>LR738715.1:495028095-495055424 GCA_902687465.1 Secale cereale
CAGGTGGAGGTTAGCAAAAGACTGGGAGCGACCAACTAAGAGAGCAATGACGGTCATAATCATGCAGAGCGACAAAGCAATATTGAATCAGGCATGGTAGTTATATCGCTACTTAGAAACAAAAGATCATCAAGGCTTGACAGACTTTCTTTACAGTCTTGAATATGCGTGAGCATACGCCAAGTCAATCAAAATAAATTCTCGAAGGAAGATATTACTAAACCATACCATATCATAGGCAAACAAACCAAGTTGGTACTCCAATAACACATTGGGAACCCCCCAGCTATTTGAGATTAACCATAAGAAAACCTGAACTACTAAGCACCATCACGAAAGTAGCATCTTTATCATAGACACATTAACCCATGCAACGGAAGCAAACTCTCTCAATAAGGTGAGCATGGTAATTAAAGAGAGTTCAAGCAACCAACTAAATAAAAGCTCTTGAAAAGATAAGCATGAATACTAAGAGCAGAGTATGATAGTAGCTATTAAAAGACAAAGAACACACACAGCATAGATGGACATGAAAATTCTATGTTATGTTCTAGGTAGAGGTGGAGCGTGTTTCTCTCCCACATAAAGGAATGCTGGGTTCCGATTCGTTATGAAAAACTAAAAAGAAAACTAAAAGCAAGACGCTCCAAGCATAGCACATAACATATGAAGTGATAAAAATATAGCGAAACGAAAGACGAATTGATAATGTTGATGGAGAAGGGGATGCACGGGGGCATCCCCAAGCTTAGACGCTTGAGTCTCCTTGAATATTTCTTGGGGGTGCATGGGGGCATCCCCAAGCTTGAGCGCTTGACACTCCTGAATCTTTTTATCATCTTCCCTCGCACACTTGAAAACTCCCTTCATACACAACTCATCATAATCTGATTAGCGAGGTTAGTGCCCTTAATAAAATAATTATGCCTTGCTGGAAATAAGGATATTCTTGAATTTCTACTGTTTCTCAAGATTGCCAAAAGGTTTTCGCAAAAAAAAGCAAGTTCTTAATTTGCAAAGTGAAGGTAAGGCAAAACAGGACAGAATCTGTGAAAAACAGAACAGCAGGCAGTAATTGACCTGTTCGGGATACTTCTGCAACTCAAATCAAAAAACTCAGAACTGACGCACGAAAGACAATTATATAGAGAACGCTGTCAAAAAAATTCAGACCAAAAAGATGATCTGGTGATTTTATACGAATTTTTCTATCCAAGGACAGAATCTGTTTCCTGGACAGCACCTCACAACTTTTGAACTTTCTAGCAATCGGAGGCTATAATTGGCACAAATATGAAAAGTAAAGATACAATGATGATGCTACAGCAGTAAACAACATCAAGACACAACAAAAGCAAAAAAATTATTCATGTGGGCTGCCTCCCAAAAGCGCTTTCTTTTATGCCTTTAAGCTAGGCATAATGCATAGATCAAGTTTTATCAAGAGTAAAAGAATAACTAGCCAGTACAACGGACTCAAAAGGTAACTTGACCTTCTTACGAGGGAAGTGTTCCATCCCTTTCTTGAGAGGAAACTGAAATTTTATATTACCCTCTTTCATGTCAATGACAGCACCAACGGTGCGCAAAAAGGGACGTCCCAAAATAATTAGACATGAAGGATCACATTCAATATCCATAATAGTGAAATCAACGGGCACATAATTATCATTGACAACAATAAGAACATCGTCGATCCTCCCCAAAGGTTTCTTTATGGAAGAATCAACGAGAGTATTACCAAAAGAACAAGAATCAAAAGATTTTAATTTAAGCATATCATATAGTCTTTTGGGCATAATGCAAGTACTAGCTACAATATCACATAAATCAAAGCATGAGAAGTTATTTATCTTAATTTTAATCATAGAGTCCCAACCATCTTCTAGCTTTCTAGGTATGGAGGATTCTACTCTAAATTTCTCCTCCCTAGCTTTGATGAGAGCATTAGTGACATGCTCTGTGAAGGCAAGATTAAGCGTGCTAGTGTTGGGATCTTTAGCCATTCCTTGTAGAAAGGTGACAACTTCTGAAATACTACAATTATCAAAATCAATTTTGTCATTAGTGGGCAGAATTGTAGTGTCATCCCCTTTGTTTAATTCGCTCTCTATTATATGAGTTTGAACATCTTCCCAAGTTTCGGGAAGCTTAGGAGCAATTTTAAACTGAGGCTCATACTTTTTTCCTGGAAGACCATGCCATGGGCATAACTCTCCGTCATAACTAGTGTAATCACAAGGTTTATTTTTTTTGTAAATCCCGTCAGAGATAAGTGGGGCAATGGAAGTAGGGGTGTACTCCTCCCATTTAGTGTTTTTGGTAGAACCCATAGTAGCAAGCAAGCAAGATAACTATTTTTGTGGTTTTCGATAAAAGGAACTAAAGCAAAAATAAAAAGTAAACTAACAAGACTAAAAAGCAAAGGTAAAAGATAGCATGCAACTTCCCTATCCTATAGAGTGGAGTCCCCGGCAACGGCGCCAGAAAATACTCCTTGATGGGCCTCGAACCCCTCGTTGGTTACCCCAGGTGGAAGGTGTAAGATGCAGTAAGTAGAAGTGTTTTCCCCTAGCAAAGATGCCAAGGATCAAATCCCCAGAGACTCCTAGGTTCAACAAGTAGGTGTCAACTGCTAACGGCACAATTAGCAATCGACGTGGACCTGCACACAGATACAAATAACTTTGCTCCCAACGAGTACAGAGAGGTTGTCAATCTTTCCGGCCTTGTAGTTCACAAAGGGTTAAAAGCAATATGATAGTAGTGATAGATAGTGTTTTGCAATAGTAAGTAAATAGCGAAAAGTAAATAGTGGATGTGATCAATGATGGTAATATGGACCGGTGTCTCATGATGTTCACTAGTGATGTCTCTCTCCCAAAAGACGATAAAACAGCTATGTGAGGTAAACAAATTATAGCTGGGCAATTGACAGGACCATGAACGCAAACCAATGCTGACTACATTGCAAGAAAGGTTGAGGTTCAAAGCATGGGCGGTACGCCAAACTAAGTAGACCGAAATCCATCAATATCTACTACTAATCATCCACCTTGAGATATCTATCCAGAACATCTCGCTGGTATTAAGTTGCGAGTCCCACCCATAGTGTAAACTCAATGCAACAGACAACTGCATTAAAAGAACTTTGCATAAAGTAAACAATCCTTGCACCCGCGGGCACAAGCACCGTTGTTTTCCCCCTTGTGGCAACAGCACATCCCCTAGACTCATGTTTCTGTCACTCAAGCTAGTCATCGAGGGGCATGAACCCACAATCGAGCATAACGTTCCCTCTTGGAGTCACTACTTACTACTCGGCCAAAGCAATAAATAACAACGGAGAACATGCAAGAATTACTTATGAACTAAAATATAAAAGAGGTGAATCAAATATATTACTCAAGATCAATCTGAACATAATCGATCGGATCCCAGCAAACTCAACATAGCAACAGCATAAGGATTACATAGATGCCTCGATCATGTAGGGCAGCTCACGAGGACTAATTAGTGAAGCACAAGAACGGGAGGAAAACATCACATAGCTACTGGTCATGGACTCATGGTCCAAGGGAGACTACTCACGAGTCATCCGGGAGGCGTCCATGGTGGTGGAGAAGCTCCCGGTGGTGATCCTCCCCTCCGGCAGAGTGCCGGGAAGAGTTCTCCTGGTGCTCCCGATCTTGGAAGCGGCGACGGCGACGGAACAGAGATGGGATCGCGAAAAGAAGTGTTGTTCTGAGGGTTACGGAGGACCCTTTAAATATATGTCAAAGTAGGGCATCGGGGGAGCCTCGGGGGGCCCAGGCACCCCCCCCGGCGCGGCCCAGGGAGGGGGGGCGCCCACAGTGCGCCTGGAGCCCCTGTGCCCCCCCAGGCTGCCCTTCGGACGCAGTGTTGTTTCCGGATTGCTGATTTTTTTATATAATTTTTCTGGATTTTTCTGGGCAGTCCTCGAAAAGTGAAAACCTGAAATACAAAAACAGCCGAAAACAGAAACTGGCACTGGGGTGCACTGGATTAGTAAGTTAGTCCAAATATGATCAAAAGTGTATGGAAGTGTATGAATATCATAGCAATATCACCCAAAAGTGGCATGGAGCAAGCAAAAATTATAGATACGTTTTGGACGTATCAATTGTCCAGCCTCCAGACTAGAATTTACCCTTTGAGATTATGTGCGATGCTAGTGATTATGCTGTAGGTTCTGTTCTAGGACAAAGAGTTGATAAGAAGTTAAATGTTATCGAATATGCTAGTAAAACTCTAGACAGTGCCCAGAGAAATTATGCTACTACTGAGAAATAATTTGTAGCGGTTGTATTTGCTTGTGATAAGTTTAGACCTTATATTGTTCATTCTAAAGTAACCATTCACACTGATCATGCTGCTATCAAATACCTTATGGAAAAGAAAGATGCTAAATCTAGACTTATTAGATGGATTCTCTTGCTGCAAGAATTTGACTTGCATATTATTGATAGAAAGGGAGCCGAGAACCCAGTTGCAAATAACTTGTCTAGGCTAGAGATTATACTTGATGACCCACAACCTATTGATGATAGCTTTCCTGATGAACAATTAGCTTTCATAAATACTTCTCGTACTTCTCCATGGTATGCTGATTATGCTAATTACATTGTTGCTAAGTTTATACCTCCTAGCTTCACATACCAGCAAAAGAAAAAGTTCTTCTATGATTTGAGACATTACTTCTTGGATGACCCACATCTTTATAAAGAAGGAGTAGATGGTATTATTAGACGTTGTGTACCTGAGCATGAACTGGAACAGATCCTACGTAAGTGCCACTCCGAAACTTATGGAGGACACCATGCTGGAGATAGAACTGCACATAAGGTATTGCAATCTGGTTTTTATTGGCCTACTCTCTTCAAGGATGCTCGTAAGTTTGTCTTATCTTGTGATGAATGTCAAAGGATTGGCAATATTAGTAGATGTCAAGAAATGGCTATGAATTATACACTTGTTATTGAACCATTTGATGTTTGGGGATTTGACTATATGGGACCATTTCCTTCCTCTAATGGGCATACACATATTTTAGTTGCTGTTGATTACGTTACTAAGTGGGTAGAAGCTATTCCAACTAGTAGTGCTGATCACAACACCTCTATTAAGATGCTTAAAGAACTTATTTTCCCGAGGTTTGGAGTCCCTAGATACCTAATGACTGATGGTGGTTCACACTTTATTCATGGTGCTTTCCGTAAAATGCTTGCTAAGTATGATGTTAACCATAGGATTGCATCCCCTTATCACCCACGTACTAGTGGTCAGGTAGAATTAAGTAATAGAGAGCTGAAATTAATTATGCAAAAGACATTTAATAGGTCTAGAAAGAATTGGTCCAAGAAACTTGATGATGCATTATGGGCCTATAGAACTGCATACAAAAATCCTATGGCTATGTCTCCATATAAGATGGTTTATGGAAAATCATGTCACTTACCTCTTGAGCTAGAACATAAGGCATATTGGGATATTAAAGAGCTCAATTATGATTTCAAACTTGCCGGTGAGAAGAGGTTATTTGACATTAGCTATCTTGATGAATGGAGAACCCAGGCCTATGAGAATGCCAAGCTGTTTAAAGAAAAAATTAAAAGATGGCATGACAAAAGGATACAAAAGCGTGTGTTTAATGTAGGGGATTATGTCTTGCTATACAACTCTCGTTTAAAATTTTTTGCAGGAAAATTTCTCTCTAAATGGGAAGGTCCTTATGTTGTCGAGGAGGTCTATCGGTCTGGTGCTAGAAAATGAACAAGTTCGAAGGCACAAATCCGAAGGTGGTGAACGGTCAAAGAATCAAACATTATATCTCAGGTAATCCTATAAATGTTGAAACCAATGTTATTGAAACCATAACCCTGGAGGAATACATAAGGGACACTTTCCAGAACGATCCAGACCACGAAAAGGAAGAGGTATGTGGTACGGTAAGTAAACTGACTCCAAAACAGTTCTAAAGGCAATTTTTCACCGTTTTGGAATATGTAGAAAATTAGAAAAATAAGTGACTGTCCGGAAGAGACACGAGGCATCCACCAGGGTGGAGGGCGCGCCCCCTACCTCGTGTGCCTCCTGGACTCCGATTTCTTGTAGGTTACTACTTTTGACCTCGTGGGCACATCATTATATATTCTCCCGAAGATTTTGACCTTTGTATCACGCAAAAATCCTCTCTTCTTGTTTCGAGCTATTTTCTGCTAGGGTTGATGAGGCCAGGCAACATGTCGTCTTCATCCTCCAACAATGAGGGCAACGATGCTTGGCTAATGAAGATATATCTGAAGAGGGAAGGACTCGAGGAGATCAACAAGGAGAAAAGGATCAAGAAGGCGGTGGAAGATCAGGCTCCGACAATAGGAGGAGAAGACGTCCATCAACCCCTTCCAAACATTTTTACTTCAACTGAGATTGAAGCTTTCAAGATGATTTAGTTAGCTCAAATTCTAAACAAGTATCTCACAAGTGAAAATATTTTGTTGAAGGAGCATATAGCTGCACTCAAAGGTATTATCCGCAAGTTGGAGGATCTCCTACGCTCGATGTATGATGATCCGGCGTCACTACTTTCAACTCCATCATCGCCAACCCCAAAGAAGGAGATATAATCATATGGGTATGGGCACTCCCCTTGGCAACTACCAAGCTTGGGGGAGTTACCCCGGTATCGTATCACCATCACACTCCTATCTTTACCGTTTTTCTTAGTTCGATCGTTTTGGTAGTATGTTGATCTAATAGAATAAAGTTAGCATGATCTAGTTGTGAGCTTTTGCTTTGTGTTCTTTACCCTTTGTAATCGAGTCCGTGAGCTATATAATAAAGATTAGTGTTGAGTCAAGGGCTTGATTTACTCACATTGGTCATGATAGAATAAAACAAAACATAAAAAGTATCAAAGGATCATAT
The DNA here is from genome assembly GCA_902687465.1 of Secale cereale. Classification (NCBI taxonomy): domain Eukaryota; kingdom Viridiplantae; phylum Streptophyta; class Magnoliopsida; order Poales; family Poaceae; genus Secale; species Secale cereale. Next base: position 495,035,044 of record LR738715.1, read on the forward strand.
CCATCTTATGGGAAGTAATGACTTCACACATAAAGAGTATGATGAACAAACATTGTTGAGAGTTGACAAACATGGTTTTGGTCATCGTTGCAATTAATAGGAAGTAATAAAGAAAGGGAGGTTTCACATACAAATATACTATCTTGGACATCTTTTATGATTGTCAACACTCATTAAAATATGACATGCTAAAGAGTTGATGTTGGACAAGGAAGACAACATAATGGGTTATGTTTCTTATATCTAAAATAAAGTACATTGTTGTGGAACATCCAACATGTTGAGCTTGCCTTTCCCTCTCATGCTAGCCAAAACTCCTCCCACCAAGTAGAGATACTACTTGTGCTTCCATACATCCTTAAACCCAGTTTTGCCATGAGAGTCCACCATACCTACCTATGGATTGAGTAAGATCCTTCAAGTAAGTTGTCATGTTTCCAAACTCGCTAAAATATGTATGATTTATTAGTGTGGAGGAAATAAGCTTTATACGATCTTGTGATATGGAAGTAATAAAAGTGACGGACTGCATAATAAAGGTCCTTATCACAAGTGGCAATATAAAGTGACGTTCTTTTGCGCTAAGACTTTGTGCATCCAACCATAAAAGCACTTGACAACCTCTGCTTCCCTCTGCGAAGGGCCTATCTATTATTCTTCCTTAAGAGTCAAGGTAAAAAAACCTTTCCTTTTTTACATTTTATCCTTTGGCAAGCACATTGTGTTGGAAAGATCCTGACATATATATCCACTTGGATGTAAGTTATCATGGTCTATTACTGTTGACATTACCCTTGAGGTAAAAGGTTGGGAGGCAACACCATGAGGCCCTATCTTTCTTTGTGTCCGATTATAACTCCATAACCATAAGTATTGCGTGAGTGTGAGCAATTGTGAAAGACTATATGATAGTTGAGTATGTAGGCTTGCTGAAAAGCTCTTATGTTGACTCTTTCTGATGTTACAATAAATTGCAATTTCTTCAATGACCGAGATCATAGTTTGTTGGTTTTCAATGAAGTTTCTGATTCATACTTGACATTGTGAATGAATTGTTACTTTAGCCCTCATGTTGCCCTCATGTCCGTATTTTATTTTTATTGACACCTCTATCTCTAAACATATGGACATATTTTTCGATATCGGCTTTCGCTTGAGGACAAGCGAGATCTAAGCTTGGGGGAGTTGATACTTCCATTTTGCATCATGCTTTTATGTTGATATTTATTGCACTATGGGCTGTTATTACACGTTATGTCACAATACTTATGCATTTTCTCTCTTATTTTACAAGGTTTACATGAAGAGGGAGAATGCCGGCACCTGGAATTCTGGGCTGGAAAAGAAGCAAACTCTGGAAACATATTCTTCCCAACTCAAAAAGCTCTGAAACTCCACATGACACCGTTTCAGGAAATATAAAAAATATCTGGCGAAAGAAAATCACCAGGGGGGCCACCACCTGTCCATGAGGGTGCCCCCCCCTCTAGGCGAGCCCCCTGCCTCGTGCCCCCCCTCGATGGCCGCCCGATGCCCATCTTCTCCTATATGAGGTGTTTTGACCTGGAAAAAATCATAAGGACGCTTTCGGGACCAGACGCCGCCGTCTCGAGGCGGAACCTTGGCGGAAACCAATCTAGGCCTCCGACATAGCTGTTCTGCCGGGGATACTTCCCTCTGGGAGGGAGAAATCGTCACCACCGTCATCACCAACAACTCTCCCATCTTGGGGAGGGCTATCTTCATCAATATCTTCACCAGCACCATCTCCTCTCAAACCCTAGTTCATCTCTTGTATCCAATCTTTGTACCCAAACCTCAGATTGGTACCTGTGGGTTGCTATTAGGGTTGATTACTCCTTGTAGTTGATGCTAGTTGGTTTATTTGGTGGAAGATCATATGTTCAGATCCATTAGGCATATTAATACCCCTCTGATCATGAACAATATTATGTCTTGTGAGTAGTTACTTTTGTTCCCGAGGACATGGGAGAAGTCTTGCTATAAGTAGTCATGTGAATTTGGTATTCGTTCGATATTTTGATGAGATGTATGTTGTCTCTCCTCTAGTGGTGTCATGTGAACGTCGACTACATGACACTTCACCATTATTTGAGCCTAGAGGAAGGCATTGGGAAGTAATAAGTAGATGATGGGTTGCTAGAGTGACAGAAGCTTAAACCCTAGTATATGCGTTGCTTCATAAGGGGCTGATTTGGATCCATATGTTTCATGCTATGGTTAGGTTTACTTAATACTTCTTTTGTAGTTGCGGATGCTTGCATTAGAGGTTAATCATAAGTGGAAGGCTTTTCTAAGTAAGGACAACACCCAAGCACCGATCCACCCACATACCAAATTATCAAGGTACCGAACGTGACTCAGATGATCGTGATGAAAACTAGCTTGACGATAATTCCCATGTGTCCTCGGGAGCATTTTCCTTCATATAATAGTTTGTCCAGGCTTGTTCTTTGCTACAAAAAGGATTGGACCATCTTGCTGCACCTTATTTACTTTTACCTTTTGTCACTTGCTACCAATTACCTTATCACAAAACTATCTGTTACCGATAATTTCTGTGCTTGCAGAAAATACCTTACTGAAAACTGCCTATCATTTCCTTCTGCTCCTCGTTGGGTTCGACACTCTTACTTATCGAAAGGACTATGATAGATCCCCTACACTTGTGGGTCATTATAGCACCCAAATCACACAAAGCAAAACACTCATAATTTTTAATTTTAATTTTGATAGTAGGTTCCCATTCATCATGCAACTTCTTAGGAATTGATACTTCTAATTCCAACTTATCATCTAAAGCTTTCATCATAGCATCAACAATATCTTTACCTACTAATAAACCAGTAATTGCTTCTGGTCGTACGTCGTCGGTTGTTTTGCAGAAAAGTCCCTCCATTTCTGACAAATTAACCCGCGGCCCTCATCATCAGTCACCCCGAACCTGTATACGGGCAAGGAAAAAAAAAGAAAACTGCCCAGCCGGCCGCACGAGCCTGCCTCACGCCCCCACCTCCTGCCCGCCCCGCCTCACCATGCGTCGCCGGCCACCCCCCACCGTCGAGCACTGCCACCGGATACACTCCTCCCATCGGGATCGTCGAGCGCCCGACCCGACCGTTGTTTCTTGCCAGCACCTGCGGATCCGGCCGCCCCTCGCCTTCCCCGTCGTCTGCACCTCCCAGCGCCGCCGCCCCTGCCAAGCTCTGCCGCCTGGATCCACATCCCCATGGTCGGAACGGGTTCTCCTCGAGGATCCGCGCATCCTCTGCCTGCTCCAACTGCACACGTCCTCTGCTAGGCTGACTCCCGCGGCCTAGGACGATTGGTGTCGTCAGATCTGCTCCAATTTGAGCGCCCCCCCAATCTTTACTTCCCTGATCTAGTGGGATTTCCATGAGTGTCATGCATCAAATCGGGAAGCAGCAGGGCCCGTCTGGCTGGTGCTCCAGTGATGAATTCTGTTGAACTAGGTAAAGCTTTAGATGTCAGACATGCTCTGAACTTGAATGCACAAGCATTCGACAACATGGTTCTATTAGTGACTAAGGGATTTTGAGGTACATGTACTGAAGGGTAATGGATTTGAAGGTTTCTATATCTTGAGTTTTCCCATTGTCTAACTAAATTCAGGATTCAACTCAGGGGAGTGTACATAATTTGCAGGTATATATTGTTTCCGGTGTATGTTGGTCATGCATCAAATGTTACTAAGTTTCTAGGAAATTCAAGATGGCATGTAAGCTTCTCCTACTTGATGTATTTTTACTTTCTCAAAATCTCTTTATTAATACCAATGGTGATTTTATTTCTGCCTGATGACTTGCTGTCATATTGTTTTAGCAAAGAAACAGACAAACACGGAGAGAAAACTTAAACAAGAGAGATGTATGAGGATGTCGGCGTCTCATCAAACATGTATTGTGTGAGGACAGCCTTCGTCCGACCTAATCTTGACGATCATCCGCAGGTACACGCATACATGTTCTTCCCTGTCGCCTCTTGGTTTAGTTCACATGTCTTGAATTACTTTGATCCTTTTGGTAACATCAAACTGGGTTGCACAGAAGTAACTGTTAACTGGGTTTGACCTTTCTGAGGAATCTACAGCAGCACTTCAAAACTCCCAGACTGTTTTCATCAGCAAGCTTACAGCTGACCACGTGACGGAACTCGATAATACATGTGGCTGAAAAATATCGGCATGGTCTTGTTCTGCCATCACTATCGAGCCTCCCTAGGTTAAAAACGATATTTTGTACTGCCTACGCCTTTCCCCAAGATAAATAGATGGCCTCATTTCATAGCTGGCCATGCACCGACAGCAATATTCTCTTCAGCTTATTTGAAATGAATCCACCATGTTCAGCGGTTCAGGACGCTCCCAGCTTCTCGGTCTGAAATTACCCGTAATGAAGAAGTTGCAGTGTGGCGGGCTGTTGTTTAATCGGCGAATCGTTGTGCGCAAGATGCATTTGATGATATTGTTCGGTCCACCATGTTACGCGTGCACCTGCATAGTTAGTGAGCTTGGTACCTTTTTGTACTGCCATCTTTTTATTGGTTGAAAGGACGGCCCCTACATGTTATTGACTGTACTGGATCTTATCTTGAGCCAGTAAACTAATTGACAGCTTTGGGTGGCTTTTTTGGCATCTCCCCTTGTCTTTTCATGAAAAAGGAAATCTTAGCATTTTCATCACGATCCCTACTAGAGTGTGATGCTAATGCGATGATTGTATGATCGTACAAACTATATCTGTTTTTCCATCTTGCTGAGCATTATTGGTAATTACAGGGTTTGAGACCCTCCCTTTCATTTGATCGATAGACCATGCATCGAAATTTCACAACCAACAGTATAGAGTTCTGTCATTTGCTCATAGAATTTCGTCAAACGTCATGGTTTGCAATTTTGTCTCTGCTTGCAAAGTTCTTACCCGATGCAAGTTTCTGTCGTCTGGGGAGCCGCTGTAGCTTGTTGGTCTCTTCCAGAGTTTCAGTGTTCCTTCATCCTTGTCTACGCTCCTTCATCCTAATTTATCGCGATGATGACCACGGTCGATCCTGTTTCTACGACCTGAAGCAATCCAAGTTCAAGGAAGAAATGAAAGACTGTAGTTTGTTTTGGGGTGAAAACATGTGGACAGAGATTGCACTCCTCTTCAGAACCTGCGGTGGTTCTGGGGTAGCACTGAGATGATTAACTGCAGGGTTTCTGTTCTGTTTGATTATCGTTGGTAAGCAGTGACGCAGGGATAATGCTACTTGCAGCCTAGCATAATGGGTTACCCTATCATTTAACTAGAAATCTGCGGCTCACTTACCTGTCAAGGACCTTTCGCAGCCTCAGCCACTAAATTGAAGGAGCTTTTACCTGATACAAAGCGATTTGACGGCTTATACTCATGTTTAGAACCCGTACGTTGATGCTTCCACCAGTTCCTGCCTGCTGGCTCTGTTGCGCATTCCAGCTCGTGCTGCTATCTTATGAAGTCGTTTTACTCTTCGGTCTGGTTAGACGCCCATGCCACGCTACGGAAATAAACAAGGTGAAACACAGTTTGGCTAAGTTATACAAGTATATATACTCTGATTCTTTGGTTTATCAATTGCAGGCTATGCACAAAGGACGCCTCTACTATTACAGGCAAGGCGAATTGAGACAAGGTCTATAGACTAGACGAACTTACTTAGGATACCAAGGTTCATTCTGAAGATTCAATGAGCTTCAGCCGTTATTGGACATGAATTTTAGCCTTTGCACGTATAGAGAAGCCATTATATCTCTACCTAATATATAATAATAATAATAATAATAATAATAATAATAATAATAATAATAATAATAATAATAATAATAAAAGCAAATAGGGTTTCTGGTGGTCCGTCATCTAAATTACCCTGAAGTTGTGAATAATTACTCACCATGCCACCGGTGAGTAGGATTTTACCGCGGTCAGCTTAGGTCAATAAGGAGGAATCCCATCATGTGAAACAAATATCCATGTAGCCCATTGGTTGGGGCCTTTGGCTACCACGCTGGAGATTGTGGGTTCGAACCCCCTTACAACCTTTTTTTTAAATGATCAAATACTTTTAAAAATATTCATACATTTAAAGTGCTAGCTCCAAATCTAACATGTCATATATGAAAATTCATGAGAAAAATGTGTAGATTCCAAATATGCTATTATCATGCACGTTAATAATTTTGAAAATTAGTTTCAAGCCCAACAAAACATTGGTTCCATTGATCTTTATTTAGATAGCGGTGGCACGTGGGTTAATGATTCACCTCAATCTCGGAAGAGCTTTGAGCCTTCCTTCATGCAAGGAATGAAAGGAGTGAAATGGATGGGGTAGTCGTCTTATGATCTGTAGTGAACCTTCTAGCTTGTAACTAATAGTGTTTGCCTTTTCTCTTCTGTTTCGGTCCCTTTACAATGGCCTATATATACCCTATAACCTGTCCGTTTCCCTCTTAACAAATGAAAAGCGGTGTTTGTTGCATTTCATCAAAAATAAACAAGCAACCACTTGAGAATTATTTATAACGGCACCGTTTCAACGGTAATTTGATTGCCCAAAACTTAGTAATTTATCTTCTTCGGATTATTTATAGGAATAGTTTGCGACGGATGGCTACCTTGCATAGGTTCTGGATCAAGTAAATAATTAATTTACTCTAATTATGTCAATAAACTAGACTTTTTGCCCTAAAATTCTGTCTACTTTGAATTATTTATAGGGAAGAGAGGTCTGCAACGGTTGGCTACCTTGCATAGGTTCTGAAACAAATAAAATAATTAATTACTTTAATTATGTCAATAAACTAGACTATTTGTGGCTCACGGTTTAATGCAATGTTCCTTTACAAGGTGTGATGCTATGGCATATTAACCTTGAGGTAGCATCTAAATGTACCTGACTTTGTTCCTTGAGGTGAGCATATATTGTTCGTCTGCTCATGTCAATTGCAGATCTTCCTTGATTCACCGTATATGTAGTGAGGTACATTTGTTATACTTGGAAGTGTATACCATGACCACTGGTCGGCGAGACAAGGAGGATAAGCGATAATAACGTTCTATTAGCAGTGCCATAACACGTTTTTTAAGTGAACGATACATATGGGTACCTATGTTCACATATTAGGGCATGCACATATTATCGGGTCATGTTTATTGCACTATGTCCTATGATATTTTATCCCGTTGCAACGCACCCGCAGTCCAAGTTGGAAAACATCTGGACCAAAGCCAGTCGAGTGCCGCCCGTACGCCGCGCCCGCAGCCAGGCGCCCGAGGCTTAGCTCTCGAGCGCGCCGCCGCCTCGACCTCGCGACCCGCCGGCGACCGGATCCTCGCCGGAGATGAGTGCCGCCGTGACCTGCTCCCTCCTCTCTTCCTCCGTCTACTCTCACCTCACTCATCCCCCGATCTCTCTGTCCCCAGAACGAACAGGAGCATGCCATGGCCTTGGATCCGCACCGCCGTTGCCGGAGAACAACTCCCACCACCGGTTCTTCGACCACAACAATCGGATCAAGTTGCCACGCCTCCGATCTACCTATTCCCAGCCACCCCAACCTCGCCTCGTAGTCGGGCGCGCAGAGAGACGGCCATGGCCACCCGATTACCGACCGTCGCCGGCTAAGGTCTTCGAGGAGACCGTCGAGGTCTTGGAGGGGTGGTTCTGGAGCACAAGTTGCGGTGAGTTGTCGGCTGTGTGACAGAGGAGACCGCCGAGGTCTTGCAAGGGTGGTTCCGTAGCGAGGTGTGATGTGTGTCAGGTGAAGGACGCACTTGTGGCGAACGGCGCTGGGTGCTATCAGCTGGGAAGGCTTCGGACCGGACCATGGATGGTGCAGCGGGTGAGAGTTCGGGAAGACGGCGAGTGCGGTGGATGCCGATGCCGATGCCGCCTAGGTTATGTTGATATTGACATGGAGGATACACAGAGTTTGCTGACTCTATTTCTGGGTTGGCCCTTGAGAGGGAAACCAAGGCAAAATTCAGCCAATTTCAGGTGCATATATATCTATCCCTTGGGTTTGAGTCCCTAGCCTACTTGGAGCATTGCACGTACTTGGAGCATTGCACATATTGTTAAATATAGTTAGTTTCTTTAGTTTACTGGCAATTGTGATAAGCAGAGCAAATACGTGCTTAGTTTTATTTTGATAAGTAGCTGGCATGATGTGATTTACTAGGTATTAATTTGGAAAAACTAGGCCTGGAGATAATATGCCTCCCTTTTTCTGAGGATAGTGACTTGTGTCGTGATCTAATTCAATAGGTTTATATGATAAGCTTCTTCATCTGTGTTAATTTAAACCTCTGTTTATAGCAAGGTTGTCAGAATCACGATTTTGAATCGGATCGGAGCTCCGATGGTAGGATCGCAAATCATAGAATCTTCACTATCAGGATCGTAAAAACGTAGATTCTATGAACTAAAATCGTAGAATCAGAGTGGTTTGTTTGGATCGTAAAGTCGTAGAATCATATAACAGAATCGTGATTCTGACAACCTTGGTTTATAGAACTCTGGTTGTGTTAACAATTTGAGACGTCCTTAAAGACCTTATGGTTGATTTCCATGTTTGCATGATAATTGCTTGCTGAAGTAACTGGTCCTTCCGTTGTACACTTTTGTTAGGGAAATCCATAATCTTCATATACTTAAAGCATGACATTTACCTGGAGATAGTGTGCCTCCCTGTTTTGTGCAACAACTGATTGTGGTGATATATGGTGGCCAAATTTAATGAGCTTATACGATTAACTTCTTCATCCACATTTTTTGTTTGGTTTATGGAAATTGAACTACTATCGTGTTAACACACTCAGCCAGGGCGTCGACGCGCTCTATCAGCCTCGTGGGGCTTGCGGGTTAAGTAGGTTGTGCCCACTCCATCAGGATGTCCTCCCCTACTGTTAGTGTTAACTGATTAATCATGCACATCCATTGAAGCAAAGATTCAGACAAATGTTTGATTCACTATAATTAATCAATCAGTAAAATACCAATTGTTTAATCCTACTAGCTAGACACTCCATCAAGCAAATCCAGTGAGTTTAAATTGATTAATCCGGCACATCCTTAAATTATGAAGAGTAATGAAAATATTTTGGGGTTGGATGAGCAGCCAGCAAGTGCAGTTTGCAAACCAAATGCAGTTTCTATGGAGAACACTGATTTGCGACCTCAGTCAGCCATATTGAACAGATTGATTACTCTATGAAATAGGAGGTAGCCCATAATAGTAATGCCACTCCAATATTGGAGGAAGTGTTGATTGAGCTGAGAAACTTACTTGACGATGAAAGAAACGGCTTGCTTCAAACTTTTGTACTCCTACAGATAGCAAACAAAAGGAGAAGGGTGAAGAAGTCAAGCTATTGGAGAGGTCAATTGAGGAGATCAGAAGTACTTTATGTGCTCTCAAAAGTAGCTTTATTCAGTTTGAGTGGATTTTGTGGCCTAACTTCCAGACTAGCAATTTGGAAGAAGTTAGAATTTATTTTAATACGACTTTAGTTTAGCCCGACTGAAATAAGGGGCAATACTTAATTTTGTACTGTATGTATATGTGCACTTTGCTATTTGCTCAAATCTACATCTTAATACCGCCCTATTTTCGAGGATTCTAATTTTTAGGCTGGAATCAACAAGCCCACGTAATCTTCAGTCTTCAACAACTATGTTTTGCATCATGTTCTATGATCAGGTTGTAATATGCTGGTGCGGTGCTGCCCTACTTTGATTTGGGGATTCATCTTGGATCTTATTTTGACCGAACAAAGCTGCTTTATTGGCTGCGGCTGGTGTCACCCGATGGTACTGTGCTATGGAGAGAGATGTTTTTCAAGCAATAGAAGTGGCCAGTTAGTTAAGTTGAGGATTTGTGCCTCCTCTTCTTCAGGCCTGTAGCTTGTGGTTTTAGTCGGATAGTTAAAGATGCATTTTCCGTCGGACACATGTTTGTTGTTTTGCCTGCTTTTTTCTTGACTGCGCACTCTCGTTGTTCTTTGTCGTGCAATGCTGAAGTTGTTCATGCAGTGTGGTGGATGAAAGTGAGTACTAGACTAGCACTTTGGTTGTCCCTGTTTGGTGGTAAAAGGCTTTGACCGAATATTGAATCAATAATGTTTCTTTTCAGCAATCCTTCTGCTATTGCCACCGCTTCCAATTCATCAAGATATATGTCCATGCATATCTTGATGAACAGACATAAAACCTTGGATGCCCATAAATATGTTAGGTAATCACCTGTGTTTACTGAATATATGTGTATTTACATTTTTTTCTTTTATTGTACTTTAAAAAGCTGGTGTTACTTGAGAACTTAAGGATGCCTTTGTTCGATGCAAAGAATTTCATTTTTAAGAAAAGGCTGGGACATCTATTGGTGTTTGTATCTTAGTGTTACAATGTAGATCATCTGTGGTAGAAAACATGTTAACCAGGGCGCAAGTATGTGATTCATGTTGTATTGTACTTAAATCAGTTTTTCTAATCCACAGAACTAACTACATGCGTCATTTGGTTTTGCGTTTTTTTTCTTTTTTTTAATTTGTCATGGAGCTGAATGCGAGTTTTAATGAGACATCTCGAGTCTGAAGTCCAAACCGTGCAACGTCTTCTTGGACTATGAAAATATGAGCTGTTTGTGATCCTTTCAAATCGGTTGGTGCCTCAAAAAGGCTCAAATAGGGTGGACAACGGATTTCTGCTTTGGTTTTGTTGGCAAATCGAGAGGAGGAGGACGGAGGAGAAACCAACTTATGAAGAAAAATAATCGAGCCTAGACCTATGGCCTTGAGTTGTGTGCATGTGTGGTTCGACAAATTGGCGCCCATTAGGTGGTGATTAGACACTAAGTGGTCATGTGGGGACATGTGAGGGTCCAATTCTACCTGAGTAGAACAAATCCATGACACAAGTTCTCCCTCTATGGAAGAAGTCAATGACATTTGATCTTCAATTGCGAGAGGTGGTATGATGAACGATGTATAGAACAGGTATAGGGTATAGTTCGGATCTTCAACTATGGTTATTATTGTGCTAGGGGCTTGTGTTTTTGTTCCGTTGCAACGCACGGGCATTTTTCCTAGTGTTTAGTAAAAGCTTTATTTTGGTCATAGGCATGGGCTGAATTAATCATGGTTTTCAACAAGGAAATACAATCAATCAAAGAACAACTATCATAATTAAAGTCTTTGTAATCCAAGATAGTGGGCACATGACTAGTTAAAGTCTTGACCTCTCCAAACCCACTTATATCAATTTTCTCTACAAGATTTTCAATCTCCAAAATATTGGGACGCCTTCTACCTAAAGTTGACTCTTCTCTACTCCCTTTATCATCAAGTTGAACTTTACTAAACAAAGAATCAATAGAAGAAACACCAATCATTTTAACGTCTTCATCATTTTTATCTTCTAATGAGATTGGTTTAGTAGCCATTTGATTTACTATAGTAGCTTGTGCATCGGATATTTTTCCTTGCAAACTTTCAGCAAAATCATACTTAGATTGGAGATTGCACACTTATCTACTAATATCATCAAGTTGTTTTGTTATAGCATCAAGCACAACAGAGTGTTCCTTGAGGTCTTTGGTAAAATATTTATTATGCTCAAATTGTGTAGTCATATACTCCTTAGTACTTTTCTCAGTTTCAAGCAAAATATTGGGGTAAGGAACATCATTATATTTTCTTTGAGGCATCATGACTATGCAAAAAACACACGCAAAAACAGATCCGACAAGAAAAAACGGTGAATGAAAAAGAGGGCGAATAAAAAGGGGCAAATGTTTGTGAAGTGGGGGAGATGAAAACGAGAGGCAAATGGCAAATAATGTAAATTGCGAGGACATGAGATTTGTGATTAGGAACCTGGTATATGTTGAAGGTGCTCCCCAGCAACGGCGCTAGAAATTCCTTTTGATGCCTGCTAGAAATACGTCGGTATTTCCTCAAAGAGGAAGGGATGATGCAGTATAGCGACGGTAGGTATTTCCCTCAGTGATGAGACCAAGGTTATCGAACCAGTAGGAGAACCAAGAAACACAACGTAAACATCACCTGCACATAAATAACAAATACTCGCAACCCGACGTGTAAAGGGGGTTGTCAGTCCCTTTCGGGTAACGGACGTGATAGATGTGTAAATATTGATAGATTGAATGATAAATAAGACTTCAAATAATCATGACAATATCCAGGCAATGATCATTATATAGGTATCACGACCAAGATTAGTAGACCGACTCCTTCCTGCATCTTCTACTATTACTCCATACATCGACCACTATCCATCATGCATCTAGTGTATTAAGTTCATGGAGAAACGGAGTAATGCAATAAGAACAATGACATGATGTAGACAAGATCTATTTATGTAGAAATAGACCCCATCGTTTTATGCTTAGCAGCAACGATACATATGTGTCAGTTCCCTTTCTGTCACTAGGATCAAGCACCGTAAAATCGAACCCACTACAAAACACCTCTTCCCATTGCAAGATAAATAGATTAAGTTGGCCAAAAAACCAAATATCAGAGAAGAAATACGAGGCTATAAGAAATCATGCATATAAGAGATCAAAGAAGACTTAAATAACTTTCATGGATATAAAAAGATAGATCTGATCGTAAACTCAAAGTTCATCGGATCCCAACAAACACACCGAAAATGAGTTACATCATATGGATCTCCAAGAGACCATTGTATTGATAATCAAAAGAGAGAGAGAGGAAGCTATCTAGCTACTGACTACAGACCTATTGAACATATAAACCCGGCTACCCAACCCGCCATCCAGGCCGATCTGCGTCCCGGTGTGATTCTGCCTCGCACGATCTGCCTCGCTGGCGATTTATTACGGCGCTGTCAAAAATCTGACCGCTCATTTCTCTGCACACTGGTCTTTCCGACTCAAGTGGGTGATGGGTGGGCCTTTCTTTGTCTCGTGCCCAGCTTCGCATTGTGGGTAGTGTCTCCGTTCGGTGAGAAAAATATTGACCGGAGAGATCGTAGGTGAGGTGGGATTGGCCGGGTCTCGCGGGCGGGTGGATGGATTCCTGCGCGCCTACTCTCACCGTCCTCGCCTGCATGCTCTGTTGGATGACGGGTGGGCCTTCTTTCCTCGCAGGCCCAGATTTGCAGTGTACGTGCCGTGTGTGCGTTGGGTAACTGAGGAGACAAGGCGAGCCCTAGGAAATATCTGGTCGCACTCCCCCTCCCCCTCCCTCTACGCCGCCACGGCTCCTCTTCTTCGTGCGCGGAGGCCAGCGCAGCTCGTCGCGCCGCCGTCCGTCCACCCTGCTGCTCGTTTTCCTCCTCTCTCTCTCAGATTCGGGGTGGCCGCCACATCTCCATCTTCTCCCTGCCCTCCATCCCCATGGGTGCATCGGCCAGATCGGAAGAAGCTCAAGCTGCTGTGGTGGTCCATGGCATCGCCGCCGTCCCGTCGCCGTCACGGTGAAAATCCCCAACCCAACCTACCTCTTACTTTTTTTCCGTACGCACGAGGCAACAGTGGCGGCGCCGCTTGTTCCTCTTCCCCCACCCCTTGCAACTACCCGCGTCTTCCGACGAAACATGACCGCAATCACTCCGTGCTCCGGCGTCGTGCTGCCTCTGCACCTCTGCCTCGGCCTCTCTGGCATCGCTCCACCTCGACCTTAGTCCCTTTCCACACCATCTAGCGTGGCTGGCAGCGTTTGAAGCCATGGAAACAGCAAGGAAGATAGATCGGCACGCCTTGGTTTCCGCTCATCTTGGCGCATCCGGTTTTCCCTCTATCATGATTGTTCTTTCCCTTTCTCTTGCAGGATCACCAAGGCTGCTGTTGGTTGTTTGTCTATGCGGATTCTTTGCTTCTCCGGCCTGGTGCGTCTTTAATCAACATGGTGAGTTGTTTATTCACTGCCTTTCTCGCTTGTAACCTGTTTGATGAAAGGCCTATGAGCTCATCCCTTTTTTCTCTTGTGTAGGAAAGATTCGGTTCTCTATTAGTTGTTGCTCCTTGAGGCTTGTCTTTAACCAGGAAGGTGGGATGCCTGCTCCTTCATGTCTGCTTCTCATTTGACAAGGCATATGTCCGTGGTTTAGATCCATGCTTGTGCAACCTACAGAATTTGTTGTGCTGGCTCTCGCTTGTGCTTTACTATTTGTCCTTCAGGAGACCAGCACAATGTTGTTTCCTTTTTGTAGTTACACATTCATACATGCAGGTTCTTGAGGCATCCGAATAGAATGAAACTTTTATTTCGATTCCCGGTGTGTCTTTTGTTTGCTTCCTATTAATCTATTCGATGACCAGTGTGTCTTTTGTCTGCTTCCTATTAATCTTATCGTCTATTTTTGTTCTGAAGCATGAGGTTGCTTGTTCTTTTGTTCCGTTGTGCCCATCAGATTTCATCTGCGTTTGACTCTAGGCTCGTCGTGCACTTGGAGATTCTTGTATTTTGTCTGCTTTGCACGGCTTTTTGCCGACCAAGGTTTTTGCTTGCTCTTTGGAGCTGCCCCTTCAACATTGTCACTGAAATAATCTTGTTGCCTCTTAAATAATGTCACTGAGACACTTTCCTCGTTCTTGTTTTGCAGGTTCTGTTGTTGTTCCTTTCACTTGCTTTGTCATCTACCGCCTTGTGATCTCGCCTGTTGGACGCATTGATATCAAGGTTAGTGCTATGTGACCAACCTTTTAATTCTTCCCATTTGTCTCTCTGCATCGCTAGCTGACCGAGTATTGCGTGCATGTTTTTCTTTTCTGTTATTTCTAGCCAAAAACACATTATAACATTTCGAAAATTACCCCATTGGGAAACATACAAAACAAAGCTAAATTGCTCAGTGAATCTAAGAATTAGTCTTAATGCTTACCAATCTGACAAAAGAGATAAGGCATGACAAAGCTTAAAATAGTAGTCTACTACTCACTGACAAATGCAAGTTAGATAGGTGCCCAGTAGGCTTTGACAGTCCATGGTGCAGGTTCCGGGTTAGCTATTTTGTTGCTCACTGATGCATGCATGTCAAATTCCTAGGTCTTTTCTTTGCTGCTTGCTCCTGTATTCTAATTTCTTGTCTCCTTGTTCTTCCTGTTGCATTGTAGGTTATTTGTTCATTTGGAAGTCCTTTCTGCAATTTCTTTGCAGGCACCTCTTACAAATTGTGTTCAATTGTCCTATTCATATGCAGGTCCTGTTCTCGGTGTCTTCGGCTGCTTTGCTGAGTATTGTCTGCTTGCATCCACCCATTAGCCATCGATCCATCGTTTCCGGCCATGACAGCTCGACTGCTCAGACCAGCCCCGTGCCTACACCGCAGATCGACCGCCCTGAATAGCGCTTGACACGCGGCCGCTGGGCTGATCCTTCCGCGTTCACAGAAGGTGGGATGCCTTTTCAATGCCTTTCTTCTCATTGTTGAAATGTCTGTGAGCTTCAGCTTAGGATTTCTCCGCATAGTATTCTAGACTTGTGTTCAACCATTATCCAAAACCTTGACCTAGAGTCCCACATATTTCGTCTTCCTGGAATCAAGCAAAATAGTTTAAGAAGCACATAATGGATTATTTATTCTGCCTTACCTTCATTTCTGTCGTGCACACATGTGGCTGAGGTTTGAATCTCTACAAGATACACAGTCAAGTGGCATTGAAGACATTATGTAAGTGCATGTCTATCATCACGTGTTTCACTCTTCGAGTCTATGCAATTCTTAGTGTGCTATTTTGTATTGTTTAGTACTCCAGTAATCTAGGGGGTGCCAAATTATATAAACCGTTTTGTTTATATATGAAGGATCATTGAAGTTTCTGCTATAGATTTTGTACTAATTTGTTTTTTTGCATTGCATTGCAAGGTTCCTACCAATGCTAATCCTTTCATGGCAACCTAACCAGGGGATTGTCTGAGAGGGAGTGTCATAAAGAAATGGCAATTTAATTTCTTTGGTTTCAGTTATGTAGTAATGAACAAACGTGTGTTGTGCTATGCCTGCATGAAAGAGGGTCAATTAGTGGTTCCAGTCTTTGCCTGTACCTTTATGGCGAGTAGGCTTAACTCTTTCAGCTTATAAGCTCTTAGCTGCTAGGTAGAGAGTTTATAGTTAACTGAAATCAGATAGCAGAGAGTCGCAAGTTCAGTTTTCAGAAAATAAACCTGTGAGGTCTCTTATTAATGATACAACCTTTACTCTTTAGTTCAAAAATTCACAATGTAGGAGGAGAATTGTGCTGTAAAATAATATTACAAAAATGACCCAAAACATGACTTTATTCATTTGTGTTGTGAAGATTGTGATGCATTATTAGAAAAATTAAAACTGCCATAGTAACTTCTCTTTTTGCGGGGTGCCCTGATGACTTGATTCTCCTTTATTTTCTTAGTCACCTATGAACAAAGTTGTATCAGCTGGGGGACAACAAACTGTTCAGGCAGAACCATTGTATGGCTTATCACACTGAGGGCCTCTGTCTGTAGTTGCTTATCGCAGTAATTATGCATCGTTGTCTTCTTTAACATGGCCTTCAAGTGACACAAGAGCGGTCTGGGCAACCTGACTGCCAAAACTACATGAACACATCAACCTGTAAATTTGGATCCACATGTAAATATGATCATCCTCAACTGAGTACACCTAGGTCCAACTATATGTTGAGCCCTGTAGGTCTTCCGATTCGGCCGGTGAGTAGCTCTTATACATCACCCTGATTTCTTACATTGAAGTAATATGTTATCATCAAATGAAAGTTCATCCAAAAGAATAACACTAAATCGTCGTTTTGATGTTGTCCTTGATAAGATTGACATCACATCTTACTGTTCTGATATTGCGAAGTTGACAAGTGAAGTTTCATTTACTTGTGTAGTTTAGTCTAATAGCAAATTGCAAAGTTAGGGATGTGTAGTGATCATTCCGTTTTACAGTTACGATAGGACTTGGTAGTAGTACAACTTGTTGGTATTTTTTCATAGAAGGATTATTGTGAATGTTATATTTCTATATTTATACTTTACTTCAAACGAATTGTTTCATATAGTATGTCTGTTGGAGCAAAGTAACCTCATTGTAAATATGCACATAGCTAAGAAAGATTCGTTCTTACTTAGTTACTATACTATGTCCTAACAGGTAATCTACAGCAAGGTGCACAGGAAAAGTTACGTTACTGGATTACAAATTGTTCATGAGGGTCTTTTCATTATTTTAATTATTTTCTCTTGGATCCAGGAGTTATTTGGCAGTCTGGCTTTGTACAATTTTAGTTCCATGAGTATTAATTATCAGCCCTAATTTCTTACACCCTTTGTCCCAAAATAAGCGTCTCAACTTTGTAATAACTTTACACAGAGGGAGCATGTTTTAATGTATATGTAGCTATGTATCAACTTCATACCTAAATATCTATTTCTGTATAATCCAATGGGTATCTAAATATGAGTATGTTTTAATGTAAGAGATATCAATATGATGCATTTCTACCTATGTAGCTATGTATTAACTTCATACCTAAATATCTATTTCCTTATGATCCAATGGGTATCTAAATATTCTAACATGCATGGTTTGCCCTTGCCCTTTGCGCCATTGGCGCAACGAGTCATCTAGTAGGTCTATAATAGAGAGAGAGAGAGAGGAAGCCATCTAGTTACATCTAGGCATCAGAGAGGCACCAATGGAGGTGGCGAACCCCTCCATGATGGTGTCTAGATTGGATCTGGTGGTTTTGGACTTTGCGGTGTCTAGAATAGAATTTCATCGACTCCTCTAGGGTTTCTGGAACATCTGAGTATTTATAGAGCGAAGAGGCGGTGCGGAAGGCCACTAAGGTGGGCACAACCCACCTGGGCGCGCCATGGGGGCCTGGCGCGCCCTAGTGGGTTGTGCCCCCCTCAGGGCAACCCCAGGTGCAACTCTGGCCCATTGGGTATCTTCTGGCCCATAAAAATTCTCCAAAAAGTTTCACGGTGTTTGGGCCCCGTTTGATATTGATTTCCTGCGATGTAAAAAAACATGCAGAAAACAACAACTGGCACTTGACACTATGTCAATAGGTTAGTACCAAAAAATGATATAAAATGACTAAAATGATTGTAAAACAACCAAGAATGATAATATAACATCATGGAACAATCAAAAATTATAGATACGTTGGATACGTATCAGTAACTCGTGCAGTTGTTGGTACTGTGGAAGGTGTTGCAACAACTAGGGTTGTCGCTGCTTGTTCGATGGAAGCTATTAGTTTCTGTTCATATTGTTTTGCTGCTGCTGTAGCATGGGATAGCGTGTTTTTACAATATTCTGGTGGACTTTGATCTTCTATTGCACCATCAATACCAACAGAATCTGCATAATCCTTCCGCTTCTGTTTCCGCGCGTCCTGATTACTAACACCATCCCATGCCATTCTGTGTTCCTTCCTCTTTCTGTGTGCCATGTCAAGTCAAGCAGACAAGAAAAAGGAAATAAAATTGTTCTTCAGAACAAATTGATTCATGATACAACTGAACTTTGATGTTAGGCAACCGCATGATAGGAGGATGTACGAAAAACAGGACGACATGAGATAATCAGAACTATGATGTGTAAACTAAGAAGAAGGCATTTCAATAAATTAGAAGCAATGCAATGGAAGGTAGACACCATATGAAAGATGCTACAAATATTGCTCTACCAAGTTAACAGTGTCTTGTCATAACTAGCATTTAAACAAATGTGAAGCAGTACAAGAAATAAATCATATGCAAGATGCAAACAACATCACACTGCCAAGTTAAAGGTCTCTCGTCATTAGTGCCATTGCATATTCACAACATTGCACATTCATAGCTATGATCTGTAAACTAAGTGGAAGGCATTTGAACAAATTAGAAGTAATGAAAGCTAGACACCATATGTAAGACGCATCGAATATCACTCTATCAAGTTAAAACTCTCTCGTCATTAGTGCCATTTAAAAAGTTAGTAGTATAAGCTATAAAATAATGCGAGATGTAAACTATATCAGACTCCCAAGTTAAACGTGTCTTGTGAAAAGTGATTGTTGCAGGTTACACAACACAGTGGTACTTTAATGTAAGAACATGGTGCGATAGACAGATATTGTATGTTCTAGAAACAGGAACACGTGTCTTATTCACAAGTATAATGTGTAAAGTAAGTAGATGGAATTCAACAAAATTAGAAGCAATACAAGCTAGACATCATACATAACATGGAACCACATATAACAGTGCCAAGTTAGAGGGAGCACCTGTGATGGTGGACTAGGGGAGACGTGCCCATCATCAACACAACTACGTTGAGTGTCTATGCATGTGTAGTCTTGCAAATCTTCTTGGGGGGAGGCAGAGTAGAATCTATAGAGGCTCTTTGTTTCACTTGTTTGGAAGGTGTAACTTTATCCACTACCTTGCTAATTTGCTTCCGCTTTATTGATTTTGCATTGTGAAGTAAAACCGACAAGAAAAAGCAATAAAATTCACTCTTCAGAACTCATTCATGCATGATACTGACAATCACTACTTTTATGTAAGGCAAACACATGATACGAGGTTGGAGTATGTATGAAAAACAGGATGGCACGACATACTCACAACTATTTGTGTAAACTAAGAAGAAAGCATTTCAACAAATCAGAAGCACTATAAGCTGGACACCACATGAAAGATGTAACCAATATGACTCTGCCAAGTTAAAAGCATCCCATCATAAATGGCGGTTCAACAAATTAGAAGGTGTCTTGTCATTTTGCATATACTAAAGGTGTCTTGTCACAATTGATTGACGCGGGATACAAAAAACAATAGTTTTATGTAAGGACATGCTTAATAGAAAGATGTACCATGTACCAAAAACAGGAAGGCATGTCACATTAACAGGTATAATGTATAAACTAAGAAAAATAGCACATGCAATTTAACTAGATTGGAAGAATACAATCTAGACACTATATGCAACATGCAACCGCATATCATGCTGCCAAGTTAGAGCAAGCATATGCGATGGTGGTGTAGGGGAAATGCAGTCATCAACTACAAAGGTACATTGACTATCTTCATCTAGCATTGTTGTTTTTTGAGAATCATGTCGGGAGGCTGACACTGCATTCTGTAGAAGATGATGTTTTCTTACAGTAGTCCACGAGCCCGACTGTCTCATCATAAGTGATTGATGAGGGATACACAAGAACATTAGTTTGCAGTAAGAACATGGTTAATAGACGAATGCAATAGAATGTACCAAAAACAGGATGGCAAGTCATATTCAAAGGTATAATGTGTAAGCTAAGCAGATGCAATTTAACAAGAGTGGAAGCACTAGAAGCT
>LR738715.1:495062817-495074470 GCA_902687465.1 Secale cereale
ATATATATATATAATGGAGATTTGTATAGATAGCACACAGGAACAAAACCAATTGGTACGGTCAAGGGTATCCACAATGTGTAGCCAAATGTGAAAATAGCATTTGGCATCGATGGGAACCATTGTGAAGGGTGTTGCCAAAGACAAAAAGAGGGAACCGAAGCTCCCTAATTGATTGATTGAAGGAATAGAAAAATGCAACCTCTCTCCTCTTTCTGCCGTGCTTGGACACATGTATAGTACGTATAGAGCACAGAGTCTACTCCCACGTCCCTTCTATAACAAATCACAAAGCAGTGAGGCATCAAATCACATTACAAGGATGAAGCAAGCACCATTTCACTCTTCGCTGACTCCGCTTCTCCATCATCGTCTTCGAGAAACCACCTTACCGCACTAAGTTGGACATATGACGCTATTGTGTAGTACTAGTACATTTACTCCTTCTTTGGTTCAACGGACTTCTTGGATGCAAAGAAGGAGGTTGTCTCGGCTTGCATGCGACACTTGCGAACGACTTACAATGGTCTCCCTCAATGGTGTGCTCCATCGAACGCACTTTGCCAAAGCCACAATGTTCGAGATATCGTAGACGTCACCGCAATGGGGAAGGAAGTCAAATAGTTACTACCTCCATTTTTTGTATACAAGGTCAGTATCAAAGTTACAATTTGTAGAAGGCCACTAACACTAATCGAGGCAAAATTGATGGGTTTGCCTCGTACTAGCAAACAAGAACGTTAATATGCCCTTGCATGCATGCAGAAGTGAGAAGGTTGGTTTGCATGGCGCTGCATTAATCAAGCAATGAGGAGTGAGATTGTTAGCTCTTTGGGCGTTGGAGAAAAAATATGCATTAATTGACACATCAAACGAGGATTTGTATCGATCAATCCCGCGAAAGAAAACCTCGCCTTTCTTTTTTAACACAAGTAGTACGTAGTTGTATCATGTTTGGGTCTAGGCCTAGCATTGCCATACTTTCCCACACATTTTCCAAGCTTGCCTAAAGTTTTTCAAAATGAAAAGAAGGTACACCTGTGCACGGCAGTCGCAGTCGCATCGCACCCTCACACAGTCGCTCATGCATGCCGCAAACCCAATCAAGGGAACACACCCTCAATGACACGTGCTACCGCATGTGATCAAACCAAACTCAGCCATCCTACCGCTGACACATAATTTTTGTTCATACAGTATGTTTATCCAACTGCATGTTCAGGAAGATCCGTGTGGCCCGTGCGATAGTCTGTCGGGGAAGAGGAAGAGGTGAGGAAGAAGAAGGGTTATGATACGTGGGATATTCATCCAACCGCCTTAAATGGTCGAGTGACCCAAATGATGAAAGTCAGGCACCTTGCATAAATATATGTTTTTACATAGCACAAGATCCCTAAAACAACAACATAAAGAAAAACTATCACTTCTCACGGAACAAAATGGCCTCGTCATCTTTGGCTGCCGGCGCGAACCACCGTAGTTGCCGACGTATGTCTCCGCCCCGTGGTTGTCCTCGGCCTCTAGCTACTTGTTCACGCGGAGCACACAGGCGCTTTTCACGGACGCGAGCACTGCCCGGTTCATGTCCATGATGTTCGGTTCCGCCTGTAGGAGAGCCTCAATGGCAGCGGCATCCATGCGCTCGATGTCAAGTTGAGCCTTTGCCGCCCTGTTCAATTCCAGTACATCCGGTTCCGCCTGTAGGAGGGCCTCGATGGCAGCGGCATCCGTGCGCTCCGCGTCAAGTTGAGCCTCTGCCTCCTGGTTCACGTCCATGACATTCGGTTCCGCCTGCAAGAGGGCCTCGATGGCAACGACATCCACGTGCTCCGCGTCAAGTTGAGCCTCTGCCTCCTGGTCCTCCTTTAGGATTGCCAGGTTGAACCTCTGGTCTGCCTGCACCATGGGGAACCTGGACGTTGGCACGAAGTCGACGACCATCATCTCAAACGCATCGGGGGCTTTCTGCGCCGCGACCTCTGCCATGAATATTGGATGAGCTTCCTCCTCCTCGGAGCTTGGCTCTAGAGAACTCAGGTATTGGCCCGCCGCAAAGCGAGCTTGGGAACAGAGGTTTGTGGCGCCAACCGCCGCGACGATTTTTGTGCGGCGCTCCGGCGTCAGCATCTTGTAGTACGTGATCTTGCAGCGCACCATGGCTTTTCGGTGAAGTAGGGGACGACTGATGCGGGCTAGGGGATCGAAAGGTGGGGGAATGGACTAGAGAGGAGGTGTGGTTTTGGGGCAGTGGTGACCAGCCGACAAGTAGCTGGCGTAGGTCGAGCAAAGGTTCTCATGTGAATATCTATTGTGATTGACCCATGCAGGAGTAACCCCATGTGTAAAAGCTAATGATTTCTCAAGAATTTAATCGAAAAAATGGTATCTCGAGAATTTCATCGAAAAATGATATCTTGAGAAAGATGAGAAATATGTTGAGCAGGAGTGGGGTGCGGTGGTGATTGGTGGTGGGACTTAGCGGACGCATAGGGATGGACGACGCCGTTAGCGGCCACCATGCCAGATTGTTCTAGAGGTTTCCTTTTCTAATTACTCAACAATGAAGTTGTGGGAGATAAGGATGAACGAGAGAGGTGCGGGTATTGTTTTGAAAAATTGTCATAGTTTGCTTTCTGTCCGTCAGATATAGATCGGATGGTCTATATTGCAAGATGGCAGGCACACCATATCTCTACTCTCTACTTATCTATATCTATATATCTATATACTCCTAAAAAAGACCCAGTTGGTGATGATGGTGTGTCTGCCATCCGTCTTTTCTGGCCATTAGATCTGCATCTAACGACTGTGAGGTAAGTTGTGGCTTTTTTGCAGCAAAACCCCTTAGTCTTTTGAAACCAACCACATCCCTCCCTCGCCTCAACAAAACAGCCCGATGAATATATTTTGAGTGAAACATAATATATGTTGAGTGATATATGTATATCAAAACTAGAGTGTTTTTTTCAAGTTTGTGAACAAGTACTTTGGACTGTTGCAATGAATGGGCACATTGCGAGTATTATAGATATGATGACTCAGTCTCTCGAAGGTGCTCATAGGGGTAGGGTGTGCATGTGTGCATTCATAGGGGTGAGTGTATGTGTGCATGTATGAGCGCTTGCGTCTATACTGTGTTCCAAAAAAGGAGTACCCGAAGTACACAAGTTCATAAGGAACGGACGGTGTACATCACTCTTGTCGCGTTCGCGTTGCACCCCGGCACGGAGGACCCCGCACGTCGCTCACTGAATGGAACGCACTTTGTCTTGCCTTTTTGCTGCTTGTGGGACCGCAATTGAGAGCAAACCGACGTCCCACCACTTCCCCCGCCCGCGTCGTTTACTAGTACCACTAGACTAGAAGAGAGAGAGCTCGGCCGAGTGTTAATGAGGCCATACTGATGCTCGAATTTGGCTGGGAAAAAAATAAGGAAACCGACATGTGGGGCACACCTGTTAGAATGATATGGCGCACACTAGTCCAATGGAGGAGTTGGCCGACGACCTCCTCGCCACCGGCAATCGTTCATGTGGGTCGTGGGGGCCAGCAACGTGGCGCAGCTCCTGCACTGCCTCTGGACATGGCGACCGTGGTGAGTGACATGCTCATTGCAGCTGGACACGCTCAGCTTCAGGGTGCTGAGTGTGGCGCTACCGCTATGGCACGACTAGCAGATCAACACCCGGCTCGTCAAGGATGCACAGGGCGCCGAAGTGCGCATGCACCACGACGCGTCCGCAGAGTGTTCTAGCACGACCAACTGCATCCCCAGGACCTGAGACCATGTGGGGCCGTCTTTCAATGACATGTGGGATCGCATGTGAGCAAAGGGCATGTCCAACGTTGCCACGCCCGCAACTGACTACCCTGGCCCACACAAAAAAACATCATTCCTTGTGCCGTCACCCGTGGGCATTCCTAGCCAGTGCCAGCTGCCCGCATTCATGCCGTCCGTCCGTATGCCGTCATTAAGCAGGCTCGTTGTATGAGGAACCAAATCTGGTAACTTACTAACACACTCAGATGCTTGGCCTCACCGGAATGCGCTACTTAAAGCGGCAACGCCCAGCTAAACTCCACACCATAGCGCATACTCCTACCTGGCACGACATCCACCATGAAGCGGGAACGCTCCGCGAGAGAGCTTATCTTCCGGGTTGAAGCTCGAGGTCGCTGCCCTAACTAAACTTCCGCTTGCAACACTATACCGGCGTAGCGGATGTGGAGGTGGCCGCACAAGCGAGGGCCACACTGGCGGCCAATGATGGGAGCACTGCTAGCCACACGTCCTACTTGCCGCCGTCCAACGTTCGGTGGCGCATGTGGCAGGTGAAGCGACAGACTGACCAGGTCCATCATCATCGACATCACATCCACCGGCACCGCTACTACTTCTCGAGCTTGCGTTGTATTCCCCCGAAGAGGAAAGGGAGATGCAGCACAGTAGGGTAAGTATTTCCCTCAGTTTTTGAGAACCAAGGTATCAATCCAGTAGGAGACCACACGCGAGTCCCTCGCCCCTGCACAAACAAATAAGAACTTCGCAGCCAACGCGATAAGGGGTTGTCAATCCCTTTACGGTCACTTACAAAAGTGAGATCTGATAGAGATGATAGTTTATATTTTTGGTATTTTTGTTTATAAGAACAGAAAGTAAAAGCAGAAAAAGTAAAGTAGATGTAGATTGATATGTTGAGAATAGACCCGGGGGCCATAGTGTTCTCTAGTGGCTTCTCTCATGATAGCGATATTCTACGGCGGGTAAACAAATTACTATCGAGCAATTGATAGAAAAGCGAATAATTATGAGACTATCTAGGCATGATCATTGTATATAGGCATCATGTCCGAGACAAGTAGACCGACTCCTGCCTGCATCTACTACTATTACTCCACACATCGACCGCTATCCAGCATGCATCTAGTGTTTTGAGTTCATAAGAACAGAGTAACGCCTTAAGCAAGATGACATGATGTAGAGGGATAAACTCAAGCAATATGATATAAACCCCATCTCTTTATCCTCGATGGCAACAATACAATACGTGCCTTGCTACCCGTACTGTCACTGGGAAAGGACACCGCAAGATTGAACCCAAAGCCAAGCACTTCTCCCATTGCAAGAACTACAGATCTAGTAGGCCAAACCAAACCGATAATTCGAAGAGACTTGCAAGGATATTATGAGCACAAATAAAGAGTTCAGAAAAGAACCAAATATTTCTGAGAGATAATCTTGATCATAAACTCACAATTCATCAGATCTCGACAAACACACCACAAAAAGAGATTACATCGAATAGATCTCCTCGAAGACTGAGGAGAACTTTGTATTGAGATCCAGAGAGAGAGAGAAGAAGCCATCTAGATACTAGCTATGGACCCGAAGGTCTATGGTAAACTACTCACAACTCATGGTGAGGCGATGATGATGATGTAGAAGCACTCCGTGATGGATCCCCCCTCCGGTGGAGCTCCGGAACAGGCTCCAAGATGGGATCTCACGGGAACAGATGGTTACGGTGGTGGAATTGGGGTTTTCTCTCTGTTGCTGATGGTTTCAAGGTACATAGACTTATATAGGAGGAAGGAGGACACCGGGGGACGCTCGAGGAGCCCACGAGGCAAGGGGGCGTGCCCTGGGAAGGGGGCGCGCACCCCCACCCCCGTGGGCACCTCGTGGCTCCCCTTCCGTGGTTCTCATGTCGCCCATGCGTGATTTTCTCCAAAAATATCTCTCCCAAAGGATTCATTCCGTTGGGACTCCGTTTGATATTCGTTTTCTGCAAAACCCTGAAACAGGCAACAAACAGCAATCTGGACTGGGCCTTTGGGTTAGTAGGTTAGTCCCAAAAATGATATAAAAGTGTATGACAAAGCCCATTAAACATCCAAGACATCATAAATAATAGCATGGAACAATAAAAAATTATAGATACGTTGGAGACATATCAAGCATCCCCAATCTAAATTCCTGCTCGTCCTCGAGTAGGTAAATGATAAAAACAGAATTTTTGATGTGGAATGCTAACCAACATAGTTTTTCAATGTAATTCTCTTAATTGTGGCATGAATGTTCAGATCTGAAAGACTTAAGATAAAAGTCTATATTGACATAAGAAATAATAATACTTCAAGCATACTAACAAATCAATCATGTCTTCTCAAAATACTATGGCTAAAGAAAGTTATCCCTACAAAATCATATAGTCTGTCTATGCTCCCTCTTCATCACACAAAATATTCATATCATGCACAACCCCGGTTTCGTCCAAGCACTTGTTTTCATACTCTATTCATTCAAACCTTTCAACTTTCATGCAATACATGAGCGTGAGCCATGGACATAGCACTATGGGTGGAATAGAGGTGGTGGTTGTGGAGAAGACAAAAAGTAGGGAGATAGTCTCACATCGACTAGGCGTATCAATGGACTGAGTGAGTAGGGATTGCCATGCAACGGATGCACTAGAGCTAAAAATGTATGAAAGCTCAACAAAAGAAACTAGTGGTGTGCATCCAACTTGCTTGCTCACGAAGACCTAGGGCATTCGAGGAAGCCCATCGTTGGAAAATACAAGCCAAGTTCTATAATGAAAATTTCCACTAGTATATGAAAGTGACTAAACATGAGACTCTCTATCATGAAGAACATGGTGCTACTTTGAAGCACAAGTGTGGAAAAAGATAGTAGCAATTGTCCCTTTTCTTTGTTTTTTTGGGCCTTTCTTTCTTTGGCCTTTTTTTGGATGGGCTTTATTGATTTAGCCTTTCCTCACATGGGACAATGCTCTAATAATGATGATCATCACACTTTCATTGAATTACAACTCGATACTCGAACAAAGTATGACTCTATATGAATGCCTCCGGCAGTGTACCAGGATGTGCAATGAATCAAGAGTGACATGTATGAAAAATTATGCATGGTGGCTTTGCCACAAATACGATGTCAACTACATAATCATGCATGGCAATATGACAATATGAAGAATGTCATATGAACGGAACGGTGGAAAGTTGCATGGCAATATATCTCGGAATGGCTATGAAAATGCCATGATAGGTAGGTATGGCGGCTTTTTTTAGGAAGGATATATGGTGGGTGTATGGTACCAGCGAAATTTGCGCGGTACAAGAGAGGCTAGCAACGGTGGAAAGGTGAGAGTGCGTATAATCCATGGACTCAACATTAGTCATAAAGAACTCATATAATTATTGCAAAAATCTACAAGTCATCAAAACAAAGCAATCAACGCATGCTCCTAGGGGGGAGGTTGGTAGGAGTTAACCATCGCGCGCCACCGACCCCCACACAAAGGTTGACACTTTACAAATACCTCATGCTCTAACTTCGTCACATAGCGGTTCACCATACGTGCATGCTACGGGAATCACTAACCTTAACACAAGCATTTCTCAATTTCATAATAACTCCACTAGCATGACTCTAATATCACTATCCTCATATCTCAAAACAATTATCAAGCATCCAACATCCCATTCTATTCAATGCACTTAGTATGAAAGTTTTTACTACATTGATCTTGGATGTCTATCATGTGAAGGCTAGTTTTATAGCCAAAGCACATTACCATGCTGCTTTAATAGACTCTAAAATGAATATAAGTGAAGCATGAGAGTTCAACAATTTCTTCAAAATATTATCACCACCGTGCTCTAAAAGTTATAAGTGAAGCACTAGAGCAAAACTATTCTACTCAAAAGATATAAGTGAAGCACATAGAGTGTTCTAACAATTCCTAGGCCATATTTAACTCTCTCAAATAGGTGTGTCCAGCAAGGATAATTGTGGCAAACTAACAAGCAAAGACTCAAATTATATAAGACGCTCCAAGCAAAACACATATCATGTGGTGAATAAAAATATAGCTCTAAGTATAGTTACCGATGGATGAAGACGAAAGAGGGGATGCCTTCCCGGGGCATCCCCAAGCTTAGGCTTTTGATTGTCCTTGAATTTTACTTGGGGTGACATGGGCATCCCCAAGCTTAGGCCTTTGCTACACTTTATTCCATAGTCCGTCAAAGCAATACTCAAAACTTGAAAACTTCACAACACAAAACTTAGACAAAAATTCTCGTGAGCTCCGTTAGTATAAGAAAGCAAACCACTACTCAAAGGTACTGCAATGAATTCATCTTTTGTTTATATTGGTGTTAAACCTACTGTATTCCAACTTCCCTATGGTTCATACTTGCCAATACTACTCATAGATGCATTGAAATAAGCAAACAACACACAAAAACAGAATCTGTCAAAAACAGAATAGTCTGAAGTAATCTGCAGGTTACGCATACTTCTGTAACTCCAAAAAATTCAAACTAAATTAGTAAACGTGACTAATTTGTCTATTAATCATCTGAAAAAAGAATCAACTAAATAGCACGCTCCAGTAAAATCTGATGACCATTCTAGCAAGCGCTAACGATTCTGTTTTTCACAGCAAGATCATATAAACTTCACACAAGTCTTCCCAAAGGTTCTACTTGGCACAAACACTAAACAAAACATGAAACCACATCTAAACAGAGGCTAGATGCAATATTTATTACCTAACAACAGAAAAAACAAAATAAAATAAAATTGGGTTGCCTCCCAACAAGCGCTATCGGTTTACGCCCCTAGCTAGGCACGATACAAGATAGATCTAGGTATTGCCATCCTTGGAAGGCAATCCATAACTGGCTCTCATAATAGATTCATATGGTAATTTGATTTTCTTTCTAGGAAAGTGTTCCATGCCTTTCCTTAACGGAAATTGGAATCTAATATTTCTTTCCTTCATATCAATAATTGCACGAATCGTTCTAAGGAAAGGTCTACCAAGAATAATAGGACATGAAGGATTGCAATCTATATCAAGAACTATGGAATCTATGGGCACATAATTCCTATTGGCAACAATAAGAACATCATTAATTCTTCCCATAGGTTTCTTAATAGTGGAATCCGCAAGGTGCAAATCTAAAGAACAATCATCAGGCTCATGGAAACCTAGCAAATCACACAAAGTGCTTGGGATAGTGGAGACACTTGCACCCAAATCACACAAAGCATAACATTCATGATCTTTTATTTTTGTTTTAATAGTAGGTTCCCACTCATCATAAAGCTTTCTAGGGATAGAAACTTCTAACTCAAGTTTTTCTTCATAGGATTGCATCAAAGCATCAACTATGTGTTTGGCGAAAGCTTTATTTTGACTATAAGCATGCGGAGAATTTAGTACGGATTGCAATAAGGAAATACAATCAATCAAAGAGAAATTGTCATAATTGAATCCCTTGAAATCCAAAGTAGTGGGTTCATCACTATGTAAAGTTTTAATCTCTTCACTCCCACTTTTACCAATTTTAGCATCAAGATCTAAAAACTGTGAGTCATTGGGACACCTTAAAGCAGAATCATCTCCAATCCTATCTTCATCCAGGTTTATACTAGAAAACAAGGATCTAATGGGAGACACATCAATAACTTTCAGATCTTCATCTTTATTTCCATGATAACTAGAAGAACACACTTTAATATAATTCTCTCTTTTAGCACGCATCCTAGCGGTTCTCTCTTTGCATTCATCAATGAAAATTCTCATGGCTTTGAGAGACTCATTGATATCATGCTTAGGCGGGATAGATCTAAGTTTCAAAGAATCATCATCAAGAGTAATTCTATCCACACTTCTAGCCAATTCATCAATCTTAAGCAATTTCTCTTAAAGCATAGCATTGAAATTCTTTTGCGAGATCGTAAACTCCTTAACACTAGTTTCAAATTCAGAAGGCATCTTTCCATAAGAGTTGTTGTAGGAATTACCATAATTATTAGAGGAATTACTAGGAAAAGGCCTAGGATTAAAATTACCTCTATAAGCATTGTTACCAAAATTATTCCTACCAACAAAATTTACATCCAAAGATTCATTGTTATTTTCAATCAAAGTGGACAAAGGCATATCATTAGGATCAGAGGCACTCTTAGCAGCAAATAATTTCATAAGTTCATCCATCTTCCCACTCAAAACACAAATTTCTTCAATAGCATGCACTTTTTTACTAGTAGATCTTTTGGTGTGCCATTGAGAATAATTAACAATAATATTATCTAGGAGTTTGGTAGCTTCTCCTAAGGTAGTTTCCATGAAAGTGCCTCCTGCGGCCGAGTCTAAAAGATTTCTAGAAGCAAAATTCAAGCCAGCATAAAAGTTCTGAATAATCATCCATAGATTCAAACCATGTGTAGGGCAATTACGTATCATTAATTACATTCTCTCCCAAGCTTGTGCAACATGCTCATGATCTTGTTGCTTAAAATTCATAATATTGTTTCTAAGAGAGATGATCTTAGCAGGAGGGAAATATTAGAGATAAAAGCATCTTTGCACTTATTCCACGAATCGATACTATTTCTAGGCAAAGAGGAAAACCAAGTTTTAGCACGATCTCTAAGTGAAAACGAAAATAACTTCAATTTAACAATATCGTTATCCGTATCCCTTTTCTTTTGCATATCACACAAATCAACAAAGTTGTTCACATGGGTAGCGGCATCTTCACTAGGAAGGCCGGAGAATTGATCTTTCATGACAAGTTTCAACAAAGCAGCATTGATCTCACAAGATTCAGCATCGGTAATAGGACCAATCGGAGTGCTAATAAAATCATTATTTTTGGTATTGGAAAAGTCACACAATTTAGTATTGTTCTGAGCCATAGTGACAAGCAAGCAATCCAACACACAAGCAAACAGGAAGCAAGCGAACGATAAACACACGGCAGAAGAAGGGCAAATAAAATGGCAAGGGTGAAGTGGGGGAGAGGAAAACGAGAGGCAAAAAATGTAATGCGAAGGATAAGGGTTTGAGATAGGTACTTGGTATATGGCTTTTGCGTAAGCCTCCTCGGCAACGGCGCCAGAAATTCTTCTTGCTACTTCTCGACCTTGCGTTGTATTCCCTCGAAGAGGAAAGGGAGATGCAGCACAGTAGCGTAAGTATTTCCCTCAGTTTTTGAGAACCAAGGTATCAATCCAATACGATACCACGCGCGAGTCCCTCACACCTGCACAAACAAATAAGAACTTTGCAGCCAACGCGATAAGGGGTTGTCAATCCCTTTACGGTCACTTACGAAAGTGAGATCTGATAGAGATGATAATTTATATTTTTGGTATTTTTGTTTATAAGAACAGAAA
This sequence comes from Secale cereale, assembly GCA_902687465.1. Classification (NCBI taxonomy): domain Eukaryota; kingdom Viridiplantae; phylum Streptophyta; class Magnoliopsida; order Poales; family Poaceae; genus Secale; species Secale cereale. The sequence goes on from LR738715.1 coordinate 495,074,036, forward strand.
GAAAAAGCGGAAAAAGTAAAGTAGATGTAGATGGATATGTTGAGAATAGACCCGGGGGCCATAGTGTTCTCTAGTGGCTTCTCTCATGATAGCGATATTCTACGGTGGGTAAACAAATTACTGTCGAGCAATTGATAGAAAAGCGAATAATTATGAGACTATCTAGGCATGATCATTGTATATAGGCATCACGTCTGAGACAATTAGACCGACTCCTGCTTGCATCTACTACTATTACTCCACGCATCGACCGCTATCCAGCATGCATCTAGTGTATTGAGTTCTTAAGAACAGAGTAACGCCTTAAGCAGGATGACATGATGTAGAGGGATAAACTCAAGCAATATGATATAAACCCCATCTTTTTATCCTCGATGTCAACAATACAATATGTGCCTTGCTGCCCCTACTGTCACTGGGAAAGGACACCGCAAG
>LR738715.1:495087850-495109350 GCA_902687465.1 Secale cereale
CGAGTGCCATGATTTCAGATCTGAACCTATTATGTTTCCATGAATATATGTGTGTTCTTGATCCTATCTTGCAAGTCTATAGTCACCTACTATGTGTTATGATCCGGCAACCCCGAAGTGACAATAATCGGGACCACTCCCGGTGATGACCTTAGTTTGAGGAGTTCATGTATTCACTATGTGTTAATGCTTTGGTTCGGTACTCTATTAATAGGAGGCCTTAATATCCCTTAGTTTCCAATAGGACCCCGCTGCTACGGGAGGGTAGGACAAAAGATGTCATGCAAGTTCTTTTCCATAAGCACATATGACTATATTCGGAATACATGCCTACATTGCATTGATGAACTGGAGCTAGTTCTGTGTCACCCTAGGTTATAACTTCTACATGATGAATTGCATCCGACGTAATTTCCCATCACCGATCCAATGCCTACGAGCTTTACCTATACTGATTGTCACTTATTTACTTTTCCGTTGCTACTATCACAAAAACTACAAAAACACTATCTTTACTTGTATTGGTGCTACCGCCACTGTCATATTACTGTGCTACTAAACTATCTTGCCGCAGATACTAAGTTTCCATGTGCGGTTGAATTGACAACTCATCTGCTAATACTTAAGAGTATTCTTTGGCTCCCCTTGTGTCGAATCAACAAATTTGGGTTTAATACTTTACCCTCAAAAACTATTGCGATCCCCTACACTTGTGGGTTATCACGCCGCCATCGCTGGCAACGTTCTTGTGGAGACGCACGGCGGTCATCTTCTCCCACGGTACACGCATTCTAGACTAAGGCCCCGTGCATGTCGGAGTAGTGTTGAATGTTAGCTGATAGACGCTGTTAATCTCACTGTTTGCAGAAATAGTTTACACACAATATGCTCTGCTTAAGAAGCTTCCTTGCCCTGTTCTGCACTCTATCTGCTTTGTTGAAATGCCATGCCATGCCCGTTTAGTTGCTAAAATATGCTGCCATATATTTATTGTGAAGTAGATTGTCATGGTCTGGTAGTCAATCTGTTAGGTGAAATAGCTCGACACCATACACGATCTTTGTTGCTGAGATGGCCTTCGATTGTTGTCTGCTCGGCCTCATTGAATGATGAAATAGCCTGCCATAATAAGGACTCAAATCTGTTTGCTGAATTAGCTTTATATATATTTCGTTACTTAGATCTGCTTGTGCAAATATCTTGCCATAGCTTTAGACATCGACCTAGGTATTTTTTTTCTAGACTTTATAAAAAAAGCATATATGTTTTTCTTGTAATATCTAGTAGAAGAACTAATTTGTATGTCTAACAGATGGACATGACTTGGTTAACTTCTGCTCGAAGATTCTCTGCTGCATATGTCGAGAGGGTTGAAAACTTCATGAACTTTATCAGAGCTGAGTACAGTGGTCCGAAATCAGATGTGCTCTGCACGCGTAGTAGTTATATGAATTCAGTTACATGACCCAAGTCAACTATGCAAAATCATCTACACTTGTATGGGATGTCGATCACATATACTAGGTGGGTTCATCATGGTGAAGCTGTGAACGTCAATGTTACTTACTATGTGGAAGCAGCACATCACCATCTTGATTTGCCTGATGCTCAGATGGAAGAGGAGGAGCAGGTGGTGGAGGTGGAGTCAGTGAGTTTGACCAATATTGAAACAATGCTACGAAATGCTCACGCATTTCGTGAACTTTCACCTGCAGGAAAAAACGGCCGGCCCGCATGTTGGAACAATGCAACGTGACTGTCGCCCCATGAAATAAGTTGTCAGTATTCTCAGCTATGGTCACCTTTCTTCAAGTGAAGACATCTTAGTGGATGACCAACAAATCATTCGATGTAATGTTGGTTGCTTTCTGCAAATCTTTCCAAGATGCGTCTGAGGTGCCACACACCTACAGTAAAATGAAGAATTTCCTTCGTGCAGTTGGAATTGGATATGATATGATCATGTTTGTAAGAATAATTATTTTCTATTCCGGAAGGATTATGCGAACTTAATTAAGTGAATGCCCAAAATGCAAATCATCAAGATGGAAAGATAGCGATGCTGTGAAGAGGATTCCTCATAATGTTCTGAGACATTTTCCAACTATACCAATGTTGCAGAGGTTGTTTCAAGATGCTGAAACAAGAGAGGATGTACCGTGGCATTCTAGGAACCAAGAGTACAGAGGTAAGAATGTAATGAGCCATCCATCTCGTGGTAGGGACTGGAAAAGCTTCAATTAGAAACACAAAGAGATTGCGGCTGACCCGAGAAACACAAGACTTGCCTTAGCTACAGATGGATTTAACCCATTTCGCCACCAGAGCACCACATATAGCATGTGGCCAGTGCTTGTTATCCCTTACAACATGCCACCAAACTTCTGCACCAAAGAATCAAACTACATGATGGCCTTGCTCATCCCAGGGCCAAAAAGTCCTGGAAAGGATTTTGATTTATTCATGAAGCCTCATGTGGAGGATCTTCAACACCTATGGAGGGGTGTTCTCACTCAAGACCTACATAGCAGCCCACCAGCTGATTTCTTTCTGCATGCTGTGATAATTTGGTGTATTCATGATTATCCGACCTTGGGCACTATGTCAGGGTGAACGACCCATGGTTACAATGCATGTGTTCGCAATGACAAGAATCCACTATCATATGCAATACTTAGCAAGATCTTTTACATTGGACACCGTTGTTTCCTGGTTAAGGACAAGCCGTGTCCTACAAAGTACCGAAGATATGTGTTCAATGCAAAGCATGAAAACCGTGATGCGCCAAAGAGGCTCACCAGCGATGAGTTGCAAGTGGAATTAGAGAAGGCAAGACATATTACACTAGGAAACCATCTTGATAATGGTAGCAGGAAAAGGAAGCGCGACAGGGCAGAAGAGATATTATTGTTTACCCACAGGTCCACTTTGTGGGACTTGGAGTGTTGGAAAGATTTGGATCTGCGACATAATCTTGATGTGATGCACATCGAGAAAAATATGTGGACAACATATGGCACACTTCTTAATATTGAAGGCAAGATGAAAGATACCTTAAAAATCTAGGATTGATTTGACACACCTGGGTCTCAGAAAGGATTTGCAGGTGGAACATGATGGTGCACCACGGGATATGGCACTAAGTGTGTACGTCTTGGACAAGGTAAAAAGAAAAGAATTCTACAACATCATGTCACGTGTGAGATTCCCACATGGATTCGCTTCAAACCCTGAATGGAGAGTTAGTGCATATGGAAACAAGGTACAAGGGTTGAAAACTCATGACTACGATGTCCTACTTCAAAGGGTTTTACCTATTATCCTTAGAGGATTGGGCCGCCCTGACTTATACAGAGCAGTTGCAGAGTTAGGACAATTCTTCAGGGAACTCTGCAGTAGAAATATTAGGATAGATGTTTTGGAGCGTCTTGGAGACAAGATACCAACTATCCTACGCAACCTTGAGAAGATATATCCTCTAGCCTTCGTTGATCTGATGGTGCATTTGGCTGTTCATCTACCTGATGAGGCACTACTTAGAGGTCCAGTACAGTATGGCTGGGTCTACCCTATTAAAAAGCGGCTAGGCACTTTCAAGGGTGGTGTCAGGAACAGAGCCAGACCCCAGGGTTCCATTGCAAAGGTCTACATTTCTATAGAAGCGTTGACATTCTGCTCAAAATACATTGAAACAACTAATCAACTTAGCAAAGAGGTGGGTGAAGACATTCCCGAGCTCAATGTTTTTTATTGTTCTGTCCGAGTTACAGGGAAGAGTCGACAAGGCGACGAACCTAAAGATTTGGAATAAAATGGTTTGGTATGTGTTGAATAACTATCCTGAGATTCTACTTTATATCGAGTAAGTGCTAAGTACTGTAGGTTATACATCATTACTGTCACATCCCTAGTCAGTGCTTGCATTAGGACCAGCTACAGTGTGCATCATGTTAATTTCCAAAGAAACTTGAAATGGGAATGACAGAAACCCCAGCACCCCTCTTCTAACAACTAGGGTTTAATAAAATCTTTTCCAATGTACCCAAAATGCCCTTCAAAAATGTTCATCATTTCTGCCTTGGTCTTAAACCTCTGCCAAAAATGGTGCACAATTTTCTAGGACAACCAAGGTCTCTGGATTAATTCATATGGTATTTGCATTTGGGAATTTAAATGCTATAAAATATTTTGTGTGCCCAAATAATCATACACTAAAATGTTCCATGCTGTTCATATTATATACAGTGGGCATGACTAGTTTTATGAGCTATAAAAATGTTCTGGCATTTTTATTAATTCAACAAAGTTGCAAAAGAAATGAAACAGAAAGAAATAGAAAAGAGAGAAGAGAGAGAGAAACTTACCTGGCGCCTAACAGGCCCACCTGCCGGCCCAGCCCAGCCACCGCTCCAGCGAGCTCCTTGGCTCGGCCAGGCAGGCAGGCAGGTGCTCGACGGCGGCCGCAGCGCGCGCCACGTAGCCGCCCGCCGCCCTGCTTCCTCCCCTCGCCATTCTGGTGGGCGGGATCGACCACCCACTCTTTCCCCGAGCTCGCTGACATGCCCACTCCTCCCCAGCTCCTCTCCCTCGCCTTCCCCGCACCATGGCCGACGCCGCCGCGCTCGCGCCGTCGTGATAGCCGCGTCCACCGCCGTCCCCGAGCTCCATCACCGTGTCCGTCCGCTCCGTCGTCATCGACTACGTCGAGTAGGCTGAGCCCCGAGCGCTCGCCCGCTCTGGAGTCGCCCCCGGCCCCGTCTTCCCTAACTCCGGCCGCAGAGATCCCCATCGCCGCCCCGCTCCGCTCCGACCGTCCCCGAGCCCGCCTCGACGTTCACTGCAACCGCCGTGAGCTCAGCTCCGTCCTCCCCCTCTTTGTTAGTTCTCTCCTGCACCGTACGCACTGCACGAGGCTCACCTGCACGCGCCGCCGCGGAGCTCGTCCCCGACGAGGCTCCGGCCATTTAACGGCCCGGCCATCGTGCCCACCAGCTCCACCGTCCTGTGTAGGTGATGTAGGATCACTCCACGCACCTCTACGAGCACCGCACCGACGAGTTCGACCTCGCCCGAACTCCGGCAGCCGCTGGACTCATCGCCGGCGACCCCGAGCCAGCCACCACCACCACTCGACGCGGCTCACTCCCAGCTGCCCGTAGGCGTGCTCCGCCGTTGTTTTGGCAGCCGAAGCACAAATCCCGCACCTCACCGCCGCGTTTGGCCTCGCCAGCGGCTAAATGCCGGCGAGTTAGCCCCGTTTGACCAAGGGTTTGATCCCCTTGGGTCACTGACATGTGGGCCCTGCCTGTTAGTCAAACCTAGGTTAGTGTCTAATCTAGTTTTAATTAGTCAGTTAACTAACTATGACACTGACCAGTGGGTCCCACTGGTCAGGTTTGACTTGGGCCGCCCTGTTGACTGGCTGACGTTAGCATGATGTCATGCTGACGCAGTAAATGATTTTTTGGGATTATTTGTTTTAAAAACAATTCAGGAAATTCCAGAAAATGCTTCAAACTTCAAAAAATCATATAAATTCAACAGTAGCTCAGATGGAAAAGATTTATATATGAAAATTGATCAGAAAAATCCAATCTTTCCAATGGCACTGGTTTCATGCATGTTTAAGAAAGTTAACCTTGCTGTTCACATTAAAACATGATAATGCACTTAAATAAATAATAGTTTGCGTTTCAATTTGAATCTTTGATTCAAATGGGCTCAAACCCTTCTGGTTATAGTTGCATTAGCCCAAATGAAAGCATCTTGCCAAATCATGAGCGTGCATCATATTGTTGCATTTGTTTGCTTATTGATTGTATCGCCGATATTCTCCGTGTTAGGTACTGCTCCCGAGGATACTTCTGCGTATCCAACTGAAGAGCAGTACCCGACAACCACTGATACGGTGTATCCTAGGGTCATCACCATGGACCCTTCATCGCCTCACCAAGTGCCCAATGGACCCATGACTAGAGCCCGTGCAAGAGCTCTCGATACCGAGGTGACCTCGCTCCTCTCTTTACATCTTCCGGATTCACTTGAGACACGGCTTCTACCTTCATCAGAGACTCTATGCATACTCAGGTACTTGGACGAAGGCCGCGGGACAGCTCGACAGGATGCTCAAGAGGACAGGCCCGACAAGTGCTCGAGACAAGAAGAAGGCAGGCTGAAGATGCTACAGGCACCGGACGTCCGGCCTGCACCGGACGACCGGCGACTCCCAGGCACCGGACGACCGGAAGACACCGGACGTCCGGCCTCTCCCAGACGACCGGACGACCGGAAGCCACCGGACGTCCGTGACATCGGCAACAGAAGCTAAATAGCGGAAATCCGAGGACTACCGGACGTCCGGTCCCTCCGGAACCACCGGACGTCCGGTAACCCACGGACGTCCGCTACGACGGCGACCGCGTGTGTAATATAAATACTGTTGACCTCCTTCCTTTAGACTCAGCTGTGGTTTAGCTCATTTGATACTTGTGTGGATTTCTCCCACGAGACGGTGCGCCTCTACGGAGAAGATCCACTACGGATTCAGGACCTCCTTCAACGGAGAAGATCCCCAGGGATATCAAGACCTCCTCCGGGAGAAGACTATCTGTATCACCGTTGTTGACCTTGGATCATGTACCTCGACCTTGTATCGCGAATCTAGCGCCTGTGTGATTGCTTCCGTGTTGATTTGAGTGTTCTCTCTTGTGTTTTCCCCGTCTTCCCCTTGTGTTTCCCCGTGTTCATCGTGTGCCACGCTCCAAATCGTGAAAGGTCCGCTGATTAGGGTTCCACCCTATACCATCTTGGTATCAAGAGCAAAGGTTTCTCACGATTTTGGAGCCCCACATCTTGTTTTCTAGCTTGTTTTTGTCGTGTTCTTCCCAATTTCGAAAATTCCCCACAAAAAGAGCCCCAAATTTTTTTTGTGATCTGTTGATTTGGCAAGATTTTGTTGACTTTGTTCCATGGATTTGCTGTGCCACGTGTCGATCTAGCATTTCCCCACCTTTTCCACCTTTTCCAACCGCAATCCGACCACGTTTCGCCAATTTTCCCCATGGATCCCACCAACCGCATCACAGACCTACCGGACGACCGACGTTTACCGGACGTCCGGCACCTTTCGAGACACCGGACGTCCGCTAAACACCGGACGACCGGCACCCCGACAACAGAAGCGTTTTACCGGATTTCCGGACTCCACCGGACGTCCGACCCCTTCCGACCGACCGGACGACCGGTACCTGCCGGACGTCCGACAAACCCTGACGAAGCTGAATTTATTCAGTTCCGTTCCACCTTCCGCTACCACCCACCTTCCGCAAGTACCTTCCTCTCTCCGAAACGACCATCTACCTTCCGCTACCACCATCGTTTTCCCGCTCTGAGTTTGAAAAGTGTGTCTCACTTTGCCTTGGATACTTGAGTTGTGGTTTCACCGTTTCCTTGGATGTTTAGGCTACATTGGGACGGCAAGACTTCGACAACACCACCGCTCAACTTCGGCAAGGACGGTAACATCGACGACACTTCGCTCATTCTACCTTGCAATTGCATTGTCACCCTATGAACCATCTTTGCGTAGCTTTCCCATTGAGACTAGCCATTTGAGTATTGCCGGGCTACGACACTTGTGCACTTTAGTGAAAGTCATAGATATTGCATACCACATCATTTTGCATATCCACGTGTGCCACAAGAGTGCTCCGCATACACAAAAGCTACCTCGATCCGAGAAGCATACATATGTGCCCAAAGAAAGAGCTCCAAAGCTTTTAAGCAAAAGAGCCAATCCAAGCAAAGAAACAATAGCATCATACGCCTTGCATCCAAAGAGATCATACATAGCAACATCATCTTGTGCTCAAGCATCGGCACATCATACACTCATAGCATACTTGTGATAGATAGTCGTTACTTTTTGCCTCTTATAGGTCGTGCACAAGTGCGTATCCGCCTATTAAGCAATCGGTTAGCGTCTCTCTAGCGTTGTGCAACACGAGCATTTTCCGTGGTTTACCACATTTTTCGCTCACCCTTGGTTGCACGACCACATTTATCTATCCGTGCGTGTGTTCCGTGTGCTACCTTTGCTAGTGATCTACTTGTTGCATGAGCAAATTTGTGAACCATTTTCAACATCTTTGAGTCACTTTGACTATTGCATTGAATTTGTGCCACATCCTAACCGAGCTCCTATAAAAGCTTTACTTGTGTAGGTGTGAGAATCGACACGAAGTGATACCAATAGTGCTATTTCCGGGTTACATTATTGAGTGATCATTGATCCATTTTCAACCTCGGTTAAGGTACATTGATATTGTCTTCTCCTTTCTCCACTCACATACTTGCTTGTGATGATGGATAGGCCAAGTTCATCTACCAACCCGATCTTCGACGATCCTCAAGAAGCGAACAACTACGTCACCAAACTACATCTCTTCGGTGTCCAACGAGCTCTACATCAAGAGAGTGAAGCTATGCGAGAGTACATTGGTCAAGTTGCCGAGGACGCGCGACAATTTCAACAAAGCACTAAGGAGCAAATCGACCTCATCAACACCAACATGTCTACTCAATACAATGAGCTCCGGACATTGATCATCAACCGACGTTCTTCCTCAACATCATCTCATCGACGTAGCCGCTCAAGTCGACACACCGACTCTACGCAAGACTCAAGTACACCTACATCAAACACTCTTCGTCAAGCTCGACATGAACATCGGCATCCTCTACATGACAAAAGTTCTCAAGAGCTATTCGACGAGCAAGAAGGTCGATGTCGTCAAAACCAAGCTACACTTGAGCAAGCACAAGAACGGCAACGACTACGCCAACAACAAGAAGAGCGAGCTCGTCAATATCAAGAAGAACAAGATGCCGAGGCTAACCGCCAAGCACAACAACGTCGAGAAGATCAAGCTATGGAGGCGCAACGTGCTCTACAAGAGGCACATCGCAATGTAGCAGCCCGCACTCGACACAATCGTCAAGAAGAGGATTTCCTTCGCGATGAGATGCAAGCAAGGCGCCATCAAGCAAGAATGCAAGAAGAAGCTCCTCCTCAAGCGCAACAAGAACATCAACTCCAACAAGAACGTCTACATCCTCAAGAGCAACATGATATGGCAAACCGCCAACATCAAGATCGCCCTCCCAATAGGCAAGGAAACAATGACGAGCATCGCTATGGCAAGCTCAAATTCACCATGCCTAAGTTTTCCGGAAGCATTGATCCCGAAGACTACCTCTCATGGGCATTGAAAGTTGACAAGATCTTTCGCCTTCACAACTTCGATGAAGAGAAAAAGATCGCAATGGCATCACTTGAGTTCCAAGGCTATGTTCTCATTTGGTGGGAGCAAATCATGGGGAGAAGAGAAGCAAGAGGCGAACCTCCTATCACCACTTGGGCTCAAATGAAGGAAGTGATGAGAGCACGCTTTGTGCCTACACACTACAACCGCGACTTGTTCAAGAAGCTACAACTCCTCAAGCAAGGAACCAAGTCCGTTGAAGAGTACTACAAGGAGATGGAGATCGCTATGATAAGAGCAAACATCAAGGAAGATGAAGAGCAAACAATGGCGAGATTCTTGAATGGACTCAATTATCCCATCAAGAAGATTGCGGACTTCCAACCATACAACAATCTCCTCGAGCTAGTACATCAAGCTACCAAAGCGGAGCGACAAGTTCAAGAGGACTACAAGTACTCCAAGTTCAACTCAAAGAACTTCGGCTCCTACAACCAAGCTTCAACGACTTCAGCTACTCCTCCTACCTCTACCAAGCCTTCTACAAACTTCGGTGACAAGTCAAGCTACAAGAATGCGACTACATCGAGTCGTCCACCTTCTACCAACAACTTCAAGCCAAGAGCTTCCTCAACTACTACTCCAACCGAAGATACCAACAAGACGAGCTCCATCAAATGCTTCAAGTGCCAAGGACGAGGCCACAAGTCATTTGAGTGCAAGACCGTTCGCACCATGATCATCAACGACGACGGATCTTATGACTCCATGAGCGATGATGAGATGGAAGCACTTGAGCATGTCGCTATGCATCGCCAAGTCAATGAAGAAGAAGACAATCAAGTGTTTTGCGACAATGACTCAAGCCCCAACCTTGTTGTCTCCAAAGTATTGACACTCCAACATCAACAAGATGACGACCAACGATGTCATATTTTCCATACGAAGGCCGGCATTAATGGACGCTCCGTCAAGGTTATCATCGATGGCGGAAGTTGCCACAACTTGGCAAGTGAAGAGCTATGCGACAAGCTTCATTTGGTCAAGACGAAGCATCCGCACCCCTACAAGGTCCAGTGGCTCAACGACGCCGGAATTCTTCGAGTCGAGCACACCGTGCAAGTCTCTTTCAAGATTGGCGCTTACGAGGACACTCTTGAGTGTGATGTGATACCCATGTCCGTGTGCCACCTTATTCTTGGACGACCATGGCAATATGATCGTGGAGTCACACACAATGGACGGACGAATCACTATCACTTCAAGATGAAGGGCAAGGAATTCGTGCTACGACCTATGACTCCAAGTCAAGTAGCCGCCGACAAGCTTTTGCCTACCACCCATCATGGAGAGAATGGTGAGAGAGCGAGCCACCAAAAAGAGAGTGAGAGCCACAAGCCAAATATGAGCGACTCCACGATGAGCGACAAGAAGCAACTAGTGCTATTTGCTACCAAACGTGAGATGAGAGAAGTGTGTGAGAACCCATCGAGCGTCTTCCACTTTGTGCTTTTATGCAAAGGGGAAGCCAAACCTACTAACACTTCACCACCTCCACCTTTTGTGTTGTCTAAATTGTTGCAGGAATTCTCGGACGTCTTTCCGGAAGAGCTACCACCGGGTCTACCTCCACTTCGAGGGATAGAACACCGCATCGACCTCGTACCCGGTGCTCCACTTCCAAACAAGGCTCCTTACCACGTCAACCCCGAGGAAACGAAGGAGATACAACGGCAAGTGCAAAAACTTATCGACAAGGGTCATGTACGTGAAAGTCTAAGCCCTTGTGTCGTTCCCGTTATTCTCGTGCCTAAGAAAGACGGAACTTTTCGCATGTGTTCCGATTGCCGTCCGATAAATGCTATCACCGTTAGATATCGTCACCCTATTCCTCGCTTAGATGACATGCTTGATGAACTTTGTGGTGCCACCATCTTTTCAAAAATTGATCTTAAAAGTGGCTACTACCAAATTCGCATTCAAGAGGGTGATGAGTGGAAAACTGCTTTTAAAACCAAGTTCGGGTTATATGAGTGGCTTGTTATGCCAATGGGCTTATCGGAAGCACCCGGCACTTTTGTGCGTCTTATGCACTTTGTTCTTAGACCCTACATAGGTGTCTTTGTCGTGGTTTACTTTGATGACATTCTTGTGTTTAGCAAGTCGCTTGAAGAACATGTTGACCATGTCCAACTAGTTTTGCAAGCACTTCGCAAACAACAATTGTATGCTAATATGGAAAAATGCACTTTTGGCGTTGACAAGGTTGTCTTTCTAGGATTTGTCGTGTCTTCTCAAGGTGTTCACGTTGATGAAACTAAAATTGAAGCAATTAAAACTTGGCCTCAACCAAAGAATCTCATGCAAGTGCGTAGTTTCCTTGGTCTAGCCGGTTTCTATAGACGTTTTGTGAAGGACTTTAGCACAATTGCTATGCCTTTACACGCTTTGAGCAAGAAGAACGCACCCTTCATTTGGGGTCCTTCGCAAGACACCGCGTTCAATGAGCTTAAGAGCTTGCTCACGCACGCACCACTTCTAGCCCTACCAAACTTTGACAAACCGTTTGAGATTCATTGTGATGCGAGTGCTACGGGTATAGGTGGCGTGCTCATGCAAGAAAAGCGCCCAATTGCGTACTTTAGTGAAAAGCTATCGGGAGCGCAACTTAACTATCCTATCTATGATAAAGAGCTTTATGCCTTGGTGAGAGTCTTACGTGTTTGGGAACACTATCTTAGGCCTCATGAATTCATTCTTCATACGGACCATGAGACACTCAAGTATCTCAAAGGTCAAACTAAGTTGAACAAGCGTCATGCTAAATGGAGTGAATTCATTGAGTCTTTTCCCTATGTCATCAAATACATCAAGGGCAAAGAAAATGTTGTGGCGGACGCGCTTTCCCGCAAATGCATGCTTGTAACACAACTTGAGTTGAATGTGATTGGCTTTGAGCATATTAAAGATTTATATGAGCATGATCCTTTCTTTGCAAATGCTTATGCTAAATGCTTGACTCACACTTCTTGGGAACATTACTACATCAAAGATGGATATCTTATGAGAGCTAACAAACTTTGCATCCCCGAGTCTTCGCTTCGTTTGCTCCTTTTGCAAGAATCGCATGGAGGAGGACTCATGGGACACTTCGGACGTGACAAGACGTTTGCTACCCTCTCTAAGAACTATTTTTGGCCCAAGATGTTTTGAGACGTCTCACGCCTCACCAACCGATGCTCTACATGCCGCAAAGCTAAGTCCAAAGCGCAATCTCATAATCTTTACATGCCTCTCCCTATTCCATACCATCCATGGGAAGACATAAGCATGGATTTCATACTTGGCTTGCCTAGAACTCAAAATGGAAAAGATTCCGTGCTTGTAGTGGTAGATAGATTCTCTAAAATGGCTCATTTCATTCCTTGTAACAAGATAGACGATGCTTCACATATTGCAACTCTCTTTTGTAGGGAGATACTTCGTCTACACGGCGTGCCCAAAACGATCGTCTCCGACCGGGACGTCAAGTTCTTGAGTTACTTTTGGAAAACACTATGTGCCAAGCTCGGAATCAAGCTACTCTTTTCTTCGGCGTACCATCCACAAACAGACGGCCAGACGGAAGTGACGAACCGCACGCTCTCCACTCTTCTTCGTGTGTTGATCAAGAGGAACATCCGGGAATGGGAGCATTGCTTGCCCATCGCCGAGTTCGCCTACAACCGCGCAAGACACTCCACAACCGGCAAGTCCCCCTTCGAGATCGTCTACGGCTTCAACCCGTTGTCGCCTTTGGACATCCTACCTCTTCCTCTCCAAGAGCGCACGAACATGGACGCAAGTGCAAGGGCAAATTATCTCAAGAAGGTGCACGAAGATACAAGGGCAATGATCGAGCGACAAGTCCATCGTCTCACCAACAAGCGCAACGTCAACAAGGCACCAATGGTGTTCAACCCGGGAGATCTTGTTTGGCTACATCTTCGCAAGGACCGTTTCCCGCAAGTTCGCAAGTCCAAGCTTCTACCACGCGCCGACGGACCATTCAAGGTGCTCGCACGCTACAACGACAACACCTACAAGATCGACATCCCACGAGACAAGTACTCCGTGAGCGACACTTTCAACATCTAGGATCTCTCTCCTTTCCATGGTGATGAAGATTTCGATCCGAGGTCGGATCTTTCCCAAGGGAGGGGAGATGATACGGTGTATCCTAGGGTCATCACCATGGACCCTTCATCGCCTCACCAAGTGCCCAATGGACCCATGACTAGAGCCCGTGCAAGAGCTCTCGATACCGAGGTGACCTCGCTCCTCTCTTTACATCTTCCGGATTCACTTGAGACACGGCTTCTACCTTCATCAGAGACTCTATGCATACTCAGGTACTTGGACGAAGGCCGCGGGACAGCTCGACAGGATGCTCAAGAGGACAGGCCCGACAAGTGCTCGAGACAAGAAGAAGGCAGGCTGAAGATGCTACAGGCACCGGACGTCCGGCCTGCACCGGACGACCGGCGACTCCCAGGCACCGGACGACCGGAAGACACCGGACATCCGGCCTCTCCCAGACGACCGGACGACCGGAAGCCACCGGACGTCCGTGACATCGGCAACAGAAGCTAAATAGCGGAAATCCGAGGACTACCGGACGTCCGGTCCCTCCGGAACCACCGGACGTCCGGTAACCCACGGACGTCCGCTACGACGGCGACCGCGTGTGTAATATAAATACTGTTGACCTCCTTCCTTTAGACTCAGCTGTGGTTTAGCTCATTTGATACTTGTGTGGATTTCTCCCACGAGACGGTGCGCCTCTACGGAGAAGATCCACTACGGATTCAGGACCTCCTTCAACGGAGAAGATCCCCAGGGATATCAAGACCTCCTCCGGGAGAAGACTATCTGTATCACCGTTGTTGACCTTGGATCATGTACCTCGACCTTGTATCGCGAATCTAGCGCCCGTGTGATTGCTTCCGTGTTGATTTGAGTGTTCTCTCTTGTGTTTTCCCCGTCTTCCCCTTGTGTTTCCCCGTGTTCATCGTGTGCCACGCTCCAAATCGTGAAAGGTCCGCTGATTAGGGTTCCACCCTATACCAACCACCCTGTCAGGCAAGCAATCATGGATCATTCCGATACAAACCCATCTTCTCGCTCCTGCTCTCTTTTACTGCATTAAGGCAACAACGTGCGAACTGCTACTTGCTGCGGTAGTTGAACCCTATTCCTTTGCATGACCTGTCATTGCCACAGTAAATAGTTGAAACCCACTAGCATGTGTAGGAGTTGATTGAGCCATGTGATGTGTGATCCACCATGTTATTTGTTTATGTTGCCTGCTATGCTTAGAGTCGTGTCAAGTCTGGTTCTGGGTGATGGATCAGAGTGAAATGATCTTATCGATAAAGAGAGGGAAGTGTGGAACATGTTTGGTAAAGGTATTGATGAAAGGCCATGTAGGAGTACGTGGTGGGTAGTTTCATTGGAACCGACCAGAGGACCTGAGATCTGTATGTGTGGTTCAAGTTACAGCTACTACCACACATTGGGCCCTGAAATATGACCCCGCTCGACTTATTGACTGCCCTTGTTCTCTGTCCAGGAGTTGCAACTAGTTTCTGGTGTTTGTAGTTACTGGTGGTCGTGCACAACGCTGACCCTCGAGGTGGGCTGTGATGCGACAGGTACGTGGCACGGTGTACCGGTTGCCCGTTTGGTGACTCGGGAACCCTGTACACATTGTTTGGGGCCGTGAGCGACACCCCGGCCGGATCTCCCCACGGATGGAACCCAAATAGGCGATAAACCTGGACGAGAGACTTGAGTGGTTGTTTAGGTCGTGGTCTACACCCACGTCGGCTTTTGCTTGAAGTCTGCCGAGCACATGTCGTGTGCAGACGCTAAGTGGTGAAAACATGTGTGAAGAAGTACACCCATGCAGGGTTACCAATCTATTCGAATAGCCGTTGTTCGCGGTACGGACTACTTGGTTACTCTTACAGTTCATAGACAAGTTGATGGATACTACTAAAAGCCTCAAGACAAGTGTGAGTGCCGTGGATGGCCCTTCCGTAGGCTGATGGAAGAGGATCCTCGGTGCTGTATTGTTGTGGTGAGTAGAGGACTCGTGTTCGTAGTAATATCTTGCAATCTTTTAGGAGTTGTAGTATAGGTTAGCCAAGAGTCAAAGCTGGCTTTCTGCTATGAACACCACTACCCCTGTTGATAATGTTGCATGTATGATAGGTTCTGTTGTAAGACTTGCTGAGTACCTTTGTAGTCATGTTTGCTTAATAACTGTTGCAGAGGAGAACCGTGCCCCTTCTGATGGGTTCTACATAGACGTTGATGTTGACGAGTAGCTTGCTACCCAGACGGAGATCTAGAGCTTGCGAAGGTCTTGTAGATAGTCAGGCTACACCAAGCCTGTTTTATTTTCCAAGTTGTCTGTACTCAGACATGTTAGCTTCCGCTTGTGCTTGTATGAGTGTATGACTTCAGTGTTGGGTCATGTGACCCCTACCTGTATGGATATGTTAAGTATGGCTCTTGGAGCCTCTTAAATAAAGTACTTTGAGTCATAGAGTTCTGTTGTGATGCAATGTTGTATTTGCACATATTGAGCATATTGTGTGTATGATTGAAATGCTTGGCATGTGTGGGATCCGACACCTAGTTGTTTTCCTTTGGTAGCCTATCTTACAGGGAAATGCCTCCTAGTGCTTCCAATGAGCCTTGGTAGCTTGCTACTGCTCGGAACACGTAGGCTGGCCGGCATGTGTCCTTCTTCATTCCTGTGTCTGCCCCTTAGGGGAAATGTCACGCGTTGTTCCTTTAAGTCCATGTAGCTTGCTATGACTTGGGTTCATACGTTGATGACCGACACGTTCGTTGCTGGGTCATGGATGCCTGTCTCTTTAATTTAGTGCCACTTTTGGTTTATAACTAGCCATGTCGGCCCGGGTTCTCTGTCATATGGATGCTAGCGACACTGTCATATACGTGTGCCAAAATGCGCAAACGGTCCCGGGCCAGGTAAGGTGGCACCCGTGGGGATACCGTGCGTGAGGCCGCAAAGTGATATGACGTGTTACAGCTAGATCGGTGTGACATAGGATCGGGGTTCCGACAGCGTTGGCATCAGAGCCGGACTGCCTGTAGGTTTCTCAAGCCAAACTGGTCGATGTTGAGTCTAGAAAAATTCTTAGGTATATGTAGGGGAATTGATTGTGGAAGGGAACGTAAGGCTCTTTTTACTCCTTTACCTTATGCCCTTCTGGTCTGATCAGTCTATTCTTTCCACGTGGATTTAGGACTAGGCCTCTTATCCTTACTAGGTTCACGTGTTACTAATCCGTAGACTCTTATGATTGTTGGTTTCAAGCCTCAGTTCAGTTTCTACCCTTTTAGTATGATGATTGGTTGGACCCGAAACCTTGATATGGTATTGTTGAGTGGCTATGCTATCATTTGTATGATGTATCAAAATCTTTTTTGAGCATTTACAGTTGTTATGCTGCCCGATTTCTTCCAGAAACACTAATGCCTTTGCATTACTTCGTGTTTCAGATGTCTGGCCGCACACCTCACCAAGTGGTTCGTTTGACTCGGTGCATTAATGTGCCCGGTCACACGGCCATGCTAGTCCGTGTGTTAACTGAGACCGGTTATCGCTGGTATCCTGAGTACACCATGGAGGAACAGTACCGGGATTTTAATCAGAGTCAGTATTTCTGCACAGTCTGGATATACCCCTCATATCCCGGATCTAACAACCCCATCCATTGGTCTTATGGACTCGGGGTTACTATCGAGATGGCAGTGCAGGATGCTGCCTATTCGATGATGAACATCCTTCGGGCTAGGCATGCCCTGTTGCTGAACACTGAGTTCTGTTACATGCCAGCCTCACTTCCCGGAGAGGAAGGCTACTACACTGGACTGTATACTGATGCTGCTCATGAAGAGCCACTACTTCATACTACTGTTCAGATGCTGGAGGATAGGGACCGTGAGGTCCGTGCCCTCCGAATGGAGCTGTATAACACTCGAGCCGCCCACTGGACTACTCTGACACGGCTTGCACCTGCTGTGCATGCCGGATATCTGGATATGCGGGATTTGTACCCCGTGCGGACTCGTCTGCCTGATCGTATGGATTGGCGTGACGTTGGGGGTATTACACCTCCACGTGGGCGTCGGTTACCACCAGCATCAGGCCCGAGGCCACATCCATGTCCCTATGGTCCACAGCCTTCGAGTGCTTGAGAGTTTCAAGATCCATCTGTTCCACTTCCAGGCTACGGTGGTAATCTCTACGAAGATTACTACGGGAATGTCTGAGCTAGACCGTGGCAGTAGTAGTATCGTAGTAGTTGTATTTCCACAGTCCTATGCGTCTTGTGGAATATGACTTAGTTTGTACTGAGTTCTGGAGGTGTAGTTAAATAATGTATAGGAGCTTGGAATGCCTCTGATGGGATGTATCGTCTTTCACCACAGTTGTACTTTAGCCTTGGCTTGTACTAAGCTATGTATGGTGTGTATGACCACTGATGTATATATGGCAGTTTCTATATTACCATGTCGTACGGATGATCATCTCTGCATTTCGTGTCATCCATTACATTCTGCACTCCTATGTAAAGTTTTTGCCATCCTTGTCTAAACCGTTGTTTTGTTTCCTAGGATGGTCAACACTCGCAGCACTCGTGCTGCTCAGGAGCAGGGTGAGGCTAGTGGGGCTAGAGATGAGAATCTACCCCAACCACCCTCCTTGGCTGAAGTTATGCTTGAGGCAGAACGGAACAAGAGAGAGACCAAACGTCTGCTGGAACGCATAGAGCAGAACACTGGGTTTCGTCAGAGGAATGACATGGTGTCAATCAACGACTTTATCAAGATGTGCCCACCGAAGTTCCATCACTCCACTGAACCTCTGGATGCGGATGACTGGCTTCGTAGTATCACCCACAAGCTACAATCTGCCCGTGTGGCCGAAGCTGAAAAGGTTATCTACGCCGCCTACCATCTTGAGGGCCCTGCCAGTCTCTGGTGGGAGAACTTTGAGGCTATGTGTCCTGCTGGCAAAATCACTACTTGGGCTGAGTTCAGTGAGGCATTCCGTGAACATCACATTCCGGAAGGTCTCATGGATCGCAAGCGGGAGGAATTCTGCAATTTCACCCAGGGCCGGTTAACCGTGGATGGCTATAGTCACGAGTTTGGCAACTTGGCACGCTATGCACCTGAGGAAGTATCCACCGATGCCAAGAAGCAGGCGAGGTTCCGTAAGGGACTCGGCCCCGAACTCCGCCGAGAACTACGACTGCACGAGTGCACTTCCTTCCAGAAGCTGGTAAACAAAGCTATGAGTGCTGAGACGGGCCAGACTGATTTCGAAGCCACACGCAAGCACCCTCGTGACTTTGGTTCCTCATCCGGCTCTGTCCCTCACAAGCGCCGTGTGTGGGTTCCTAACACTGCTCTGCCACCCAAGTACACACCGAGACCATCCTATGAGGCGCCTCGCCCAACTCAACAGTATGCACCTGCCAAGACTTATGGAGGACCACCTACCAACTTTGCTCCACGCACTGGCACTGTGACATGCTTCAAGTGTGGAGAACCGGGGCACTACATGCGTGAGTGTCCCCAGAACCAGCCAGGAAAACCCGTTGGCCGTGGTAAGCCAACCGGCAAGGTGAATTATGTCAAGCCAATCCCCACTGCACGTGGTCATGTCAACTATGTCTCTGCTGAGGAAGCTCATGAGGATCCTAACGTCGTCCTTGGTACGCTTCTTGTTAACTGCCATCCGGCATCTGTTCTTTTCGATACTGGAGCATCCCATTCGTTCATATCAGAGAGCTATGCTCGAATGCACAACATGAATTTTTGTGACATGCCTACTTCCATGGTTATTCAAACTCCTGGTTCAAAGTGGAAAACCTCTAGGGTAAGCCATGGAAATGAAATCCTTGTCGATAGACTTGTTTTCCTTGCATCTCTAATCGCTCTCAAGTCCTCGGACATACACATCATCTTGGGTATGGATTGGATGACAACTCATTACGCCAAGATTGATTGTTACACTAGGACCGTTCAACTTACACACCCATCCGGCAAGACAGTCAATGTCTTGACCCGAATGGCTGAGCGTCAGCTCTACTCTCTTAATGCCAGCCCTCTACTAGAACTCGAAGATATTCTGGTAGTCCGTGACTTTCCGGATGTTTTTCCAGAAGAACTGCCAGGTGTTCCACCTGACAGAGATGTCGAGTTCGTGATAGATCTTATTCCAGGAACTGTCCCAATCTCTAGGAGACCTTATAAAATGGCACCCCTAGAATTAGTTGAGCTTAAGAAACAACTCGATGAGTCCTTGAAAAAGGGTTTCATCCGTCCTAGTTCTTCCCCTTGGGCTTGTCCCGTCCTCTTTGTCAAGAAGAAGGATGGAACAGAACGGATGGTTGTAGATTACCGACCTGTCAATCTGGTCACTATAAAGAACAAGTATCTGCTCCCCAGGATCAACGACCTGTATGATCAGCTCGCTGGATCCTCAGTCTTTTCTAAAATGGATTTGAGGTTGGGCTACCATCCAATCAAAATCAAGAACGGGGACATTCCCAAGACGGCTTTTGTTACTCATTATGGCCAATACGAGTACACCGTCATGTCCTTCGGATTAACCAATGCCCCAGCCACCTTCTCCCGGCTAATGAATTCTATATTCATGGAGTATATGGATAAATTCGTCGTGGTATACCTTGATGATATACTCATCTATTCCAAGAACAAGAAAGATCATGCCGAGCATCTAAGGCTGGTATTGACGAAACTTCGAGAGCACCGCCTTTATGCCAAATTCTCTAAATGTGAATTCTGGTTGCCGGAAGTGACCTATCTAGGCCATGTGATCTCTGGCAAGGGTATTGCCGTCAATCCCGGGCGAGTTCAAGCCGTCCTTGATTGGACTCCCCCTGAATCGGTCAAGCAAGTTAGGAGTTTCCTTGGCTTAGCGAGCTATTGCCGACGCTTCGTCGAGAATTTCTCCAAGGTTGCTAAACCTCTAACTGAACGCCTCAAGAAAGATAACAAGTTCGAATGGACCCCACAATGCGAGTCCAGCTTTCAGGAACTGAAAAGACGCCTGACATCTGCACCCGTACTGGTACCACCAGACTTTTCTAAGGACTTTATTATCTACTGCGACGCCTCGCGACAAGGACTAGGTTGCATACTCATGCAAGATCATCAAGTGATCGCATACGCATCTCGATAGTTGCTTCCACATGAGGATAACTATCCTACACATGATCTTGAGCTTGCAGCTGTAGTCCATGCACTCAAAACATGGCGACATTACCTTCTTGGTAATCGCTGTGAAATCTTCACTGATCACCGAAGTCTGAAATACATCTTCACCCAACCAGATTTGAATCTCAGGCAAAGACGTTGGGTTGAATTGTTCACAGATTACGACCTAGGAATCACTTACACCCCTGGGAAGGCCAACGTCATGGCCGACGCACTAAGTCGTAAGTCTTATTGTAACAACTTGATGTTACAACAAGGGCAACCACTTCTTCACGAGGAATTTCGTAAGCTTAACCTTCACATTGTTCCTGGAGGATTCCTTTGCACCTTGGTGGCAAAACCTACCCTTATGGATCAAATCATAGCTGCCCAGAAGCGTGATAAGGGTATGTCCCGACTCCAGGAGAGCATTGCTAGCGGAGTCGCTAGAAGTTTCTCTACGGATGATCGAGGTGTTGTCTTCTTAGAGATCCGTTTAGTGGTTCCCAAGAATCAACATCTACGGCAGTTAATCCTTAAAGAGGCTCATGAATCTCCTCTCACGATTCATCCCGGTAGTACCAAAATGTATTAGGACCTACGTCAGAGGTTCTGGTGGACTAGGATGAAGAGAGAAATCGCTCAATTCATTGCTAACTGCGACGTTTGTCGTCGAGTTAAAGAAGAGCATCAACGACCTGCTGGCACCCTTCAACCTTTAGCTATTCCTGAATGGAAATGGGACAAGATCGGTATGGACTTCATTACCGGGTTTCCCAGGACCAGGAAAGGGAATAATGCTATCTTCGTCGTTATCGACCGCCTCTCCAAAGTAGCCCACTTCCTACCTGTTCGAGAGAGTATAACCGCTAGCCAGCTAGCAGACTTGTATATCTCTCGGATAGTATCACTTCATGGTGTGCCGTT
>LR738715.1:495109360-495129459 GCA_902687465.1 Secale cereale
AAAGACGCCTGACATCTGCACCCGTACTGGTACCACCAGACTTTTCTAAGGACTTTATTATCTACTGCGACGCCTCGCGACAAGGACTAGGTTGCATACTCATGCAAGATCATCAAGTGATCGCATACGCATCTCGACAGTTGCTTCCACATGAGGATAACTATCCTACACATGATCTTGAGCTTGCAGCTGTAGTCCATGCACTCAAAACATGGCGACATTACCTTCTTGGTAATCGCTGTGAAATCTTCACTGATCACCGAAGTCTGTAATACATCTTCACCCAACCAGATTTGAATCTCAGGCAAAGACGTTGGGTTGAATTGCTCACAGATTACGACCTAGGAATCACTTACACCCCTGGGAAGGCCAACGTCATGGCCGACGCACTAAGTCGTAAGTCTTATTGTAACAACTTGATGTTACAACAAGGGCAACCACTTCTTCACGAGGAATTTCGTAAGCTTAACCTTCACATTGTTCCTGGAGGATTCCTTTGCACCTTGGTGGCAAAACCTACCCTTATGGATCAAATCATAGCTGCCCAGAAGCGTGATAAGGGTATGTCCCGACTCCAGGAGAGCATTGCTAGCGGAGTCGCTAGAAGTTTTTCTACGGATGATCGAGGTGTTGTCTTCTTAGAGATCCGTTTAGTGGTTCCCAAGAATCAACATCTACGGCAGTTAATCCTTAAAGAGGCTCATGAATCTCCTCTCACGATTCATCCCGGTAGTACCAAAATATATTAGGACCTACGTCAGAGGTTCTGGTGGACTAGGATGAAGAGAGAAATCGCTCAATTCATTGCTAACTGCGACATTTGTCGTCGAGTTAAAGAAGAGCATCAACGACCTGCTGGCACCCTTCAACCTTTAGCTATTCCTGAATGGAAATGGGACAAGATCGGTATGGACTTCATTACCGGGTTTCCCAGGACCAGGAAAGGGAATAATGCTATCTTCGTCGTTATCGACCGCCTCTCCAAAGTAGCCCACTTCCTACCTGTTCGAGAGAGTATAACCGCTAGCCAGCTAGCAGACTTGTATATCTCTCGGATAGTATCACTTCATGGTGTGCCGTTAGAGATCAACTCAGACCGTGGAAGTCTTTTCACTTCACGATTTTTGGAAAGTTTCCAGAATGCTATGGGGACTCATCTCTCTTTCAGCACTGCCTTCCATCCTCAGTCAAGTGGTCAAGTTGAACGAGTCAATCAAATTCTGGAAGATATGCTTCGAGCCTTTGTCATCTCTTTCGGTATGGACTGGGAGAAGTGTCTTCCATTTGCAGAATTCGCTTATAACAATAGTTATCAAGCCAGCTTGGGAAGGCTCCCTTCGAAGTTCTATATGGACGAAGGTGTCGAACACCTCTTAACTGGTCCGAAACCAGGGAAAGACAATTCTTTGGTCCGGATATGATCCAGGAAGCAGAAGAGCAAGTTCGCATCGTTCGTGAGAAATTGAAAACAGCCCAGTCTCGCCAGAAGAGCCAATATGATAGTCATCATAAGGCTGTGACTTTTGAAGTCGGCGATAAGGCTTACCTTCGGGTTACTCCTCTTAAGGGAACCCATCGCTTCGGTATCAAAGGCAAATTGGCCCCTCGTTACATCGGTCCTTTTCGCATTCTTGCCAAACGAGGAGAAGTTGCCTACCAATTGGAACTACCTCCGCACCTTTCCAGAGTTCATGATGTCTTCCACGTATCTCAACTCAGGCGTTGCTTCTCGGATCCTATCGGCGGAGTGGACCACAAAACGCTTGATCACCAGGACAATCTCACATATCGAGAATACCCCGTTCGTATTCTTGATCAAACCGAGCGTACCACTCGACGTCACAATATCAAGTTTCTCAAGGTTCAATGGTCACATCATTCCGAGAGTGAAGCTACTTGGGAAAGGGAGGATCGTCTTCGACTTGAGTACCCCACCCTCTTTCCGGAGGAACCCGAATCTCGGGACGCGATTCTTTTGAGTGGGGGTGAGTTGTCACATCCCTAGTCAGTGCTTGCATTAGGACCAGCTAGGGTGTGCATCATGTTTACTTTCCAAAGAAACTTGAAATGGGAATGACAGAAACCCCAGCACCCCTCTTCTAACAACTAGGGTTTAATAAAATCTTTACCAATGTACCCCAAATGCCCTTCAAAAATGTTCATCATTTCTGCCTTGGTCTTAAACCTCTGCCAAAAATGGTGCACAATTTTCTAGGACATCCAAGTTCTCTGGATTAATTCATATGGTATTTGCATTTGGGCATTTAAATGCTATAAAATATTTTGTGTGACCAAATAATCATAAACTAAAATGTTCCATGCTGTTCATATTATATACAGTGGGCATGACTAGTTTTATGAGCTATAAAAATGTTCTAGCATTTTTATTAATTCAAGAAAGTTGCAAAAGAAATGAAACATAAAGAAATAGAAAAGAGAGAAGAGAGAGAGAAACTTACCTGGCGCCTAACAGGCCCACCTGCCGGCCCAGCCCAGCCACCGCTCCAGCGAGCTGCTTGGCTCGGCCAGGCAGGCAGGCAGGTGCTCGACGGCGGCCGCAGCGCGCGCCACGCAGCTGCCCGCCGCCCAACTTCCTCCCCTCGCCGTTCTGGTGGGCGGGATCGACCACCCACCCTTTCCCCGAGCTCACTGCCACACCCACTCCTCCCCAGCTCCTCTCCCTCGCCTTCCCCGCACCATGGCCGACGCCGCCGCACTCGCGCTGTCGTGATAGCCGCGTCCACCACCGTCCCCGAGCTCCGTCACCGTGTCCGTCTGCTCCGTCGTCATCAACTACGTCAAGTAGGATGAGCCCCTAGCGCTCGCCCGCTCTGGAGTTGCCCCCGACCCCGTCTTCCCCAACTCCGGCCGCAGAGATCCCCATCGCCGTCCTGCTCAGCTCCGACCGTCCCCGAGCCCGCCTCGACGTTTACTGCAACCGCCGTGAGCTCAGCTCCGTCCTCCCCCTCTCCGTTAGTTCTCTCCTGCACCGTACGCACTGCACGAGGCTCACCTGCACGCGCCGCCGCGGAGCTCGTCGCCGACGAGGCTCCGGCCTTTTAACGGCCCGGCCATCGTGCCCACCAGCTCCACCGTCCTGTGTAGGTGCTGTAGGATCACTCCACGCACCTCTACGAGCACCGCACCGACGAGTTCGACCTCGCCCAAACTCCGGCAGCCGCTGGACTCGTCGCCGGCGTCGTTTCCGGCGACCCCGAGGCCAGCCACCACCACCACTCGACGCGGCTCACTCCCAGCTGCCCGTAGGCGTGCTCCGCCGTTGTTTTGGCAGCCGGAGCACAAATCCCGCACCTCACCGCCGCGTTTGGCCTCGCCGGCGGCTAAACGCCGGCGAGTTAGCCCCGTTTGACCAAGGGTTTGACCCCCTTGGGTCACTGACATGTGGGCCCTGCCTGTTAGTCAAACCTAGGTTAGTGTCTAATCTAGTTTTAATTAGTCAGTTAACCAACTGTGACACTGACCAGTGGGTCCCACTGGTCAGGTTTGACCCGGGCCGCCCTGTTGACTGGCTGACGTTAGCATGATGTCATGGTGACGCAGTAAATGATTTTCTGGGATTATTTGTTTTAAAAACAATTCAGGAAATTCCAGAAAATGCTTCAAACTTAAATTTTTTATATAAATTCAACAGTAGCTCAGATGGAAAAGATTTATATATGAAAATGATCAGAAAAATCCAATCTTTCCAATGGCACTGGTTTCATGCATGTTTAAGCAAGTTAACGTTGCTGTTCACATTAAAACATGATAATGCACTTAAATAAATAATAGTTTGGATTTCAATTTGAATCTTTGATTCAAATGGGCTCAAACCCTTCTGGTTATAGTTGCATTAGCCCAAATCACATGCATCTTGCCATATCATGAGCATGCATCATATTGTTGCATTTGTTTGCTTATTGATTGTATCGCCAATATTCTCCGTGTTAGGTCCTGCTCCCGAGGATACTTCTGCGTATCCAACTGAAGAGCAGTACCCGACGACCACCCTGTCAGGCAAGCAATCATGGATCATTCCGATACAAACCCATCTTCTCGCTCCTGCTCTCTTTTACTGCATTAAGGCAACAACATGTGAACTGCTACTTGCTGCGGTAGTTGAACCCTATTCCTTTGCATGACCTGTCATTGCCATAGTAAATAGTTGAAACCCACTAGCATGTGTTGGAGTTGATTGAGCCATGTGATGTGTGATCCACCATGCTATTTGTTTATGTCGCCTGCTATGCTTAGAGTCGTGTCAGGTATGGTTCATCTGGGTGATGGATCAGAGTGAAATGATCTTATCGATAAAGAGAGGGAAGTGTGGAACATGTTTGGTAAAGGTATCGATGAAAGGCCATGTAGGAGTACGTGGTGGGTTGTTTCATTGGAACCGACCATAGGACCTGAGATCTGTATGTGTGGTTCAAGTTACAGCTACTACCACACATTGGGCCCTGAAATATGACCCCGCTCGACTTATTGACTGCCCTTGTTCTCTGTCCAGGAGTTGCAACTAGTTTCTAGTGTTTGTAGTTACTGGTGGTCATGCACAGCGCTGACACTCGAGGTGGGCTGTGATGCGACAGGTACGTGGCACGGTGTACCGGTTGCCCGTTTGGTGACTCGGGAACCCTGTACACATCGTTTGGGGCCGTGAGCGACACCCCGGCCGGATCTCCCCATGGATGGAACCCAAATAGGCGATAAACCTGGACGAGAGACTTGAGTGGTTGGTTCGTGGTCTACACCCACGTCGGCTTTCGCTTGAAGTCTGCCGAGCACATGTCGTGTGCAGACGCTAAGTGGTGAAAACATGTGTGAGGAAGTACACCCCTGCAGGGTTACCAATCTATTCGAATAGTCATTGTTCGCGGTACGGACTACTTGGTTACTCTTACAGTTCATAGACAAGTTGATGGATACTACTAAAAGCCTCAAGACAAGTGTGAGTGTCGTGGATGGCCCTTTCGTAGGATGACGGAAGAGGATTCTCGGTGGTGTATTGTTGTGGTGAGTAGAGGACTCGTGTACATAGTAATATCTTGCAATCTATTGAGAGTTGTAGTATAGGTTAGCCAAGAGTCAAAGCTGGCTTTCTGCTATGAACTCCACTACCCCTGTTGATAATGTTGCATGTATGATAGGTTCTGTTGTAAGACTTGCTGAGTACCTTTGTACTCATGTTTGCTTAATAACTGTTGTAGAGGAGAACAATCCCCTTCTAATGGGTTCTACATAGACGTCGACGTCGACGAGTAGCTTGCTACCCAGACGGAGATCTGGAGCTTGTGAAGGGCCTTGTAGATAGTCAGGCTACACCAAGCCTATTTTATTTTCCAAGTTGTCTGTACTCAGACATGTTAGCTTCCGCTTGTGCTTGTATGACTGTATGACTTGAGTGTTGGGTCATGTGACCCCTACCTGTATGGATATGTTATGTATGGCTCTTGGAGCCTCTTAAATAAAGTACTTTGAGTCATAGAGTTCTGTTGTGATGCAATGTTGTATTTGCACATATTGAGCATATTGTGTGTATGATTGAAATGCTTGGTATGTGTGGGATCCGACACCTAGTTGTTTTCCTTTGGTAGCCTATCTTACAGGGAAATGCCTCCTAGTGCTTCCAATGAGCCTTGGTAGCTTGCTACTGCTCGGAACATGTAGGCTGGCCGGCATGTGTCCTTCTTCGTTCCTATGTCTGTCCCTTAGGGGAAATGTCACGCGTTGTTCCTTTAAGTCCATGTAGCTTGCTACGACTTGGGTTCATACGTTGATGACCGACACGCTCATTGCTGGGTCATGGATGCCTGTCTCTGTAATTTAGTGCCACTTTTGGTTTATAACTAGCCATGTCGGCCCGGGTTCTCTGTCATATGGATGCTAGCGACACTGTCATATACGTGTGCCAAAATGCGCAAACGGTCCCGGGCCAGGTAAGGTGGCACCCGTGGGGATACCGTGCGTGAGGCCGCAAAGTGATATGACGTGTTACAGCTAGATCGGTGTGACTTAGGATCGGGGTCCTGACAATTACCTACTAAACTTGCAACACATTCTTATTTATTTAGATGTTTGACGCGATCAGTATGTTCTGCAGCATCAACAAAAAGGAGTTACTACCACAAAATCCAAGAAAGATTGACAAACTGGTTATGGCAGGATTTGCGAAATGGTTCAAGAGCCAAGTAAGCTTTTGAATTACACTGTCAAATTTTTAATATATTGAGTACATAAGATGATCAGCTTGTCTATTTTCTAACCATAGGTTAAGAAGATCCCGGAGGATGGCAGGTAGTTAATGATGCCCTCTATGCACTAGCAATGGGTCCTGATTCTCGGGTAAGACATTATGAATCTTGCGTTGTTGGAGATGTGTGCTACAACACCCTTGCACACAACAAAGGCAGGAAGATATGTACGACAAAGATACAACTGAAATGTAAGCTAACATAACAGACAATGTTAAGTTGCAGTATATCTCCAGTTTCGAGGTTCATCGGTGAGTGGTTCTGTTGTGCTGGCGGTTGTATAACCTGTTTTCCAGGATCACAAAACCCAGAGCTGATGATTATTTCAAATCCATCAATGTCAAGGCGGCCTACCAGACGGACGAGCTTTTTATTTTGGCAAATCAGGCAACACGGATATTTTTCTTGGAAGACACATATGCACGTAGTGATGACTAGAGAGTATTGCAAAGGTTTGAGCAGAGGTATTCGTTTAATGAAGTTGCACAACAAGATGATGCTTACACTGCTCCTGATGTAGAACATTCCACAGATGTTCCTAATATCTTTGAGAACCATCGCATCAATAACGCTGACGAAAAGATTGCCTATCGGGTTGTGGACATAAGAGTTGAACAATAAGACACCAATGTTCGAGGACATTGAGGATGATGAAGAAAATGATATTGGGGGGAATTATGATTCGGACTGATACACATGGCGAAGATGTTGACGCTGCTGCTACGGATGATGATTAGATTGCTTTTGTCGTATTTGCCTGTGAGAAGATGACTTTTTATCTACTATGTGAAATTGTGTTTGCTATGACAACTGAAACCTGATGAAGTTGTTGTTCAGTATTTTGCTGTGAGAACATCACTTATTATGTATAATGATTTGTGCTTGGTGATTGTATGACGACTAAAACATGATGACATTGTTGTTTAGTTGTACTCATAATTGGCTGTGAAACTGTATTTGATGACATAGTTTGCTGTTGGACTGCAATTTGCTCGACGTCTTCAAATGCAAACAAAGCTGACCTGACAGGGCCTCTGCTAATTTATTTATTATTAGCAAAAGGGCCTCTGCTATTTATTTACTTATGAGAAAAAGGGGATACCCCCTGATTTCTGTTAATAGAAATCATTAAATGTTCACAACACTATGCCCAACCTGCTAAACAGGTTTCATTCATTACTAGTTTCAACAAAGTGCTCATGTCATAGCCACTGAATACATCACGAGTGCTGAATACACTGCAAATCAAGAGATAATTATCTTACACAGCACAATGATCTTGCCCATGATCTTCACAAGCTCTTTCATATCCTCATTGCTGTTAGGGTCGTTTAGCAGCTGTTGCTTGGCCATGATCGGCTGAACTACATCTGTACCCACCATGAGCATCTTTAGCACATGCAATATTTGTACTGGAGGAAGAGATGTACCATTAGATATATTAAAGTGGGAGGTGAAAATTCCAACTTTTTCCAGGCACTGGCAACTGAGAGAATTAGAAAGAATTCCATTGCTAGCCTATTGTTGTCTGATGGCACTGTCACATCTGATCATGAGGAAATGGACAAGGAGTTCTTAATATCCTTCAAAAATAGAATGGGTACTATTTTGACCATAAGTTTAGAGGAGAATATTCTCTCTATAATCCCAAGAGTCCAAGGCTTGGAAGTGCTCACAAAACCTTTTGATCTGAAGGAAATTGAACAGGTTATTAAGGAAATGCCCATTGATAAGGCTCCTGGACCTGATGGCTTCAATGGTATTTTTCTAAAAGTGCTGGCACATCATCTCTGCTGATTTCATTAGGCTGGTACAGGATTTTCATTTAGGGAAAGCTCGGTTATATAATCTCAATGATGCTTTCATTACACTGATCCCAAAGAAACAAACTCCAGAGAGTGTGGGGGATTTTAGGCCTATATCACTCACTAGTGTTGGTTTAAAATTTCTTACAAAGCTTGCGGCTAATAGATTTCAAGAGGAGATCACCAAATGTGTGCATAAAAATCAGTATGTTTTCATAAAATCAAGATCAATCCAGGATTGTCTTGCTTGGACTTTTGAGTATATTCATTAGTGTAATCAGTCTAAAAAGCCCATCATTCTGCTTAAGTTAGACTTTGAAAAGGCTTTTGATTCTATCCAGCATGAGTCAATACTTAGGATCCTTGTTGCAAAAGGTTTTGACAACACATGGATCACATGGATCAAGCTGTTATTGTCCTCTGGAACCTCCTCTGTTTTGCTTAATGGGGTGCCTAGTAACCACTTCAAATGCAAGTGTGGGGTAATCAAGGAGATCCTATTTCTCCTTTGCTCTTTGTTATTGCTGCAGATCTCTTGCAGACTCTAATTAATAATCAACTGCAACAGGGTTTGTTAGGAAGGCCATTGCCAACCCATGATCCTGATTTCCCTGTTGTTCAGTATGCTGATGATACACTGCTCTTTTTAAATGCTGAAAGGGGTCAATTGGAGACACTGAAATCAGTACTAGGTTCTTTCTCAAAGGCAACTGGTCTCCAGATCAACTTTCATAAATCTTCCATGTATCCTATTAATGTAAATGAATCTGATGCTACAGATCTGGCTGCATTTTTTTGGCTGTAACTTAGGCTCAATGCCTTTCACCTATTTGGGACTACCAGATCCAAAATTGTTAATATTCTTCCCCCGGTGGAGTGCATGGAGAGAAGACTGACAGCTAGTTCTTGGTTTTTGCCTCAAGGGAGCAGATTATAATTGGTGAACTCTGTCATTTCTTCCCTGCCTATCTTCTTCCTTTGCAGTTTGTCAATTCCTCAGGGCATTCTGAAGCAGTTGGACAGGATTCAGAGGCAGTGTTTATGGAGGAAATATGGTCAGGAGAGGGGGCACCCCCTGGCTGCATGTCCACTTATTTGCAGACCAAAGTCCAAGGGTGGGCTTGGAATCTTAAATCTTGGTTCGCAAAATTAAGCTCTCCTTAAGGATCTCAACAAATTCAATAATAAGATGGATGTGCCATGGGTTCAGTTGGTTTGGGATTCTTACTACTTCCAAAGGGTCCCTCATGATACTACACTGTGTGGATCTTTTTGGTGGAGCGATGTCTGGAAATTAATGGATAAATTCAGAGCAGTTACTTCTGTTATTGTTCAAAGTGGAGATACAATACTGTCCTGGTCTGATCATTGGCAAATTGGGAACAGTTGCATTCCTCTTCAAGATCGTTTTCCTAGACTTTACTCCTTCTGCCTCCACAAAAACCTTTCAGTCAGAGATGTCTTTCAGGCTAATAATTTCGAAGAGCTATTTTATTTGCCTCTATCTAAGCAAGCCTTCCAAGATCTACAGCAGCTCTAGTCCTTGATGGATTCTTTGCAATGGGAAAGTAGCCCTCACGATTCTTGTGGGCGGAGGCATGGTATCTGAATATACTGCCAAGAAGTTCTACAACTTTGCTTATCAGCCAATGGTAGCAAATCCCATTCTGGGTGGGTTTGCTGCTTCACCATGTCGATAAAAATGTTTGCCTGGCTAGTCATAATGGATAGGGTTAACACCAAGGACATGATTCAACAGAGGCATTGGAAGATTAATGATGGGCCTGAATGTGAACTCTGTCCAACTAGGACATTTGAGGACATAAACCACCTTTTTTCATTGCAATTTCAGTGTCTATGTGTGGAATTATTTGCAAATTGTTTTTTAGGATTGTGACGACATGGTTGAAATGCTAGGCATGCTAGAAAGGATTTCAATAAACCTTTCTTTGGCGAAGTGGTATTCATTGCATGGTGGAATATTTAAAAAGTCAGGAATGATAGAGCTTTCAGGAACATTAGACCTTCTTTCAGGGCGTGGAGGAATGGCTTCATTCATGATCTAACACTACTTTCCCATAAAATCAAAAGGAAATCTAAAGATGTCTTACTTAAGTGGATTGATTTCCTTCCTCCTTAAGGAGTTTTCCTTGTGTGTTTTGATGTAATTATTAGGTATAGTATCCCCCCTCCCTTTGTATAGTTAACTTTACCTTCTTTTTGTAGTTTTCTTTTCTTGCTTTTTGTTCCTCATCTTGAGGAATTCTTGTATTGGTGCTCTTTTTTTAATAAAATGCTGTGGGGGGCAAGCCCTGTAGTCTTCCAGGTCAAAAAAAAAACCTTCTGCTCTACATCTTCCTCTTCTACCGTTCCTTCAGTTACTTATCCAACACCCCAACCTGCTGGTATTGGGATTCCTCGGCTAACCAAAGAATCAGCATAGTTCCATTCCCCCACATCAGTAACTTCCCATAAATACAAATCACATGAATCTTCCCTTTTCTGCATGAATCAAATTAGAAGATCATCAATGAAACAATTAAAAAATCAGCAACGGAAAGCAGGCGAAAACACTTAAACATATTATTACCCCATGATTCCGGCATTTGGAGAAGACTCGGCCAGGGTTGAGGATTGTAGTTGAGACGCGATGGATGACTCTGTGTGATTTGCAGCAGTGGCACCACACCAACTGCAGTAGGTTGCAATGAGCAACCGGCTGCGGTGAGTGTGCTAGCGGGGGTGTGATGAGACCCACAGGGGATGGTACGGGTGGCGACTTGGTGCATATCTGGTTGTTGCCTGCTGAAGAGCAGGTGGATGAGCCGCTAGCGGACATGGTTGTTGTGGCCAGAGCTTCTGATGCTAGGCAGAGTAACTAGAGAAGAGGAGAAGCGAACGTTGGATATGTTAGTTTCATTACTTGTAGAGTACCATATCACTATATATATTCATAGTCTAGGTTTGGATTCGAACCAGCTATAGGATCACGTCTCTCTTTTTTCTAAAACTCTACAACGTCTCTTTACTAGCTTGTTCTGTACACCTTTGCAAGCCTTTGATTTTCGGGAATGTTATGTGGCGAACATTCCGTGGGAGGAGGATGGCAAACGAACGCATTTTCCTGGCAGTTTTAGTTGCGACCCAAGATCAAATGATGGCAGTTTCGGGAATGTTATCTAGCAACTAGACCAGTTTTTCTTTTCTTCTTATAAAAATGTATGCTACATGGTGTCAGCTTAGTCAACAAATGATTGTGCAAACCTTGACCGTTGGATTGACATTCAACATCTATCATGTTTCTTCAGTCTCTTCTTCCTCCAGCCGCCAAAGCCAAACGAGCGCCGACGGGACAGCCTGCTCCCGGCTCCCACGGCTGGCTGGGATGCCGCACACGCATCGCGGCCACATCGCGCCCACTGTTAACGTAGTGAATAAGCGAAGAACTGCACAAGGAGCGGTACACCTAAGACCCAGCAGCTCGCGCAGTTTTATTATTTTTATTTTTGAGACAGAGCAGGGTATCAACTAGGTGGTGCGAGAGTTGTGGCCTGTCTAGCCCAGGCAGTTATTTCATATGTTTACCACATGACCAGCCCAGTTTTGTTCTTTCTTTCAAAAAATGGCTAGCCCAACTATTTTGTTTTTTGCAGAATAACCAACAGAGGCCTACTTGCTTTTCTATGCCTGAAATCTTTCAAGACGAGGAGGGATGCATTTGGCTTTCCCAGAAAATGGACTATAAGAAATAAGAAATGGGCTGTAAAACGAAAAATACAGCAAACATGCAATTAGTTCCAAATTACTTTTTTCTTTCTAATTTTGATATTTTAAATTTCATTGTTTTTGTGTGGGTAAAATTTCATTGGATTTTACATTAAGGTATGTTTATTTCTTAAATTAATTTGAATCCAGCTAGAAATTTTGGGTTGTATGCTGTCTGTGACAGATTTGGAGACTGACTTCTGAGTCTACAAGGTTGATGTGTACGAAAGGCTTTGTTAACTTAGTCCACAAATGATTCTAGCAGTAGTGACCATTAGATTGTCAATCCAACGGCCCTACTGCTTCTTCAACCTCTGGTCTTCTTGCTCCAGCCGCCCAAACCAGCCCCGGCCGTACAGCAAGGGAGTGCCTCCTTATTACGCTCACAAAAATTTTGACGCGGATGCGGAGTTTTGTCAAATTAGTCAATAAAAACGATTATAGCTGCGGTGACCGTACGATGTCCATCCAACGGCCATCGTGCTTCTTTAACCTCTGGTCTCCAGCCGCCCAAACCATCGCGAGTAATGCCGCCTGCTCCTACCTCCAGTGGTAGACTGTGCTACCGCGTAGGCCTCACCGCCCCCTCCAACTCCAACCGCTGGCCGGGCCATCCCTCTACTCATCCACAACCCCTATTATTCTGCGGTGACGGTAGCCTCACACCACAGCCGAACCAGTCAACCCTCATACTCCCCTCAGCATGGGAATCCACTACCGCGTCTTCCCCGACTCCGTGTTGTCCCCTTCCCAGGCCTCGCCGTAGTCCACAGCCTTGGTGCTCTCGGCGCGGCATGGTCAACGTGGTCAAGGAACGACTTCCATCATAAGAGGACTGTACGTGGAGAGGCTGAAAGCTGGGGCCACGACCACAGCAAGTAAGTGCCTCCTTATTACTCGTAAAATAATTATTCCTCCCATAGCAATTGGGACCCACCGGAAGGGCCTTTGTATTTTGCAAAAAATGTTTCCCCCTGATAGCAGGGACCCACCAGTTATATCTTCACACGCAATGAAGTGCCTCCTTATCCTCCCTAATAGCTGGGACCCACCTGATCAAACCATATGTAGAGTTGTCTGTCTGGTACCGAAGGTGTACGTACATACTGGTCGATCGGTCTCTCTGCAACAATGAACTGTGGCTGAGCAAGAAGCGGCACTTGTAGTAGTAGAGCCCGCGATGTAGCAGTTCAGGCAGTCCAGTCAAAACCGTGTACACATACATACAACCTTGTGCCAAAAAATAAGGCCACGTGTGTACATATGGGCGGGGTATCGAACGCGTACTCGCGCATAAGTACGGCCAGGGCTCATATACATGGAGAGCCAACAGATGGCAGCAACGACGTCATGTTCATCGGCAGCCAGCCAGTTGGGCCGGAACAGAGAAATAGCGTCATGTTCATCGGGAGGCAACGAAACGCGCCGTGTTCATCGGGAGCCAACTGGCTTGGATGGAACAGTCAAAACCTGGTGTGGCATACTGCAAAACAGAGGGAAACGGCCTTCTGCTGGAGCACGTATGGTCGAAACAGGGCGCTATTCATCATGAAGGGTCTGGCGTACCGCAAAACGGAGGAAACGGCCTTCTGCTCGACCGACTACGGTCGAAACAGGATCCTGTTCCTCGGGAGGGGTCTGGCATACCGCAATACGGATAAAACGGACTTGTGTTAGAGCGCTACGTTCGAAACGTGGGTCTTGTTAATCAGGGGGGTGTGGCGTACCACAAAATGAGACTCCACGGCCTACCGTTCACGCACCATTGACTTCCTCCAGCCTCCACCTGCACTATTCATCCATCGCCTCTTCCTCTGCCTCCACCAACAACTGTTCAACCAGCCCTCCACCGACTACTGCTCAACCAGCCCTCCACGAGGTCCTGTTCATCCACCCCAACCGACTCGGCTGCGGCTACCTCCTCTTGGGGTCCTGTTCATCCAGCGGCAACCACCTACTACCATGGGGTCCTGTTCATCCAGCGGCAACCGCCTACTACCATGGGGTCCTGTTCATCCAACCCCAAGCACGTACGTCTCGACTCGTTCAACCAACCCCATGTTCACTATTCATCAAGAGGCAGTAGGTTAGATCGGCTTCAGTAAGCAGCAACAACGATCGATTGGGTTTAGTTAGCAGTGAAGGAGTCAGCTAGGTTCAGTTAGCAGCGAAGGGATAGATCGCTCGGGTTCAGTAATGTAGCTAGTGGAATCACTTAGGTTCAGTAAGCGAACGCCTCGCTCGGGTTCAGCTAGAACCCAACACCTCGCACATACACGCGACGTGTACGAGAGAAACGTGCAAACCTCCGTGCATCGCTCTGCCCCGACCACCCACCGTAACTGGGAACTCCCTGATATTTTCCTCGCCCTCGCTTCTACCACAATTTTTCACGTCATGGACGGCCTAAAGAATGTCATGCAGCTGCGTCTCTGGCCCGGCCAGGATGAAAAGCCCATTTTTGTCATGATTTTTTGTCATAGAAGTAGGGGCCCTCCACATCTACGATGATACCGGGTTTTGTCACAATTATCGTCATAGAAGTTTCATAAGCATGACATAATTTTTTTTTCGTTTGGGCCAAAATGTCACGAATGTGTCTTTTTTTAGTGATCATTGTGTCAAGTTGCTTGTCTTAGCGTCTAATCCTTTAGAGTTTAGTTCTGTTCACAAATTGTCACGCTGCAGCCGCACCATCTTCATCGCCGCTACCATATACCACCGCCGCACCATCTTCATCCCCGCTACCATATACCACCGCCGGACCATCTCCATCGTCGTTGCCCTATACCACCACCGCACCATATTCATCGCCACTAATCCGAGTACATATATATCAATGCATATCCATCACGCCAATCCGAGTCCACCTCCATCACAGATTCTTCACTTGTCCGTGTACCGCCGCCACCACATATATCCACTGCCAGTCTGAGTTCCATCAAATTCATCTCCGCCCTAGTCCGAGATCCATCAAATTCATCTCCGCCACCAATCCTAGTCTGGATCCAGTATTGTATTCTCTGTCATTGATTTTCAGATCACATCCTAGTACGTATCGTGACCAAGTCAGAATCCCCATGTTCCATGCCACCCGTAGAAGAAAAAAAGTTCCAGTTAAAAAAAACTAAGTCAAGAAAATTCTGGCTAGGTGGTTTTCAGACCATTTGTAGAATTTTTCGAAAATTTGTTATGGTGCAAAAAAGAGGGAAAAAAGAGAGAAAAAAGTGAGAAAAAGGTGAGAAAAAGAGAAAAGTGATTCAGAGTGTGCTTCTCCCTTGTTTACGTGCCATGTCGTGACGTGATTTTGTTAGTGTTCTATGCTCGCGTATCTAGTACGGTCTAGCCTAGCACCAGTACATTATCGTTGTTGAGCGTTTATTCAACTTTGCATCTCTGAATTGATTATTGTTGACCCTTTTTCCTGCCATATTATAAGCCTTCCTAGATCCACATACATCTACATCGTGCGTTTGACACCACCTGGCAATCAATTCCTCCAAGCTTCTAGACATTTTGACTACAACGGTTGCCGATCACCACCAGCTACTTGGTAAGAACGGGTAAGAATTTGTGATTAGATTGACGGATTTGTGACTTTTCACCACCACCGCCACTTACTAGTAGTCTGTAGGATCATATTATTGTGTGTTTCTCTTGGTGCTAACCATGCCAGGATCACAAGCCGATGAGATTGATTGAGAGAACATGATGAACAGGGCGTTACATGATAAATTTGAGCAAATGATGATTGGACAAGTGCAAGATGTGCTAAACAGATTTGACAAAGCCATGGAGAAGATAGATGGCATTGAGAAGACGTTCAAAACAAAGCTAGATGACAAGTTTAATGAACTGCTTGCGTGTCTTTCACAACCACCACCGGCTGCACCTGTCGCACCCCTGATGCGGCTTGAAACTATGTCGGTATTTCCCCAAAGAGGAAGGGATGATGCAGCACAACTATGGTAGGTATTTCCCTCAGATGTTAAACCAAGGTTATCGAACAAGTAGGAGACTCAACCAACACTATGTAAATGGTACTTGCACACAAATAACAAATACTTACAACCCGACGCATAAGAGGGGTTGTCAATCCCTCCTCGCTAAAAAGATAGATTTGTTTGTATAATATTGGATAAATAGACCATGCAAGAACACAAAATAAACGATGAAAATAAAAAGTGTAGCAAGGTATTTTTCGGTTTTTGGAATAATAGATCTGAAAACAAAAGCGATGAAAAATAGATGGGAAAGCAATATGATAAAAGATAGACTCGGGGCCGTAGATTCCACCAGTGGCTTCTCTTGAGAAAATAGCATATGGTGGGTAAACAAATTATTGTTGGGCAATTGATAGAAGATCAAATAATTATGATGATATCCAAGGCAATGATCATTATATAGGCATCATGTTCAAGATTAGTAGACGAAGACGATTCTGCATCTACTACTATTACTCCACACATCGACCGCTATCCAACATGCATCTAGAGTATTTAGTTCATGGAGAAACGGAGTAATGCAATAAGAACAGCGATATGATATAGACAAGATCTATTCATGTAGGAATAGACCCCATCTTGTTATCCTTAATAGCAATGATACATACGTGCCTCGCTACACCTTCTGTCACTTGGTGAGGACACCGTAAGATCAAACCCATCACAAAGTACCTCTTCCCATGGCAAGAAAAATCGATCTAGTTGTCCTAACTAACCCAAAGATTCGAAGAAGAAATACGAGGCTATAAGTAATCATGCATATAAGATATCAAAGAAGACTCAAATAATATTCATGGATATA
The DNA here is from genome assembly GCA_902687465.1 of Secale cereale. Taxonomy (NCBI): domain Eukaryota; kingdom Viridiplantae; phylum Streptophyta; class Magnoliopsida; order Poales; family Poaceae; genus Secale; species Secale cereale. The sequence goes on from LR738715.1 coordinate 495,125,991, forward strand.
TCTGATCATAAAATCAAAATTCATCAGATCCTAACAAACACACCGCAAAAAGTCATTACATCAAATAGATCTCGAAGAGACCATTGTATTAAGAATCAAAAAGAGAGAAGAAGCCATCTAGCTACTGCCTACAGACCCGTAAATCTATGGTGGACTACTCACGCATCATCAGAGAGGCACCAATGAGGATGATGAACCCCTCCGTGATGGTGTTAGATTGGATCTCGTGGTCCTGGAACTTGCGGCGGCTGGAATTGTGTTTTGTCTGCTCCCCTAGGGTTTCAGGAATTTCTGAGGATTTATAGAGTGAAGAGGCGGTGGAGGAGACCCCCGTGGGCCCCATAACCCATCAGGGCGTGCCAGGGGCCTCTAGCACGCCCTGGTGTCTTGTGGGCCCCATGGGCCTCCTCCCAAGTGCTTCCTTGGCTCCCAAGTTGTCTTCTGGTCCAAAAACAATCTCCAAATTTTTTGTTGCATTTGAACTCCGTTTGAGAAGGATATTCTACGAAGTAAAAACAAGCAAAAAACATCAACTAACACTTGGCACTATGTTAATAGGTTAGCCCTAAAAAGGATATAAAGTTTCTATAAAATGATAGTAAAACATCCAAGAATGATAATATAACAGCATGGAATAATAAAAAATTATAGATACGTTGGAGACGTATCAAACCCCGCAATGACAGCAACCTCCGCCTCCACATCGCTCCGATCAAGTAGGATGAGCGAAGTGTGTGCCCCTCGAGGCAGACCAACATTCAGGTGCCGTTGCTACTGCTTCTGCGGCGGCTGCTGCCACTACTGTTGAGCAGAACGATGACTACGATAGTGCTTACAATGATGAGGAAGAGGTTGCTGCAAATCAGAACTACGTGCAACCACCAACACAACACCAGGCCGTCCACAAGCTTTCAGTCGCAATGGTAGGGCTACACCACCCCCTCAGGTACAAGAGCATGACTATCTCGCTAAACCAAATTTCTCCATTTCTCCATTTGAGGGTAGATACATTCCTGATGTTTATCTTACATGGGAGTTAGAAACTGAATAATGTTTTACATGCCTACAATATCCCGAGGATAGACGTGTTGATGCTATTGTCTGTGTTTGTTTGATGGTCTGAACATTGTAGATTATATCATGATAATATCGCAACTACTTGGACTGCTTTGAAAAATACTATGGGTACATGTTGGGTGCCACCATATTATCGACGTGACTTACTTCAAAAATTGCACCGTTTGAGAGAAGGAAAAAATTATGTAGGGAAATATTATCAGGAACTACAAACTGGACCAATTAGATGTGTTATTGTTGAGGATGATGAAGCTATGCTTGCACGTTTCATGGGTGGGTTAAATAGATATTCGGACCATTTGAGAGTATAAGGATTATAGCAATATCACTCGTTTATTCCATCTTGCTTGCAAAGTAAAACGTGAAGTGCGGGATTGACAAGCATTGGCGCGAATTTTTTTTTTGCATGTCGACCATCATCATGGACACCACGTACATCATCTACTTCCACATGTCTTGCTGCAACACCGCCTACTTCGGCCGCCAACTCCAACTGTGATACAAGAAAATAAGCACCACTAGCATCTGCTAAGAGCACACTTTGCGGCCCTGCACAGAGCTCTTCTTCATCCATGGCATCAACAGGGTAAAAACATGATATTATATGTCATCGTTTCAAGGGTGGAGGTCATTATGCGAGAGAATTCCCATCCAAGTATGTGATGATTGTACCGAGGATGGTGGGTATGAGTCCGCTAGTAACTATGATGGGGATACTTTGGCTCTTATTGTGACTGCGGAACACGGTGGAGATGATTCTGAACAAGAGACGCAATACATGGTTGTTGAAGCTGTCAGGTATGAAAGTTTAGTTGCTCAACGTGTTTTGAGTGTGCAAGTCACACAGGCTAAGCAAAATTAGAGGCTCAATTTGTTCCATAGAAAGGAAGGGAATGTTCTGTTCGCGGCATCATAGATAGAGGGTGTTACAACAACTTGGCTAACATGGAGACGGTGGAGAGGTTGTCTCTCGCCACTAGACCACATCCTCATCCTTACTACATAAAATGGTTCAACAACAACGGAAGGTTAAGGTAACACATACTATTCCTATGCATTTTAGTATTGCTACATATGTTGATTATGTTGATTGTGATGTGGTACCCATGCAAGCATGATCTCTATTACTTGGTTGAGCATGACAATTCGATAAAAAAATTGTACACCATGGTAGAAACAATCAGTATACTCTTGTTCATAAGGACGAACATATTACTTTGCTTCTTATGACTCTTGAACCCATTTTGAAAGATGATATTACTAGAGCTAGAGAAAAACAAGAGTGAAAATCAGATTGTAGCAAAAGAATTTGAGCAACAAATGATGCCTAGTAACAAACCATCACCTAGCTTTGCCTTTGAAATTAAATGGGAAAGTGGATGTTTACTTGCCACCAAATCTGATATTGATGATTTAGATTTCAACAAGTATGTTTGCTTTGCTTTTGTATGAAAATAGGCATTATTTTCATTTGAGGAGGTGCCTCCCGCATTGCCTCATGCTATCACTAACATTTTGCAGGAGTTCACTGACATCTTTCCACAAGACGTGCCACTGAAATTACCACCTATAAGAGGGGTTGAGCATCATATTGACTTAATTCCCGGTGCTTCGTTGCCCAACCGTGTGCCATACCGTACCAATCCAAAGGAGACAAAGGTTATATACGTGAATCTCTTAGTATGTGTGTTGTTCCAATTATTCTAGTGCCAAAAAGTATGGTACATCACGTATGTGTGTCGATTGTAGATCCATTAATAATATTACTATTCGCTATCGTCATCCTATTGCTAGGCTAGATCATATGCTTGATGAATTAAGTAGTTCTATGATACGTCTCCAACATATCTATAACTTTTTATTGTTCCATGCTATTATATTATTATCTTGGATGCTTTATATGCATTTATATGCTATTTTATATGATTTTTGGGACTAACTTATTGACCCAGAGCCCAGAGCCCAGTGCCAGTTTCTGTTTTTTTTCTTGTTTTTCAGTTTCGCAAAAAAGGAATATCAAACGGAGTCTAAACGAAACAAAACATTTTGGAGATTTTTCTTGGACCAAAAGACATTAGATGAATTTGGAGTAGACGCTAGGGGATCCACGAGGCTACCACAAGGGTGGGCGGCGTCCCCAGGGGGGTAGGGCGCGACCCGTACCTTGTGGGACCCTCATGCATCCCCCGACCGACTTCCGCGTATCAATACCAATATATTCCGGAAACTTCAGAACATCCATCGAAACCACTTTTTCGCCGTCGTAGCCTTCTGTTCTCGCGAGATCCCATCTGGAGGCCTGTTCTAGTACTCTGCCAGAGGGGAAATCAACCATAGAGGGCATCTACATCAACCCTATTGACATTCCGATGAAGTGTGAGTAGTTTACCAC
>LR738715.1:495140234-495159435 GCA_902687465.1 Secale cereale
TACCGCCCATGTCTCAACTGGAGCTATGAGTATGAAGAAGCAAGAGCTTCGCAATTTGCGCCAAGGCAATCGTACTGTGGCTCAGTACGTGGATGAGTTTAGTACCCTATCTCGTTAGGCTCCAGAAGATGTGGCCACAGATGCCACTAAGCAGGAGAGATTTATGGAAGGGCTGAATGATGAGATGAGTGTACAGTTGATGGTGGCAATTTTCAATAACTACGAGGAGCTGGTTGATGGCGCCCTAATGATTGAAAGGAAGAACCAACAGATTGAAAGTAGCAAGAGGAAGTATGGGCAAGGGAAGTATAATTCTGGAGCACAGCAAAAGCCCCGTTTTACCCCTAAAACGGTAGGACAGTTTCAGCATACCCATGGAGGGGGTAGCTCGCACAACCATAATGGCCCTAAGAATGGAAATGGAAACGGAGCAAGTAGTAACCAGAGCCGCCCTACCCCGTCCACACCCACCAAGAAGGATTTCAGTCATGTCACCTGTTACAAGTGCGGGAAGAATGGACATTATGCCAATGACTGCCCAGAAGCTAAGAATGGGAACGGCAATGGAAGCGCCGCGAAGAAGCCCAACCCCTTCAACAAAGGACAAGTGAATCACGTTAGCGTGGAGGAGGTTGAATCTCAGCCAGATGCAGTAATAGGTAAGTTTTTAGTTAAGTCATTTACTGCACTCGTTCTTTTCGATACTGGTGCATCGCATTCATACATTTCAAGGGGATTTGTGGATAAGTATAAACTGCCAACCCAAGCCCTTAGGTCGCCCATGTTAGTAACCTCACCAGGAGCTGAGTATATGGCTAAGTTATGGTGTGATCAGTTGCCATTAAGGATTGGTAACTACATTTTCCCTTCGGACCTAATAGTATTGGAATCTCAAGGATTGGATGTGATATTAGGCATGGATTGGTTATCTAAGTATGAAGGGAATATCGAATGTGCCAGTAAGTCCATTTTGCTTACTACGCCAGAAGGAAGAAGGATCAAGTATGTATCTCGGCATGAGTCGAAGAGGAACAGATTAAATTCCTTATCAGGAGTTGTTCAGGAGGAAGTACCAGTGGTGAAAGATTTCCCTGACGTATTTCCAGAAGAACTGCCAGGAATGCCACCTGACAGGGATATAGAGTTTTTGATTGAGCTTTTGCCAGGCACATGGCCAATATCTAAGAGACCATATAGGATGCCCGCAAAGGATTTGGAGGAAATTAAGAAACAGATTAAGGAGTTACTGGATAAAGGATTTATACGCCCAAGTTCTTTGCCCTGGGGTTCGCCAGTACTTCTAGTGGAGAAGAAGGATGGATCGTTAAGAATGGTTGTTTATTACCGAGGATTCAACAAAGTAACGATGAAGAACAAGTACCCACTACCGATGATCAATGATCTGTTCGATAGGTTGCAAGGAGCTAAGGTATTTTCCAAGATCGATCTGCGATCAGGGTACCATCAATTGAAGATCCGAGAGCAGGATATACCTAAGACGGCCTTTACCACCAGATATGGGTTGTACGAGTATACCGTTATGTCTTTTGGTCTGACTAACGCACAAGCATACTTTATGAACCTGATGAACAAAGTGTTTATGGAGTATTTGGATAAGTTCGTCGTGGTGTTCATAGATGATATATTAATCTTCTCAAATGACGAAGAGGAGCATGCAGAGCATTTGCGTTTGGTATTGGAGAAGCTCAGAGAACATCAGTTATATGCCAAGTTTAGCAAGTGTGAGTTTTGGTTGAAGGAAGTCGGATTTCTCGGACACGTTATATCTGGAGAAGGAATAGCAGTAGATCCCGCCAAGATGGACACTGTGACAAATTGGGAAGCACCGACAATAGTTGGAGAGATCCGGAGTTTTCTTGGACTTGCAGGATACTACCGGAGATTTATTAAGAATTTCTCGAGGATTGCAAAGCCAATGACGGAGATGTTAAAGAAGGACACCAAGTTCAGTTGGACAGAAGAATGTGAGGCCAGTTTCCAGGATTTAAAGAAACGTTTGGTCTCATCACCTGTGTTGATTCTGCCAGATCAACATAAGGATTATGAGGTGTACTGCGACGCTTCACGTCGAGGACTTGGAGCAGTTCTTATGCAGGAAGGAAGTGTTGTTTCTTATGCTTCACGACAACTGAAACCTCATGAGTTGAACTGTGCCACTCATTATTTGGAGTTAGCAGCCGTAGTGCATGCATTGAAGACATGGAGACATTTTCTCATTTGAAACCATTATGAAGTATATACGGATCACAAGAGTTTGAAGTATATATTCACTCAAAAGGAGTTGAATCTCAGGCAAAGGAGATGGCTGGAACTCATTAAGGACTATGACATGAGATTGCATTATCATCCCGGAAAGGCTAACGTAGTAGCCGATGCGCTAAGCCGAAAGAGCCATATCAATACCCTAATGACGGAAGAGTTTCCAAAGGAGTTAGCCGAGGACTTACGAGAACTACGTTTGGAGATAGTTCCGAGAGGCTACGTAGCATCACTAGAGATCCAGTCTACCCTGGTGGATAAAATCAGAGAAGCTCAGAAAACTGACAAAGAGGTTGCCTCTATAAAGGAGGGGATGAGCGAAGGAAAAGCTAAGGGATTTCGTGAGGATGAACACGACACCTTATGGTTTGAGGACCGCACTTATGTGCCTTATGACCCGGAGATCAGGAAGTTGATTCTACAGGAGGCCAATGATTCACCATACTCGATTCACCCAGGAAATACTAAGATGTATTTGGATTTGAAGGATATTTTTTGGTGGACCGGTATGAAGAAAGATATTGCGGAGTATGTAGCAGTTTGTGATGTATGTCAGAGAGTGAAGGCAGAACATCAGAAGCCGGCAGGATTGTTACAACCATTGCCAATACCCGAATGGAAGTGGGATAAGCTAGGTATGGATTTTATTATGGGATTACCCAGAACTCGTTCTGGCTATGACTAAATTTGGGTCGTAGTAGATCGTTAACAAAGGTAGCTCATTTCATCCCCGTAAAGACTACCTATACCAGTGCAAAGTTGGCAAAGATATACATGACCAGAATTGTATGCCTGCATGGAGTTCCGAGGAGCATCGTATCAGATAGAGGAACCCAGTTTACCTCAAAGTTCTGGAAACAGTTACATGAAACTTTGGGAACCAGGCTAGAGTTTAGCACAGCTTTTCACCCGCAGACTGATGGACAGACTGAAAGAGTTAATCATATTTTGGAGGATATGCTGAGAGCCTGTGCACTAGATTATGGATCTAGTTGGGAGACAATTTGCCGTATGCCGAATTTTCTTACAACAACAGTTATCAATCCAGTTTGAAGATGGCCCCTTTTGAAGCGTTATACGGAAGGATATGTGGGACTCCGTTGTCGTGGGACGAAGTTGGAGACCGCACACTGTTCGGGCCAGATTTGATCAAGGAATCGGAACAGAAGGTGAAGTTGATTCGCGATAGGCTTAAGATAGCTCAGTCCAGGCAGAAGAGCTACGCAGATTCAAAACGCAAGGAGATCGTTTACGAGGTTAGAGACAGAGTTTATCTTCGAGTATCTCCGCTTCGAGGAGTTAAGCGCTTTGGAGTTAAGGGAAAGCTAGCGCCCTATTTTGTAGGACCCTATAAGGTTATGGAACGCATGGGAGAAGTAGCCTACAAGTTGGAACTGCCCGAAGGATTGTTAGAAGTGCACGACGTGTTTCACGTTTCGCAGCTCAAGAAGTGCCATGCGGAGATGGCCGAAATACCGCTTAGAGACACGGTACCCCTGGAAGCAATTCAATTGGACAGTGATCTGACCTATGAGGAGAAGCCTGTTAAGATCCTCGAATTTTTGAGCCGAATCACCCGCAGCAAGGTTATCAAATTTTGCAAAGTTCAGTGGAGTCACCACACCGAGGAAGAAGCCACCTGGGAAAGAGAGGAAGATCTACGCAAGGACCACCCTCACCTATTTTCTAGCCAACCCGAATCTCGAGGGCGAGATTCACCTTAAGGGGGGTAGGTTTGTAACATCCCAAATTTTCAATTTGGAATGTTATACATTAGATCATTATGCATATCATATTTTCTTGCTTTTGGTGATCCAAGAAAATCCTAAGCAACTCAAGGACCCTCGGAGAGAGTTGGGGATTTCAATATTTTCATATATGAGGTTTCTCAAATTTTGAAAATAGGATCATTTGATTTTATCTATTTATCTTCAAGTATTTCTATCATAAATATATGAGAGAGGGAGTAAAATGACTCCCAAAAATAATGAAATACAAAGGATTTTAATAGAAAAATCAAACAAGTTTTATTTGCATTTTATTTGAATTAGGAAAAATTACATGTTTTCAAAAATGCATTTTAGTGCCAAGAAAATGTTCATCTTGTTCTAAATATTCCAATTAGACTATGAAAATTTGTTTTGGCAATTTTTAGATTTTATTTTATTTTCTAGATTTCTTTTTCTTAGCGCCGGCGTTAATTAGAAAAAAAAATAGGGGACCCAACCCGACTGGGCCGAAGCCCAGCCGAGCGAGGCCCAACCGCCCCGCCCAGCACCGCCTTCCCCAGCAACGGCCGAAGCCGAGCCAGACTCCGTCGCCACCGTGGTTGCCCCCTTCCCCAAGCCTTTTACCCCTCCCCCCTATATAAATGCAAACCCCCTCTCTTCCTCCACCGCACCTCGCCGCCGCCGCCGCGCGCCCGCAAGCCGCCGCCGCCGCGAGCCCGCGACACCGCCGCCGCCGCACGCCGCCGCCGCTGCCCACCGCCACCACCGCAGCAGCCCCGTTGCCCGCCGTAACCGCAAGCCGCCACCGGCGGCTGTTTCCGACGAGGTAGCCGCCGCCCGGTTTTCCTTTAGAAGACCGTTGGTTTTTTTAAGAACCCTAGTCGGTTGTTCTTTAGATCGGTTTTAGTAGATTGGTTTTCTGTTTTTTTTGGTTTAGTTAATTAGTAAACGTTCACCCGTTCGTTCGTTCTAACGAACGAATTCGCCGTTTAGTCTCAGCTGACGAACGTCCGTTCGTTAAGCTGTTGTAGTTTTCTTTTTCTAGTTTATTTTTCTGATCGCGATCTCTGATCCGATCTTCGTTTTAGTTTAACTTTTCGCTCGTTTATCGGAATCAGGCGATTCAAGCGCCTGGAGTTTCATCTCGAAACTCTCTATCCGTTTAATCTAGTCACTCAAGCGTTTGCCTCTGTTAAATTTGGACTTAGGTCCAGATTGGTTCGGTAGTTGTTTTTCTTTCGCCTTTTGTCTTTCGTTGCTTTTCTTTTGCCGTTTCTTTTGTAAACCGGAGTTCTTAAGTTGAACCTTCTGGTTAGATCTTTTATTTGAGTTTTAACCGTGCATTAGTTGAGTACTTATTGTGTGCTTGTTTGTTTACGATAGAGTACCCGGAGTGGGCCGCTTGCTACTTTGAATCTCTAGGTTTTCCGGATCATCAGCAAGGCAAGTAACACATTGATCATACTTTCCAATTACCCAGTTTTCATTGCATTAGTCAAACCCTCACACATTGCATGAGTAGGATCAATTAACTTGTGGGATTGGGAAGTAGATTGAGGTAGTACCTATTTCCTGCATTACATTCAAACCTTTGGGAGTTACTTCTCGTTTGCTGTTAGGCCATGCTATGCTCGTTGACGTGGATTGGGTGAGAGTATCCATGACAGATGTGAGTTTGTTAATTAATGGTTCAACTTAAGGTGGCAACATTAATACACATCTGGTGGATTGAGGCACCTGGGTATTCCAGCGATTGCCTGTTTTTCTTTTGGACCGCCACCCAGGCTCAAAGGGATCATGAGATTATTCATACTAGAAACTTCCGTGTGCAGCCACAATGCTATTATGGGCTCTAGCATAGTTGACTAAGTTGTGCGAACTCTTACAGTGGTGGACTAGCAGATGTAGGGGATGTAGGTTGGTATGGTCCACCCATTTGTAAGGTGCGAGTACTTCCGAAAGACTGTGTCTCGGTCATCCGTTTCTCAAACACCATGCAGTGCGAGAAACTAAACGGAGGAGATCGGGTCTTGTGGGGAAAAGTGCACAAACCTCTGCAGAGTGTACAAACTGATCATGATTAGCCGTGTCCCCGGTTATGGACATCTTGAGTATCTAGTACTTGGATATCATGTGATTCTCATCATGTTACTTTAATTTAATATTTTTGGGTTTAATGATGAACTTTAATTGGGGTTGAGAGGATGTCTATCTTCTCAACGATGTTTCAACTACCATGATAGTTAATTAAAATATATTCCTTTGCAGTAGGGAAAAATTGGCTTTTCGCAAAAACTATAACCATAGAGCTTTCCACCAGCCATATTGCATATAGTATAGCTTTACTTTCATTGCTCTTTTGTGTTACTTTGCCACCATATTCCATGTGCTGACCCGTTTTCGGGCTGCAATGTTCATGTTGCAGACTTTTCAGACGACGAGTAAGGTGCCTTATAGGTCGTGGTTCTATACTCAGTGATGCCGTTGGAGTTGATGGACTCACTTATCTTCCAAGCCTTCCATTGTTATCGTGTTAGATGGCCTTAAGCCATTTTTATTGTAATAAGTTCATCTTTGGAACTATCGATGTAATAAGTGTGTGATTGCTACTCTGTTATAAATCCTTCAAGTACTGTGTGTGTCAGAATTACTGATCCAGGGATGACACTGATGCACAGAGATCAGACTGTTTGAGGTCTGGTCGCTACAGCATCCTCGGCATGGAGCCTTGCCATTTCCTTGTCGTCGAGTTCTCATTTCATGAGCCATAGACCTTTGTCTCCACAAAGATCTGCATGCCATCATGTGGGCACTTCCCGAGCCATGGTTCCAATGTTGTTGATGACGTTGGAGTTCCCAGGCTCAAGGGTGGCTGCCACGGAGGCGTTTGGGTGAATCGCCCCGGCAAGGACTCTTGCCGGGGGCGTGTAGGCTGCCCCGGCAAGAGTCCTTGTCGAGGAGAGCATGTCTTCTTGCTTGGTCTTCTTGTGCCACCGTCTTGGCGTTCCTCTGGTAACTTTGTGTCTCTGGCTTCCCTCCTCTACTTTGATTATGTGTGATCACAGGCGTGGCTCTGAATGCCCGTGCACAAGTAAGGGGTATAAAAGAGCGCCCCTACTTTTGTACATCGACAGGACCTCCCGGGCCTGGGCCATTCATAAGCGCAACGTGTTGTTGGGCTAGGCCCAGAACGGTGCACGGGCAGTAGGGTTGTATTCTTTTTACCGCAGTAACTCCTCCGGTGGTTGCGCTTCCCCACGATCGGCACTGACGTGGGGGTCGTGCGTGGGATGACCGGAGCATCCTTGCGTCACCTTGCGGTTCCAATAGTAAAGAGACAGTTCGCCCCCCCCCCCCCCGCCATAAAAAATAGAGGAAGTTGCGGGGGCGTGACCCATTCACTAGATGCACTTGGGTCGCCCCACGATCGCGGGGTGCGGAAATCAGTCGTACCATGTGCCACCTGAAACCCCAATCTGTTCGCCACGTGCCCCTTATGCATCGGGGAGGGCAGGCGGCGGACGCAGAGGGTGCGGGCTTCAACGCTGGGGCAGGGGGCCGGGCGCCGCTGATTGGAGCAGCAGGTCGGTCTTGTTTTCTTGTGCCTCTGGCGTTTGGACTGGTTGATTCGGGCGGTCGCCTTACTATAAAAGGGGGGGAGAGGGACGGTGCCTCTAACCCCTCCACTCATCCTCTTCAAGTTCAATCCCTTTCCTCCCCAAGATATGCCGAGAGGGCATGGCCGTGGTCGTGCCTCCATGAAGGCGACCAGGTCGTCGTCCCGTCAGAGGGCGGCGGCGGTCAAAGAAGAGCCGGATACCCAGGACGAGGATCACGCGGGAGGTAGAGGCACCGGCCGGGGTCGTGGTCGTCGAGGCGATCGAGGCAGAGGCGGACGAGGTCGGGGGACACCCGCGCCATTGTCATCTCCGTCTCCATGTCCCCCGTCGTCTCCTCCTGCCTCCCCAGGCGGCCATGTCAGGGACACGGCTCTAGAGTTCATCTTGCAACTGCGCGAGCCGCCACCCAGTCGCCTCCGTCTTCTCGAAGCATTCGCGAGGGTGTTGGACCTCGATCAGCCACCGAGGTTGAGGCTTCACATGAAGGGGTGTTGCCATGGCGCTATGTGGGTGAACACCAAGTTCCCCGCTCTTCATGTGATGCTCCTCCGCCAGGGGTGGAAGACCTTCGCGCGCGCCCACTGCTTGATGAAGGGGCACGCCCTCTACTTCAGGTTAGCAGAGAGCGATCTGCACTCCGTCAAGGTCTTCGGGCGCGGGACACAGACTAGGGTGCTGTGCGGGGAGCTCGACTGATGACGATGACTCCTCCCCGAGCGAGAGCGATGGGGAGGACAGTGACAGCGACAACGAGGGCAGTGGGCGGGAGGATGAATTGTCCGACTAGGCAGCGGATACGCCGTCTCTGGGCGATGCCGGCAGCACCATCATCTACACCGCCAGCCCCTCAAACTTCTCGGGGTCGCCTCCTTGGGCGGCTGGCGTTGGGAAGTCAGAGAAGACGAAGAAGGTGGGTGGCGGTCATCATGTCGGAGTATGCGGGCATCAACTCGCGGATTGCCGGCTCGCTGCCCCATCTTTCGGCTCTCCTCCCGACGCCATCATTGCCAGCCTCCTTCGGGACGGCCACATGGATGTTCTCCTGGTTCTTTCTGCTGCTCGTGATTCGCCTAGGTGCTCATTTTGCCCTTCGCCATCTTGTACCATTTCCTGAGAAGAGGGAGAAGAAAGGGATTACGGGCATCTTATCTCTTTTTAGTTTTAAGCCTACGGGCCTTTGTAAGATTTAAATCTTGTAACTCCCTCGCTCGTGTATGCATTCCGTACGAATTGTACTTGTTTACAATGTATTAATAAAGAGAAGGGTGTTTGCAGGGCTTCCTCCTGCGCGGGCACGAGCCACACCAAGGAACGGATCCTTGTTATCTTAACATAAACAACGTGCCCCGGCAACAAGCCTTGACGTCCCTCCCCCGCTCGATAGTTGTATTCGCGCCCTTGGCAGAAGTAGGAGCGGGGTAGGGTTAGGCCCTTCGTCTGCTCCCTTCCCATCACACTACTACCGAGCCCCGGTCCAAAACAAAGCTTGTTGGATACAGGGAAAAAGGGAGCATGATGGCATAAGAGCGAACGAAGCCTCGTATGTCCAAGTTCCATACGGAAGAAAGGAGTGGGGGATGAAAGACTTATCTGGTCTTGTAGCTCCTGGCAACCTTGTCTTGCCGTGGCCTGACCCTTGGTCGTGCAGCCCCCGGCAACCTCGGTTCATTATCTTTCTTACAAAAAGCTTAGCAGAAAAATCCATGCATCCTGCAAACAAGGGGACAGAAAGGAAAGAGAGAGACGCAAACTCGACCTCTATGCTAGGGGTTAGCCGTCGTAAAGCACTATCAACCCCAACAGAGAAAGAGACTCAACCTAGCATGCATGCTAAAACTTAGGGCATGAGCGCTTCATTTATTTATGCTTAGTGTCTGCGCCTGGCTTTGTACGAAGGGTTACATGCCATGCCGGCAAGGCTTGTACAAAAGGGTGGCGTGCCGGGAAGCTCGGCAACCGCGCCTTACGGATAAAACTTGCAGAGATGTTCGTTGTTCCAGGAGTTACTCACTGGAATACCATCTTAGGTCTCCAGGTGGACTACGCCAGGCCTGGTGACTCGTATTACCCGATAAGGGCCTTCCCACTTCGGTGTCAACTTGTTGGAATTCTTGGCCAACTGAATGTGCCGAAGAACAAGGGCGCCTTCATCAAAACTTCGGGCATGAACCTTGCGGCTATGATAGCGGCGCAAGGCCTGCTGGTAGCATGCTGCTCGCACAGCCGCCCGAAGACGATCTTCCTCGAGGAGCATTGCGTCATCTTTGGCGCAGCTGCTCTTGCTCAAGCTCATCATAAGTGAGCACTCGGGGTGACCCGTATGTGAGTTCTATGGGGAGAACTGCTTCCGCCCCGTAAACGAGGGAGAAAGGTGTCTGGACGGTGGCTCGATTTGGTGTCGTTCTGATTGACCAAAGAACCACCAGCAGTTCATTAATACAGTGCCTTCCACACTTGTCCTGTCTGTCGAAAGTTCTTGTCCGGAGGCCTCGCAGTACTTCAGCATTTGCCCTCTCTGCCTGGCCATAGCTTCTAGAATGCGCAACAGAATCAAAACATACCTTGCTGCTGAGATCTTGAATATACTGCATGAAGGAGTGGCTTGTGAACTGCGTGCCATTGTCGGTGATGACCCTGTTTGGTATCCCGAATCGGCCGACCAGACCTTTGAAGAACTTGACGGCTGGTTGCGCTGCCACCTTTCTCACTGCTTCCACCTCTGGCCACTTTGTGACTGTCGATTGTAACGTACAAGTATTCAAAGCCCCCGACAGCACGGGGAAAAGGGCCCAGTATGTCGAGCTCCTAGACCGAGAATGGCTAGGTAAGAGGGATTGTTTGGAGAGCTTGAGCTGGTTGATGAAGCTTCTTTGAATGGAACTGACATGCTTCACACTTGGTTACTAGTGCCGTCGCATCCTGGAGGGCAGTGGGCCAGAAGAAACCTTGCTGGAATGCCTTGCCGACAAGGGCCCTCGACCCTCTGTGGGAGCCACATACGCCTCCGTGTATCTCCGCCAACAGCCCCAGCCCTTCCTCCCGGGGAATGCACTTCAATTTCACACTGTTCGGCCTTTTTCTGTACAAAACGTCATCGACGAACTGGTACATGGCAGACCGACGGGCTACTTTCTCCACTTCTTCGTGCTCCTCATGAAGCTCCCCGGTTTGGAGGAATTGGAGAGTATGTTGTGCCCATGTCGGAGCCTGGGGCTCGACGGTAAGGACCAAAGGCATTTCCTCTGCCACGGGAGCGATTGTCTCCACGGTCAGGGCTTGATGCCGTGCCGGAGTCTGTCGCCCCATGGCAGGCTCAGCGTCCCCAGCAACATCCTTGCTGGCCACCCCTGGGGGCTCAGCAGGAATGTACTTGCCGGGGCCTGATTTCTTTCGCTTGTTCTGCTCGGTCGATGGTTCAATGGATGGCTGAATTAATCGAAGCACAAAGGTACCTGGTTCCACAGGTAGTCTGAGGGCGACGTGTTTTGACAAGTAGTCGGCGATGTCGTTCTCCGCTCGGGGAACATGCTCTGCTTGTATACCGTCAAAACGCTCCTCCAGCTTCCTCACTTCATCCACATAGGCTTCCATCAATGGGCTCTGGTAATCTTTGTTCACTTGCTTGACGACAAGCTGCGAATCACCACTGACGATGAGCTTCTTGATTCCGAGGACTGCCGTGATCCTAAGACCAGCAAGCAGTCCCTCATACTCGGCAGTGTTGTTCGTCGACATCTCCCTGGGGAGTGCATCTGGACCACATACTTGAGGTGCTCTCCGGTGGGTGCAACGAGAAGCACACTAGCACCGGCGCCTTGTAGCGAGAATGCCCCTCAAAGTACATAATCCAGTTGCGACTCGTATCCTTGCCAGGGAGAGTAGTCTCCTGGATCTCTTCGTCGGGCGTTGAGGTCCATTCTGCAACGAACTCCGCCAAGATTCTACTCTGAATCGTCGAAGTGCTTTCAAACTTCAAACCGAAGCTCGAAAGCTCCAAGGCCCACTCCACAATCCTCCTAGTCGCATCTGGGTTATGCAATATCCACTGCAACGGGAGGCGGGTGACGACGGTAATTTCATGTGCTTGGAAGTAATGGCGCATCTTCCTCGAGGCCATAAGGACGCCAAAGAGCAATTTCTGCAAACCAGAGTACCTCGACCTAGCCCCCTGTAGGAGGGAGCTGACAAAGTAAACCGGGTGTTGCATCATCTTCTTCTTCTGCACCACTCCATTTGGTTGTGTCGCTTCGGCCCAGTGGCATCAGGTTCCATCATTGCCATTGCTTCCGTATTGACCTCCCTCTGGGCCCCTAGCGCAGCACTGACCACTTGATTCGTTGCCGCTAGATATAGCAGCAATGGCTCTTGTGGTTTAGGCGCGACATGTATCGGCGTAGAGGAGATGTATTTCTTCAAATCTTGCAGTGCTGCTTCGGCTTCTGGGGTCCACTCCATCGGGCCCTCCTTTTTCAAAATTTTGAAAAAGTGGAGGGCACGCTCGGCAGATTTGGAGATGAATCTGCTCATGGCAAGAACACAGCCAGCAAGCCGACACACATCCTTGCTCCGCCTGGGTGTTTCAATCTGCTCGATGGCCTTGATCTTGTCTGGATTCGCCTCAATTCCACACTGTGACACGAAGAACCCGAGAAGCTAGCCCGATGGAATGCCGAAAACACACTTCTCAGGGTTCAGCTTAAGGTTGATCTTGCGCAGATTCACGAATGTCGCTTCCAAATCATGTACGAGCATTGCTTTGTCCTTGGCTTTGACAACTATATCATCCATATAGGCTTCCATATTTCTATGTAGCTGAGGCTCAAAACCAATTTGGACTGCTCTCGCGAATGTCGAGCCAGCACTCTTCAACCTGAAAGGCATCTATATGAAACAATATGTACCACATGGGGTGATGAATGCTTTCTTCTCTTCATCTTCTCTCGTCATGAAGATTTGATGGTAGCCTGAGTAAGCGTCGAGGAATGACAACAAGTCACATCCGGCCATGGAGTCTATAATCTGGTCGATGCGCGGCAATGGGAAAGGGTCTTTTGGACAGGCCTTATTGATGTCTGTGTAATCAATACATAGTCTCCACTTCCCATTTGCCTTGCGCACTACCACCGGATTGGCCAACCACGTTGGATGGAGCACTCCTCTCACTAAGCCTGCCGCCTCTAACTTCCTTGTTTCCTCTCTGATGAACTCTTGCCGCTCCAGAGCTTGCTTCCTGGCCTTCTGCTTGACGGGTCACGCATGAGGGCAGACATCAAGATGGCGCTCAATCACCTCCTTGGGAATGCCGGGGATGTCGGATGCTTGCCACGCAAACTCGTCGACATTTTCCCGCAGGAAGGTGACGAGCGCGTCTTCCTATTTGTTGTGGAGGGCGGAGCTTATGGTGAAAGCCCCTCCCGTGCCATCCTCCTTGACGGACACCTTCTTGGTTTCTGGTGGAGCAGCTCTGGATTTCTTGCTCTTGCCGGTGGAGCTGTCTGGCACGTTCTCGACGGGAGCACTGCACTCCGAAGAGGAGCGCTTGCCGGAGTGGGTGCGAGAGGTCCTACTGGTCTTTTTCCCTCCCGGGGCTTTAGTGGCAGGAGCAAGTGCCTTGGCGCCAGTTGCTGCAACTGCCTCCCACTAAAGCTGATCAACATAGATCAATGTATCCTTCTTGTCGGAGGGTACGGTGATGATGGACATCGGCCCAAGCATCTTCAGCGTGTTGTAGGCGTAATGTGATGCCGCCATGAACTTGGCCAATGTCGGGAGGCCGAGGATCCCGTTGTAAGGCAATGGGATCTCGGCAACATAAAAAACAATCCTCTCTATCATGTAGTTTAGTTCTCCCCCGAATGTCACGGGCTGTGTGACTTTACCCTTGGGCTGACCCCTTCCTGGGTTGACCCCTTGAAACGTGCTTGTTTCCTTGAGGTCTCCATCAGGGATTTGCAGCCTTTTGATCACGATGGGCGAGATCAAGTTCAGACCGGCCCCGCCATCAACCAGCATCTTCGTCACCTTGAGGTTGCATATTGTTGGTGAAACTAACAATGGCAAACACCAGACCGCAGTTGTCCGATCAGCGTGGTCCTCGGTGTCAAAGATGATAAGAGTGCTGGACCACTTCAGCGGCTTCTGGGCATCGAACAATGGTTCCGCTGGTGTGATCTCACACACCCACTGTTTGAGTTGGCGGTAAGAGGTGTGCAGGGAGGCACCTCCGTCGACTCACATGGCCTCCGTGGCTTTCTAGAACTCTTGCTCGTCGGACTCGTCATCCTCATCACAATCATCATCTTCTCACTTCTTGTCACGGCCACGGGCGGGCCGTTCTTGTTGGTTATCCTTGCCGCGGCGGCCAGGCTGGCCGCCACGTGTCTTGCCCGATCCCTCAACACCATATTGGCCCTTCTCCTTGTCCCGCCTTTCATATTCAGCCTTTTGTTTTTCTGCGAGCTGCTCGACTTGTCGGCAGTTCTGGAGGTCATGGCCTTTGGTGCGGTGGATCTTGCAGTACTGCTTGTCACAGCTTCCTAGCTTGTCGACGGCCGCCAAGGCCT
This sequence comes from Secale cereale, assembly GCA_902687465.1. Classification (NCBI taxonomy): domain Eukaryota; kingdom Viridiplantae; phylum Streptophyta; class Magnoliopsida; order Poales; family Poaceae; genus Secale; species Secale cereale. The sequence goes on from LR738715.1 coordinate 495,154,428, forward strand.
GGCAGGCGACAGACCAGGCGATTTTCTTTCCGGGGTCGTCTGCCTTGGTTTTCTTGGCGGCACCGGCGTCGTCGGATCCCTCGACGGCAAGCACGGCCTTGCCGTTGCATTTCCTGTTGCGGCGTCAGCCCTTTTTCATTGGGGCAACAACGTCTTTATCCGAGGAACCGGTTTCCACACCGGCGTCTTCGCCGGGGTACTTCCTTCCCTCTTCAGGCCGAGCGCATCTGTCGGCCAGAACGTAGAGTTCGGCCACATCCTTGACTTTATTCATCGCCAGCTCCTCACGCATCTTGCTGTTGCGCACATTCGGATGGAACACGCTGATGATGGCAGCGGGATGAACATCTGGGATGTTGTTCTGCACTCGGCTGAACATCTGGGATGTTGTACTGCACTCTGCTGAACGCCTGGGTAGCTGGCGAGGAGGAGGAGAATGCACCGTGGCTGTGGCGCCTTCGGTCCTTCCACCGCTGGCTTGCGGCGGCTCGACAGAGTGTCGGCCTGAGGGCCCCGCCGGCCGTGGTTCGTTGTTGTTGGCGACAGCGATGAGGCTCCAAATGGTAGCTCTCCATTCGTCGAGCTTCTCCGCAGCAGGAGGGAAGTCGAGGAGCAATTGTGCGCGTGCTGAGGCCTCCGCCTACGTGGGCGGCGGTGAGAGCTGCGTGGGTCATGACGCGCTGTGACTTCTAACCATGTTAGAGGGAGCTCTATCACAGTCCTGCAGCTGCACGCCGTTTTCGCCAGTGCCTCGGCGAGCATGTTGATCCTCTACAACCCGCGACTGATGCGCAGGGCTCATTCCACGGCGACGCCCGGGGTCCTCAACGTGGCGACACTGCTCGTCGCGCACGACCTGGGAGTAGCGCGTTGTGGGTGCCGCCGTGGGCATCTTGGAAGTTGTCTTGTCGCCTGTATGCGGTATGACGCCGCTCTTGGAGGGCCCCGCGCCGCCTGTGGGGGGCCCGGCTCCGCCCTTGGACTTGGTGGCATGCGGCTCGTTGTCTCGTGTAAGAACGATGCCGCTTGCTAGGATTTGGCTACTAGAACGACGCGGGTGTTTGCGGGTCGCGCCTCGGCTTCCATCCGTGACCACCCCGTCGCCAGCCCGCACCTACACGAGCCGTTCGGCTCCAGATGAACCGATCGCTGCGGTCGTCTTCTTCTTGGGAGCCATGACGATGAAGAACTGCTAGACCGGATTTTCACAACTGTGCCCCCTATGTGGCACGCCAAAGATGTCGGTACGAAACGACACCTATGGGATCACTGGAATCCCTTCTACGGTTAGCGGGCGCGAGGTTGTGCAAAGAGCGTGTCTAAGAGTCAGTACAAGGATGGTTTACCCAGGTTCAGGCCGCGAGGATACGTAATACCCTAGTCCTGCGTTGGTGTATATTCGAGTGTTCTTGACTTCTTGAACTAGCTACGGCGCATGTCCAGCTCCAAAGGATCCGAATCCTTCTCCAGTATGCCGCGAGCCTCCTTTTATAGTCCAAAGGGGCTGCCACAGTGGCACACAGGAGGTGGAAAGGTGTATAGTGCATGGGCTTATCTCATGCCATTACCGGACAAGAAGCATTAAATGCGCTACTTAGGTGTCCACTTGCTTTATCGGGGACGAAAACGAGGCCCGTCTAGTCCGTGGCCGCTCCGTCTGGTTGCGACGTGCGTCCAGGCCAGCGGGGCAGGCAGCTGAGGTGGCGTGGTGGTAGGGTCTTCACGAAGATCTGCATGCCACCAGGCAGGTGCTTGACTAGCTGGACCAGGAACCACGTACCGCCACGTGGGTACCTTCCTGGGCTAGTGGGTCGGCCGCTGACCTGGGGCGACGACGGGGCGGCAAGGGCTTGCCACGGTCCTGTGTCTGTTCCCGACAAGGATCTTGCCCGTGCATCTGTGAGCTTCCTCGGCAAGAGGCTTGCCGGGGCTCTGGGGTATCTTTGGCGAGGAGTCTTGTCGGGGTCTCGTGGGCATCATCGGCATGGAGCCTTGCCATTGCCTTGTCGTCGAGTTCTCATCTCGTGAGCCATAGACATTTGTCTCCACAAAGATCTGCATGCCATCACGTGGGCGCTTTTCGAGCCTTGGTTCCAATGTTATTGATGACATTGGAGTTCCTAGGCTCAAGGGTGGCTGCAACGGAGGCGTTTGGGTGAATCGCCCCGGCAAGGGCTCTTGCCGAGGGCGTGCATGCCGCCCCGTCAAGATTCCTTGTTGGGGGAGAGCCTGACTTCTTGCTTGCTCTTCTTGTGCCACCGTCTTGGCGTTGCTCTGGTAACTTTGTGTCTCTAGCTTCCCTCCTCTACTTTGTTTATGTGTGGTCATAGGCATGGCTCTGACTGCCCGTGCACAAGTAAGGGGTATAAAAGAGCGCCCCTACTTCTGTGCACCGACAAGGTGTTACTCTGTTCTTATGAACTTAATACTCTAGATGCAGGTAGGAGTCGGTCGATGTGTGGAGTAATAATAGTAGATGCACGCAGGAGTCGGTCTACTTGTCTCGGACGTGATGCCTATATTCATGATTATTGCCATAGATGTCGTTATAATTATTCTCTTTTCTATCAATTGCTTGACAGTAATTCGTTCACCCACCGTAAACTTCTTATCATGAGAGAAGCCACTAGTGAAAACTATGGCCCTCGGGTCTCTTTTACATCATATAAGTTTCAGATCTACTATTTTGCAATCTTTTACTTTTCAATCTATAAACCAAAACCCCCAAAAAATACTTCATTGGTTTATCTATCTCTATCGGATCTCACTTTTGCAAATATCCTAGAAGGGATTGACAACCCCTTTATAGCGACTTGTGCATAATCTCCTACTGAATTGATACCTTGGTTCTTAACAAACTGAGGGAAATACTTACATCACTTTGCTCCATCACCCTTTCCTCTTCAAGGGGAACACAAACATTACCTCAGGAAAGCAGCGAGGAAGCAGAAGAATTCCTGGCGCCGTTGCCGAGGAGATCTACGCCAAGTCAAGACTTACCAAGTACCTTTCATTAAACTCTCATCTCCCGCATTTATATTATTTGCCATTCACCTCTTGTTTTCCTCTCCCCCACTTCTAAAATGATTTGCGAACAATTTGCCTTTGCACTTTCTTCGGCCTTCTTTGGTCGTGTTTGCTTGCTTTTTGTGTGCTTGTGTGTTGGATTGCTTGCTTTGTCATGATGGATAAAGAAAATACCAAATTATGTGACTTTTCCAACACCAATAATAATGATTTTATTAGCACTCCGATTGCTCTCGCTGCAAATGTGAAATCTTGTGAAAACAATGCTGCTTTATTCAATCTATTCATGAAAGATCAATTTTCTGGCCTTCCTAGTGAAGATGTCGCGTCTCATTCGAATAATTTTGTTGATTTGTGCGATATGCAAAAGAAAAGTGATGTAGATAATGATCTTGTTAAATTAAAGCTATTCCCGTTTTCACTACGAGATCGGGAAAAAACTTGGTTTTCATCTTTGCCTAAAAACAGTACTATTTCATGGAACAAGTGCAAAGATTCTTTTATTGCCCAGTATTTTCCTCCCGCTAAGATCATCTCCCTTAGGAACGATATAATGAATTTTAAACAACATGATCATGAGCATGTTGCACAATCTTGAGAGAGGATGAAACTTATGATAAGAAATTGTCCTACACATGGTTTGAATTTATGGATGATTATACAAAAAAAATGCCGGATTGAACTTTGCTTCTAGAAATATTTTAGATTCGGTCGCGGGAGGTACCTTTATAGAAATCACATTAGGAGAAGCTATAAACTAATATAATAGTTAACTATTCTCAATGGCATATCGAAAGATCTTCTACTAGTAAAAAATTGCATGCAACTGAAGAGATTAATGTTTTGAGTGGAATGATGGATGAACTTATGAAATTGTTTGCTAGCTAGGGTACTAATGTTGATCCTAATGATATGCCCTTATCCACTTTGTTTGAAAATACTAATGAATCTATGGATGTGAATTTTGTTGGTAGGAACAATTTTGGTAACAATGCTAATAGAGGAAATTTTAGTCCTATGCCTTTTCCTAGTAATTCCTACAACAATTCTTATGGAACTTATAATAAGATTCCCTCTGATTTTGAGAATAGTGTTAAATAATTTATGATTTCACAAAAGAGTTTTAATGCTATGATTGAAGAAAAATTGCTTAAGATTGATGATTTGGCTAGGAACATGGATAGAATTTCTCTTGATGCTGATTCTTTGAAACTTAGATCTATTACACCTAAGCATGATATCAATGAGTCTCTCAAAGCTATGAGAATTTCCATTGATGAGTGCAAAGAAAAACCGCTAGGATGCGTGATAAAAAAGAGTGGTTTATGAAAATGTGTTCTTCACGTTCCCGTGAAAATAATGATGAAGATCTTAAAATGATTGATGTGACTCCTATTGAATATTTGTTTTCTAAAATAAATCTTGATAAAGATGGGACTAGAGATGAGTCTACTTTAGCTAAGAGGCGTCCCAATGATTCAGAGTTTTTAGATCTTGATGCAAAAATTGATAAACAGGGGATAGATGAAGTCAAAACCGTAAGTAGTGATGAACATGCTAGATTGGATATCAAGGAATTTAATTATGATATTTGTTCTTTAATAGATCGTATTTCCTTGTTGCAATCCATGTTTATTATCCTCATGCTCATAATCAAAATAAAGCTTTCACTAAACACATTGTTGATGCTATGATACAATATTTTGAAGAAAAACTTGAATTGGAATTTTTTATCCCTAGAAAACTTTATGATGAGTGGGAACCTACTATTAAGATTAAAATTAAAGATAATGAGTTCCATGCTTTGTTTGATTTGGGTGCTAGTGTTTCTACGATTCCAAAAACTTCATGTGATGTGCTGGGGTTTCAAGAAATTGATGAGTGTTCTTTAAATTTGCATCTTGCGGATTCCACTATTAAGAAACCTATGGGAAAAATTAATTATGTTCTTATTGTTGCAAATAGGAATTATGCACCCGTA
>LR738715.1:495159445-495174098 GCA_902687465.1 Secale cereale
TTAATAGATCGTATTTCCTTGTTGCAATCCATGTTTATTATCCTCATGCTCATAATCAAAATAAAGCTTTCACTAAACACATTGTTGATGCTATGATACAATATTTTGAAGAAAAACTTGAATTGGAATTTTTTATCCCTAGAAAACTTTATGATGAGTGGGAACCTACTATTAAGATTAAAATTAAAGATTATGAGTTCCATGCTTTGTTTGATTTGGGTGCTAGTGTTTCTACGATTCCAAAAACTTCATGTGATGTGCTGGGGTTTCAAGAAATTGATGAGTGTTCTTTAAATTTGCATCTTGCGGATTCCACTATTAAGAAACCTATGGGAAAAATTAATTATGTTCTTATTGTTGCAAATAGGAATTATGCACCCGTAGATTTCATAGTTCTTGATATAGATTGCAATCCTACATGTCCTATTATTCTTGATAGACCTTTCCTTAGAACTATTGGTGCAATTATTGATCTGAAAGAAGGAAACATTAGATTGCAATGTCCATTAAGGAAGGGCATGGAACACTTTCCAAGAAATAAAATTAAATTTCCTTATGAATCTATTATGAGAGCGACCTATGGATTGCATACCAAAGATGATGATACCAAGATCTATTTATGTTTTTATGCCTAGCTAAGGGCGTTAAACAATAGCGCTTGTTGGGAGGCAACCCAATTTTATTTTTGCTTTTTACTTTTTCGTCCTGTTTTGCAAGTTTTACACATTATTACTTCTGTAGTAATTGTGTTTTGGTGTTTTAATAAGTGTTTGAGCCAAGTAAGACCTTTGTGATGGCTTATGGGTATCGTTGACTTGATTTTGCTGAAAAACAGAAACTTTTTCGTCCAGTGCAGAAAATTCAATAATTCATTGGAACGTCAAAACCTTCGGAAATTTTTACACAAAATTTATATACAAATTCCCCACGTCGTCCAATTTTTTCAGAATTTGTAGAGTTACAGAAGTATGCAAAGTTTACAGATTGCTACAGACTATTCATTTTTTTTACAGATTATGTTTTTATGTGTTGTTTGCTTATTTTGATGCATCTATGGCTAGTATCAGAGGGTATGAACCATGGAAAAGTTAGAATACAGTATATATTACACCCATAAAAATTAGAATAAGATCACAATAGTACCTTGAGTATTTATTTGCTTTGTTTTACTAACGGAGCTCACGAGATTTTCTGTTGAGTTTTGTGTTGTGAAGTTTTCAAGTTTTGGGAAAGGATTTGATGGAAAATGGAACAAATAGTGGCAAGATCCTAAGCTTGGGGATGCCCAAGGCACCACAAGGTAAAATTCAAGGACGGCCAAGAGCCTAAGCTTGGGGATGCCCCGGGAAGGCATCCCCTCTTTCGTCTTCATCCGTTGGTAACTTTACTTGAGGCTATATTTGTATTCACTACATGATATGTGTTTTGCTTGGAGTGTATTGTATGATATGAGTCTTTGCTTTTTAGTTTGTCACAATCATCCTTGTTGTGCACACCTTTTAAGAGGGACACACTTGAATCGTAATTTATTAGAATACTCTATTTGCTCCACTTATATCTTTTGAGCAGGGCAATTTTGCTCTAGTGCTTCAGTTATATCTTTTTAGAGCACGGTGGTGGTTTTATTTTGTAGAAATTTTTGAACTCTCTTACTTCACTTATATCATTTTGAGAGTCCTTTAGAACAGCATGGTAATTTGCTTGGGTTGTGAATTTAGTCCTAACTAGGAAAAGGGCCCATGCGTTGCAACGGGAGAAGAGCAATAATAATTTCCAAAGGCAAAGACAACCTTTTGCTCCGTCACCGATAACGTTTTCACAAAAACAATTGAATTTAATTAACATTTTTTAAAACACAAACTTTAAAGAAAAATCATGAACATTGTTTGATTTCCCAAATAGTTGTTTTCAAAATTGCAAACATTTTTTGAAACCACATTTTTTTTATGATTTATTGAACATCTTATTTAAAAATTCTCATTTTTTTCAATTGCCAGAACTTTTTTGGAGTACTAAATTATTTAAAGTAGAAAAAGTAAAAAGAAAAAGAAAAAATATTTAAAATTTTCATAACTTTTTTTGAAGTACCAATTTATTTAAAGGAGAAAAGGGCAAAAAAATAAAAGACAAAAGACAAAAGAAAAAATTTAAAAACAGGCCGCCCGCAATAAGAGGTTCCTACTGTATGGGCCTATGCAGACGAGTGATTCCCCTATGTGAAACATTTTTATGTGAATTATAGATAGCATCGTTTGGGCAATTTATGTGATGTACCGTCAGAAGCCTGAATGACTTTACTATTAATTAGGTATAGATATAAGGACATAATAACGGGAGGAAAATTTAGTGCAGCTGATATACACATAAAGTACCTCATATACACATAAACTATCTCAACTGAAGGTGCCTTTCTTTCACAGAATAATGTAAATGTGATCCGCCTTTTTACTTGTGCAGAAGTAAAGTGCATGCTTTCCACTTCAGAAAAAAGTAAAGTGAATGATTTCTAAACCAAGCATAGCCGATGCTTCCTGCTATACGTTCAGCACAAGCAACATTTGTTCTCAGTTCTCTCTCTTGAGAGTCGTCTCCCACTTTTGGCACCAGTTTTTGGCTGAAAGAAAACTGAAACAAAGACCACTATAGTTGACAAGATATGGCGCTTCGCTGTTCTGAGAAAATACTCCGTATTCCTCGTCCATACGAGGATTTACACAACATCATCATATAAAAAATAAAGCTTGATATTGCATTATATCATCATAACATGCTGATATATTATATTCAATCTTGACCAAACATTATAATAAAATAAAAACTTTGATCAAATGCAACTACTGTGGTAGCTTTTCTATTACCATGAGAACTAAAATATTTTGTATTATTCAATAATCAAAACAATTTCCTATTCTTTCTTATTCACTTATCAAAACAATTCTCTGGTTAATAGACAAAAGGGTATTATCATATATGTCTACAAACTAAACGAAACATAATTCTTTTCTAGGGGGCCAACAAGAAAAGTAAAATACACTACTTATGGTAGTGGTAGCTGCCAATGATGCCATGAACAGATGGATCTTCGTTCAATCTTGATGCCAAATCAAGCACCTCATCTTCTGTGCAGTTGAGAGGCAACTCCGACAACAAAAGACTTTCTGCCGACTTCCTCACAACCCTTCACTCTAAATCACAGATGGGATTGAGAGTACCTTCTACCACCTACAAATACAATAGCTAATATACGAACATGTCCAACTGCCTCTTTCATTTGACGAACTTATTTAGCAATTTGTAACCTCATTCCTCCGCAATTGACTTACCATCAACAATGGTCGTCGTGGATGTGCAATGAACTACGAAAGAAATAAAAGTGTTAACTCGGAATCACATATCATTAGCATGAGATTCTGAACTACAGTGAGATAGGTGTATGGAAAAATACCATGAATTCACCCTTATGCTTGCTATGGATGGAACACTCGCTTTTAATCTATGTACTACACATCACAATATGCAACATACTAGTTGTTCAGATATCCCAGCTTTGACATAAAAGTTGTTATTGCCTAGAAAAACTCCTATTCAGTAGCAGCAGGGAACATAGTTATAGTATAGATTACCATAAGTTCAAAATGTGCATTGTTCACCCTCACTTCCAGTTGTCTAAGCCTTGTAGCAAGTCCAGATGCATTGCTTCATGATGGCGGCACTGCTCCGACCTTATAAAATAGTTTGCTACTTGTGTCATAACTCATGACTGTCAATAGTAAAACAAATAACTACAATTATATGGCAATCCACTCATTAAGTTCAGAGAGAAAGAGAGCGAGAGTAGTTATCCCTTAGTAGTAAGCAAATAAATCCACAATAAGGTATCCTCTAATAACCGACTAACTTGACAACTAACTAACACTATGGAGACAAAACACTCTTCGGGCAAAATTAGCACAAAAGGAAAGAAAAATGTTCTGGACCATCTATGAAAGACATATACATATGAGTGCACGCCCACGTCCATATGCATCTCAATTTTTTGAAGCCTGAGATGTGGTTTGTACCTTTTGTGAGACAACTCCAGCTTCATTAGTATTTTGGATCTGATTGCAAGCTCCATATTCATCAGCCTAGTAAAGGCATTTGGGTGATTGGTCCCTATATCTCCAGTCCTGATAAACATAAGTGGTGAAAGGATGAGAAAATTGTGAATCCACCAAACATTTGCAGAGTTGGCTTATAAATAAATTGGACGATATAAATTTGAACAGTTTGGCTGATACATATAAATCTGACAATTATAAGCTAGAACTGCAAGCTAAGCAGAGACAACCAAAAGTTTCAAGATAAACTGATGAAGAAAAAGAAACATGAGCAAAAACGATGTCGCTCTACAATTGGGTCTCCCAACTCCAATCCCCTAGCTAGCCCTCGCATCTCCTATTACATCAAATTATCCAAGTGATAGCAGAATTATTACAACCATTCAAGGAGAAGTAAGAACAGAAAAAGAAAAGGCATGAATACACCAAACTGGTTCCCAACATGGACAGCAAAATCATGAGAAGGCAAACCAAACACAAGAGGTTATTCATGTGTAGCCGGTCCTAATGAGATAGCTAATGCCACAACCACGTCAAGTCATCACTTTTAAACATAAAATTGCGATAGTAATAAATAAATGTGTCGAGGGCACAATATTAGTTGCATTGAGATTTGAGAGAGATCAGATTTGCCTTTGATTGATCATACAACCTAGCTCCACTATCTTGTTTCACCAGATCAACCCCCACCATTGAAGTCGAGCTCTTCTCGTATCACTCAACAGAATGACTGTCCAAGACAAAGCCGTCAATATTCAGTGACAATGAAAAGGTTCCAAACGAGGGGGAGTGGGTTTTTTATGCCTGCAGCTCCTCGAATAATTGAAGACAAGTTTATGTTAGACATATTTTATCATCATCAAGATCCAGGACAAGGAGGACATCCCCCTTGAACAGCAGGGCCTGATCTTTGCCGGCAAGCAGCTAGATGGACGCACCCTCACTGACTTCAATATCCAGTAGGAGTCCACCCTTCACCTGGTGCTCCCCCTCCGTGGTGGCCATCCATCCATCTGTCTCAGGAGCCTCTCATTCCTGGCCTGGACAGACCAAACCTCCTGCTGGTGGGATACATCAGACAACACCATACGTTTCCCAGCCCGCGCCACAACCGGATCCTAGTCTATGGAATGTCTGTGGCTCGCGGCACCAATCGATGGGTCAACAAGTCCGGTTGTAGATGCTTTTAGTACCTACCACTACACCACGGCTGTCTTGATTGCTCAAGACATGATTATTCCAGCCACAATCATCATCATCGCCCCTCGTTATTTAGAAAAAGAGGTTGCACGCCAAGCAACACGACCATGATACCCATTATGTACATGCATGCGTGCCCACATACAACGATCAGGCTCAGGAACTGCACATACCTGGCGTCAGCTGACCAAACATCCTAGTGCGAAACACGCATCAGAGAATGTAAGGTTCCCAACCCATGCCACAACCAAATCCAAGCCAATGGAGTTGCGTTGGCCGGCGGTGCTGTAGCGGTGTGGAACTGATGTGACGGCCACCAGGACGATGGTTCAGTGATCCGGCAACGAGCACTCGCCTAATTCGGTTCAGGGTTTGGGTTTAGGTTCGTGTGTCCATAGCGAGGGGGAGAGAGAGATGGGAATTGGGGATAGTACTGTTACGCCCTCCACTCCAGTCACGCCCCAGACTGAAGCAGAGGCAGACAGAGAGGCACAAGTGCAGCAACAGGAACTTGGAGGAGAAGAAGAACTGGATCCACATGAGGAGACAGTGGAATAGTCTTCACTAGGATGTGTGAGTATGACATGTGGGCCTGAGCCAGGCTGTGGCGTTAAAGGTGTAGCCGCGATGGCAGTGTAGGCATGTTGTAATTGGAGATAATTCAGATTCCCTTCTCATCCTGAACTCTCTTCTTACCTACCCCTTCTCCTACCTCTGGATCTCATCCCCTTCCCCTTGATCTCCTCCCCTCCCTGTTCGATCTCTCACGGGGTCGTTACAACGTGGTATTCAGAGCTTTGCTGGTCCACCGCTGCACCACAATCCCGCGATCGAGCCATAACATCCACCTCAAAGGGTGTCCAGTTGCTCCGGTGACCAGATGCGAAATCCCTAGCGGGGTAGGCTCGATTTAGGGCGGTTGCAACGGCACTGTCAGCGACTCCGCCGGCTCAGACGAAATTTGTGTTGCAAGACATGGAGGGCGCGCAGAAAACTTTGGAGGAACTACTGGAAAAAAAATCTTCTCTATCCACGGAGGTCAGGCAGCTCAGCACCCAGGTGGCCGATTTCGGTGAGGGTCTGGACGCCGTCAAGCGTCAACAAGCTAACCACGACGCAACCGCGAGTGCAGCGCCATCTTCATCGGCCACGCCCGCAACAGCCGTACTTGTCAACCGGGGGCCCCCGCTTCTCCATCACCCAATCTAGCAACCACCTGGGGTGGATCGGCAGGCTGGTCACCAGAATCGCCAAGTTTCCTCACCGCCCTCACCACGGGAGCACTACCACCATAAGCCACCCAAATATGATTTTCCTCATTTTTGGGGCGAGGCGCCACAGCTTTGGTTTGACCTCTATCACACTTATTTCGAGCTCTACCAGACGCCTCCAGAGCAGTGGATCGCCATGGCGGTGCTATACATGGAAGGGCACGCTGCTCTGTGGTGTCAAGCACACAAGCGCCTCCACGGCCTCGGTGATTGGTACACATTCACTGCAGCAGTGCAAGCGGAGTTTGGACAGGATGAGTTTGACACTCTTCTGCATCGTCTTCATCATCTTAAACAGACTGGCACAGTTACAGAATACCGTCTCTCCTTCGAGGCAATCATGTACCATCTGATCGCAATGGATCCCTCCCTCAACCAAAAGTTCTTTGTGTTGCAATTCATCATTGGACTACAAGACAAGGTGTGTACTAGGGTGCGCCAACATGCGCCCACAAGTGTGTCCAGAGCGGCAGCGCTGGCCAGGATTCAGGAGGAGGAAACAGAAAACAACAGACCAATGGGTCGTCTACTCGTATATGCGCGTGCAATCCCACCAGCACCTGTGCCTGTGCTCGCTCCACCACCAGCCCAACCAAGCACTGATGGCGCCAAGCGCGGCCCTGATGACTTTGGCCGGGAACGGCAGCTCCGATGATTCAGGCGAGCCAATGGCTTGTGCTTCAAATGTGGTGACAAGTACACGCGAGAACACAAGTGTAACAAACTTGGGAAGTTGCTCACAATCGAGGTGGGTACTTTTGGCGAGCTCCTATCGGACAAAGCAATCTGTGCCCTCGATCTTCTTGACGATCGTCTAGAGGATGCTGCAGCATGCTATCATATCTCAGTTCATGCGGTGGCCGGCACAGAGTGAGCAGAAACAATATGACTACGAGCTTTAGTGGGCACTCAGGTGATGCTTCTGTTGGTGGACTCGGGCAGCACTCACACTATTGTGAACTCGGAATTTGCACGCAAGGCTAGCTGTCAGGTGCAAGATGCAGAACCAGTAACAGTTCGAGTAGCTAATGGAGATACACTGCAGTCCAATCAACAAGTAGCTCAACTGCAATGGTGGTGCAAGGAAACACATTTGCTACAGACATGCGTTTGCTGGATCTTGGTGCTTATGATGCAGTGCTAAGGGTCGACTGGTTGGCGCAATTCAGTCCAATGAATTGTCATTGGGGCTTGAAAACATTGGAGTTTCATTATTGCAGTACTAACATCAAGCTACAAGGAGTGTGCGCGCCGAGAGAGCCAGCACTGTTAGAAATCAGAGCAGAGCAACTGTCCAAATGGATATAGGGCAATGAGGTTTGGGCTCTAACAGTGATTCACACAACTGAATCGGTGTCAGAAACCAAGGAGCCCGTGCCACCACAAGTGCAAGCGCTACTCGATGAGTTTGTTGATGTGTTTTAGGAGCCAACGACACTGCCTCCTCACCGCACTTTTGATCATGCAATTCATTTGGAACCCGGAGCTACTCCACCTAATGTCCGACCGTACCGCTATTCGCCACTATAGAAGGATGAGATAGAGCGCCAGGTTGCAGAAATGCTTCAGGCCGGTTTGATCACCACCAGTATAAGCCCCTTCGCAGCTCCAGTTTTGCTGGTCAAAAAGAAAAACGATACATGGCGTTTATGTGTTGACTACCGTCGTCTAAATGATATCACCATCAAGAATAAGTTTCCCTTGCCCATTATCAATGAATTGCTTGATGAGTTGGCTGGTGCTCGCTTCTTTTCCAAACTCGATCTGCTCTCCGGTTACCACTAAATAAGGATGCGCCCTGAGGACGAGGATAAATAGGCCTTCAAGACCCACCACGGCCATTTTCAGTTTCGTGTGATGCCATTTGGAGTGACGAATGGTCTTCCCACCTTCTAGTGCCTGATAAATTCAGATTTTGCCCCGGCAAGCGCAAGTATGTCATTGCATTCTTGGACGACATTTTGACTTACAGTCCTTCCTTTGATGAACATTTACAGCATCTTCGTCAGGTTTTCACCACTCTGCGTTAGAATCAGTTATACGCCAAGCTATCAAAGCGTTTGTTTGCACAGCCGTCGCTCAATTATCTTGGGCATGTCATTTATGTGGAAGGGGTGGCAACAGAAACAGAAAAGACTTATGCAATTCACAAGTGGCCACAACCATCCTCACCTACAGAACTATGGGCTTTCTTAGGACTGACGGGATACTACCGCAAATTCGTCAGAAATTGTAGCATCATAGCAAAACCATTGACTCTGTTGCTCACAAAAAAGGGTTTTCTCTGGTCAGCAGCAGCCACAGAAGCATTTGAACAACTCAAGCTTGCCATGATGACCACGCCTGTGCTGCATTGCCGGATTTTACACTGTCTTTCACTATGGAAACTGATGCATGTGGCACCGGCATTGGCGCTGTCTTGATGCAACGGGGACATCCAATCATGTTTCTCAGTCGCGCGTTGGGACTCAATAACAACAAGTTATCCATGTACGAGAAGGAGTTCTTGGCAGTAATGATGGCGATCGATCATTGGCGTCCATATTTGCAACGAGGAGAATTCATGATACTGATGGACCACAAAAGTTTATGCACATTGGGGGAACAACATCTCGGTTCAGAGTTGCAACGCAAGGCAATGGCCAAGCTCGGTGGCCTTCAGTTTAAATTCAAGTACAGGCGTGGCGCCGAGAACACAGCCGCGAACTCGCTCTCTCGAGTAGGCCATTTGTTGACCATTACGGCGACCTCCACTTGCCAGCCATCATGGATTCAGGAAGTGCGCAAGTCGTATGCCACGGACGCCAAGACCACAGAGTTGCTCCAGGCTCTAGCAGTACACAGTCCGAATGATCAAGGGCATGAACTGGACAAAGGAATGATTAAGTATAAAGGTCGCTTGTGGATTGGGAACAATGCATCCTTACTAACCAAGTTAATCACAGAACTACATGCAGCAGCGGTCGAGGGTCACTCTGGCATACGCCCTACATATCTAAGACTGAAAAATTTATTCTACTGGCCCGGTATGAAGCTGCAAGTAGAAGAATTTGTCAAGCAATGCCAGACATGTCAACAGGCCAAACATGAGCACGCGCACCCGGCCGGTACACTCCAGCCATTGCTAATTCCAGAGCGCGCCTGGAGCAAGGTGACCGATGGTGCCGATGTCATTCTGGTGGTAGTCGACCGTCTCTCCAAGTACGTGCATTTTATTCCTCTCCATCACCCCTTCACTGCAACTCAGGTGGCCCGCGCTTTCCTCGACAATATTGTCAAGCTTCATGGGGTCCCTCTATCGATCGTCTCTGATCGTGACAAGATCTTCACAAGTGCATTCTGGCGCGAGCTCTTTGCACTGGTGGGCACGAAACTGCTCTACACCATAGCATACCATCCTCAGACGGATGGGCAGAGTGTAAGGGTGAATCAGTGCCTTGAGCACTATTTGCGCTGCGCCATCCACGACACTCCTCACAGCTGGAAGCGCTGGCTGCCAACGGCAGAGTTCTCGTATAATTCAAGCCATCACAGTGCCATCAACTGTTCGCCATTCAAGGCTCTATACGGAGTGGAACCAAATTTTCGTGCTCTTCCCAACCTATTCAACACCAAGACGCCAGAATCACTACATCAGCTGGCGGCAGAGCACCAACAGTTCACCGAGATGCTGAAAACTTATCTGTTGCATGCACAACATCGAATGAAACATCAAGCGGACCGCAAGCGCACTGACAGGGAATTTGAAGTAGGAGATCAGGTCTTGCTCAAGGTGCAGCCCTATGTTCAGTCATCCGTGGTGAGCAGACCATGTCCAAAGCTCGCGTACAAATTCTTTGGGCCATACAAGATCATCAGCCGCGTCGGATCCCTCGTATACAAGCTCGACTTGCCTCTGGAAAGTAAGATTCATCCGGTATTTCACGTTTCTCAATTGAAGCCATTCACCGCCGACTACACTCCGGTGTTCAACAAGTTTCCAGCCCCACCAGACCTCACCATTGGCGATCTGGTACCTGAGGCAATTCTGGAGCGTCGCTTGGTCAAGCAGGTTAACACAGCGGTGCCTCAGGTACTTGTGCATTGGCGTACGTTGTCTCCGGCGAGTGCCACTTGGGAAAATTTTAATGTTCTCCAGCAACGTTTTTCGACAATGGACCTCGGCACAGGGGCTCCATTTCAAGGAGGGGCTAATGTCATGCCCTCCAATCCAGTCACGCCCCAGACTAAAGCAGAGGCAGACAGAGAGGCACAAGTGCAGCAACAGGAACTTGGAGGAGAAGAAGAACTGGACCCACAAGAGGAGCCAGTGGAATAGTCTTCACTAGGATGTGTGAGTATGACGTGTGGGCCTGAGCCAGGCTATGGCATTAAAGGTGTAGCCGCGATGGCAGTGTAGGCATGTTGTAATTGGAGATAATTTAGATTCCCTTCTCATCCTGAACTCGCTTCTCACCTACCCCATCTCCTACCTCTGGATCTCATCCCCTACCCCTTGATCTCCTCCCCTTCCTGTTCGATCTCTCATGGGGTCGTAACAAGTACCAAATCGAAAGCAACATGTAGCCGAGCTGCGATAAATCCATCGACGGAGGCTCAGATCCCAGCCAGCCCGAGCAAGCCCCCGACAGGAACGCACCACGGCTCCACCGCTCGGTCCCCAGCCCGCACGACCTCTCATGACTCTCGCACCGGTGGTAGCCCTAAGGGGCCTCCAAGCCAATGTGTGATCCGGCACGGGGCAGGGTCTGGCCACGAGGAGCGCAGACCCGGCGAGTCCGTCTGTCAGGAGCAAGGCGACACCCTCCATCATCGCCGGCGTTTGGGGAGGGACACGGTCCCGGTCAATGCAATCATTGGCCATGCCGGCAGGATTGGATGACGATACGGGGGACGGTGGAGCATCGATGGGAGATGGGTGCGGCTGCGGATTGGCGAGGGCATCTGAGGAAGAAAATGAAGCGATACGTTGACTAATGGATAGCAGTGCTAGGGACTGCGGGTTAATTCGTAAAAAAGTCATGGATTTTTATGCAAAAACACCACGACGGTGAGCTGGACATATGGGCCGCTTCATTTGTAGGCTGGAACAAATAGATTTAGGAGGTACGGGACGACGTAGACACAGGAGCAGATGATGGTAATATTAGAGTCATGCTACTGGTAGTTTATGAGGTTAAAGAAATAATTGTGTTAAAGTTTGTGATTCCCATAGCATGCATGTATGGTCTCCTAACTATGTAACCAAATTGGCACACTTTGTATTTTGAGTGTTTGTCTTTGCGTGAAGGTCGAGGGTGCGCGATGGTTAACTCCTACCAACTCCCCCCTAGGAGCATGAGTCATAGTACTTTGTTTCAAGGGCTAATAAAGTTTTTCGCAATAAGTATGTGAGTTCTTTATGACTAATGTTGAGTCCATGGATTATACGCACTCTCACCCTTCCACCTTGCTAGCCACTCTAGTGCCAGGCAACTTTCGCTGGTGCATAAACCCTCCTTATACCTTCCTCAAAACAGCCACCATACCTACCTATTATGCATTTTCATAGCCAATCCGAGATATATTGTCATGTAACTCCCCCATTCCGTTTATTATGACACGCTTCATCATTGTCATATTGCTTTGCATGATCATGTAGTTGACATAGTATTTGTGGCAAAGCCACCATTCATATTTTTCATACATGTCACTATTGGTCATTGCACATCCCGGTACACCGCCGGAGGCATTCATATAGAGTCATATTTTTGTTCTAGCATCGAGTTGTAATATCGAGTTGTAAGTAAATAAAAGTGTGATGATCATCATTATTAGAACATTGTCCCATATGAGTTTATCAATAAAGAGGCAAAATGAGTCTCCAAAAAAAGAGAAAAGTGTCTCAAAAGAAAGAGGAGACTACAAAACAATGAGAGAAAAAGAGAGAAGGGACAATGTTACTATCCTTTTCCACACTTGTGCTTCAAAGTAGCACCATGTTTTTCATGATAGAGAGTCTCCTATGTTGTCACTTTCATATATCACTAGTGGGAATTTTTCATTATAGAACTTGGCTTACATATTCTAATGATGGGCTTCCTCAAATGCCCTAGGTCTTCATGAGCAAGCAAGTTGATGCACACCCACTAGTTCTCTTTTTTGATCTTTCATACACTTATAGCTCTAGTGCATCCATTACATGGCAATCCCTACTCACTCACATTGATATCGATTAATGGACATCTCCATAGTCCATTGATTTGCCTAGTCGATGTGAGACTTTCTCCCTCCTTTTGTCTATTACAAGCATCTATGCCACCCATAGTGATATATCCATGGCTCACACTCATGTATTGCGTGAAGAGTTGAAATGGTTTAAGAATATTAAATTATTAAAACAATTGCTTGATTAACACCGGGATAGGCATGATTTTTACTTTGTGTTAAGAAGAGGGAGCAAAAATGACTACATGATTTTGTAGGGATAACTTTCTTTAGCCATGTTATTTTTGAAGCTTTGTAGATTACTTTCAAGTATGCTTGAAGTATTATTGTTTTGATATTGATAAAATTTTGTTTTTAGTCTTATGGATCTGAATATTCATGCCACAATAAAGAAGATTGCATTAGTAATTATGTTGGGTAGCATTCCATGTCAAAAACTCTGTTTTTATCATTTACCTACTCGAGGACGAGCAGGAATTAAACTTTGGGATGCTTGATACGTCTCCAACGTATCTATAATTTTTTATTGTTCCATGCTATTATATTATCTATCTTGGATGTTTTATATGCATTTATATGCTAGTTCATATGATTTTTGGTACTAACTTATTAACCTAGAGCCCAGTGCCAATTTCTGTTTTTTCCTTGTTTTTGAGTTTCGCCGAAAAGGAATATCAAACAGAGTGATATCAGAGGGACGTGGAGTACACGCTAGGGGATCCACGCGCCCCCCTACCTTGTGGGCCCCTCGTGCCTCCCTCGACCGACTTCTTCCGCCTATAAATACCAATATATTCCAGAAACATCAGAACATCCATCGAAACCAATTTTCCGCCAATGTAACCTTCTGTTCTCGCGAGATCCCATCTGGAGACCTGTTCCGGTACTCTGCGGGAGGGGGAATCAAGCACGGAGGGCATCTACATCAACGCTATTGACCTTCTGATGAAGTGTGAGTAGTCTACCAAAGATCTACTGGTCCATAGCTAGTAGCTAGATGGCTTCTTCTCTCTCTTTGATCTTCAATACCATGTCCTCCTCGTTGTTCTTGGAGATCTATCCAGTGTAATCTTCTTTTGCGGTGTGTTTGTCAAGATCCGATGAATTGCGGGTTTATGATCAGATTATCCATGAATAATATTTGAATTTCTTCTGAATTCTCTTATGCATGATCTTATATCTTAGTAATTCTCTTCGAACTATCGGCTTTGTTTGGCCAACTATATTGATAATTCTTTCAATGGAAGAAGTGCTTTGCTTTGGGTTCAATTTTGCGGTGCTCAATGCCAGTGAAAGTAGGGGACATGACACGTATTGTATTGTTGCCATCGAAGATAAAAAGATGGGGTTTTCATCATATTTCTTGAGTTAATTACTCGACATCATGTCATCTTGCTTAAGACGTTACTATGTTCTTATGAACTTAATACTCTAGATGCAGGTAGGAGTCGGTCGATGTGTGGAGTAATAGTAGTAGATGCAGGCAAGAGTCGGTCTACTTGTCTCTAACGTGATGCCTATATTCATGATCATTGCCATAGATGTCATTATAATTATTCAATTTTCTATCAATTGCTTGACAGTAATTCGTTCACCCACCGTAAACTTGCCATCTTTATTGAAGCCACTAGTGAAACCTATGCCCCCCGGGTCTCTTTTACATCTTATAAGTTTCAGATCTAATATTTTGCAATCTTTTACTTTTCAATCTATAAACCAAAAACCAAAAAATATTTACTTTATTTGTTTATCTATCTCTATCAGATCTGACTTTTGCAAATAACCTAGAAGGGATTGGCAAGCCCTTTATAGAGTTGGGTGCAAGTTGTTGATTGTTTGTGCAGGTATTTTGCGACTTGTGTGTAATCTCCTACT
>LR738715.1:495184891-495224456 GCA_902687465.1 Secale cereale
CAACAAAAGCAATGTCACTTTTCATATTAATGGTAATGAGCATATGGTACACTTTTCAAAGAAACAATTTCAAGTGAATGGTACTAATGTTATCGAAAAGGATCCAACGATTTCTTTTGGAAGTTTTCAAATTCCTCTTCCTACTATCAAAAAGAAATATGAAACCCTTATTATTTGGGAGATGCGTAAAACCGTTGAGGTAACCTAGTGTTATATGAAGGTTCTTCGGTTTCATGTCACTCAGAAATAGTTTGTTAATAGGACTTGATCAACCTTATTAATGGATTCTTTTTTATGGGCATGTGATCGATGTATTTAGTAACCACAAACACTTTGTACCCACTATTTACTTTCTGTTATTTAAAGTTAATAAAGTAGAAATGTCGTGATTTTCCTCTTTTCTGAATTTTCCGTGCAACAAAAATGATCAGAAAATAAAAGTTCTCAGAATGCCTTGAAAATTTAGTATGATTTTAGGTACAATATTTAGGAATTTTTGGCACTGAACACACCCCAGGGGATGCACCTGTGAGCCAAAAGCTCATTGGGCGTGCCTAGTGGGTTTGTGGGTCCTACAGGGACCCACTCACTTATCCCAGCCTCCCACTCCATTCTTCTTCCTCCAGAAAAAATCACTTGCTAGCTCAAACCCATGTTCTTGCTCCTTTGACTGCAAATTTTGATATCCTTGCACGGAACTCTGTTTCCAAAGCTAATTCGGGAGATTGTTCTTCGGTATGTGACTCCTTCAATGTTCCAATTAGTTTTGTTCTAGTGCTTTATATACTGCAAATTTTTCTGCTATGGTGACCTTGTTCTTGCGCTTGCATGTCAAATTTATATGGTCCAAAGTAGTTTTGATGCATGATATAGCCTCTAGATACTTATGGGAGTAGTTGCTATCAATTTTGTTGAGTTTAGTTCACTTTTACTTTGAGTTACTAATTTTTTTAGAAAACTTTAGAAAAGGAAATTTATCAGGTGGAGGCTAAGAATATCTTTGAGTCGGAATCCTAAGGAGGTTCTGAAGCCCAAATATCACCTTCCTCGTGTAGCCGAAGTATGGCTGTACGAATGGCCGCACAACACTTTCTTGAGGGATGCAAGAATTCTCGGTGACTTCTATCATTTGGCAAACAATGTTGCTATCATTCCTTTCCCCGAAGATAAGTGTGACCAGTACCTTTTCCTAAAAAATACTTTGTGCAAAGTTTTCATTTTCACTCTAGGGCAGAACCTCCCACTATTACATTCAACCTATATGATGTTCCTAGAGAGATGAAACTAGATGTATTTTGTGAGGCTTGTTTGATTCCACCTGAAGGTATCCCTATAGAGCCACGTCCCCATGATCTTGCGCATTTTATATTGGAAGTTACTGTGGGAGAGACGAGAGGAGCTTCTGAGGCTAGAGTTGCTAGTTTACATTTTCCCGTTTCACGCTATTATTCATTATTTGTCAAGAGGTGTTCGACTGGATGGTGGGAGAGCGGAACACTTAGCTCTTCGGGCCCTGCTATCTTGTTCCATGCTCTTTAAAGTGATTGAACTTTTAGTTTGGGTGATATTGATTACTCCACGGTTACATACTAACCGCTCGAAGGGAGTGATTTATGGTGGCTTTTATGCTTCCCACCTCACTAAACATTTTGAGATACCTATTAGGCACGATGAAACAAGGAGAGGCTTTTACCTGTTAGACACCTCGACTATGCTACATGGTTGGGCATGATTTTATTGACAAGGGCAAGATGCGATTCCATTGTAACTTAGTGTTTAGTCAGGGCTCTCATGAGACTATTACCCTGCCTGCAACATCTTTGTTTCACCTTCCTTCAGGCTGTTACACTATTATGCCCACGAACATTTATGCTTATTGGGGCGTGAAGCCGCCCCAAGTGGTTGAGCCAGAGCCAACACATGTGTCTGAGGCGGCCGCAGAGCCTGTCTACTCGTGGGATCCCCAGGACCCAGTTTATCAGTGGAACCCCTATGAGCCTCACTACTATCCTGAGGGGTACTTCGAGCCATGGCCTTAGAGCAACTTGGGCCAAAAGCCTAAGTTTGGGGGAGTACGTATTTCTCACCTACATTACATTCATGTACCACACATTTCATTTCGGTTTTCGGTGTTCATCCTTTTCCATCGTATATCCATGTTTGTTATATTTTCACTTTCTTCTTGTGTGTTTGCAAAACTTCAAAAATATTTCTTGCTTCTTTTCTGTTTTTATTTCTTGTTTAGTATTTCGTAGTATTAAAAAGAAAACCCCAAAAATATTTCTTGTTCTTCTTTTACTTGTTGGGAGCATTACCCTGTAAATAGTTTTTCTTGTTTTCATTTTTTCTCGTTTGTTGGTTTGCTTTCTTTAGAAAAACAAATACTCCAAAAATATTTCAGTGTATTTCTCTAAAATTTGTTTTTTTATTTTGAGTTGTCGTAAGGAGAAGACCACGATGAACAAGATGAGTGGCTCTCATATGCATTATTGTTCATCTAACAAAGATCCCATATTACATTGTGTTCCCCTTTGAACAAAATGTTTGCTGATTCCAGCTTAGTCCACGACACACTTGCACTATTATTATTTTCACATTGTTCGGTCATGCAACTGAAAGGCAATAATGACGATGATTTGATTAAGTGATTAAGATAAAGGAAGGCTGGTACGAACTCCTCTTGTTTCTGTTTTGTAAATATGTTTAGCTCATCATTCCTGATTCAGTATTATTATGAGTGAACATGTTTATGATGACAATTAGATATTATAGTTGCACATGCCATGCTTAAATAGCTAGGAGTGAATAATGATTTATCTTAGGTGTTAACATGCATTAAAATGGTTATGATGTAGTATAATAGTATGGTATCTCCCTCTCAATGATTTTTGTGGCTTGACCTGGCACATGTTCACACATGTAGTTGATTCAAAACCAACATAGCCTCCATGATATTTATCTTCATGGTGTTTGATACCTGACCCATGCTTCTATTCATTGTTAGTTATTCTCAATGCATGTTTATGATTGTTTTCTCTCTCTAGTTGGTCACTTCTCAATCTATTGCCAGCCTTCACCTGTACTAAGTGGGAATACTGCTTGTGCATCCAAATCCTTAAACCCAAAGTTGTTCAAGATGAGTCCACTATATCTACCTATATGCGATATTACTCTACCATTCCAAGAAAATTTGCATGTGACACCTCTAAACATTCAAATAAGTATCTGTTTTGTGTGCCTGTATCACAAATGGAGCAATAGAGGGTGGTCAGTATTTTCCATGCTAAGCGGGTTATTCTCATGATGAGTGTTTATTCACTTGCCATTGCACGAGAGGGATGGTAATTGGGATGCCTAGTCCCATGATCAAATAGCAAAATAATGAAACAAACTCCCCCGAAAAGTTATTGGTATGGAGGGCACCCGAGGATTCGGCTAGCGATGGCTTGTGTTTGTTGGTGGAGGGGGAGTAAACTTCACCTTTTTCTGCTTGGGAACCATCCTAATTTATTTATCATGGATGATATTGAAAACTCTCGGTCGTGACATTGATAGGAAAGGCATACGTCCAAAAATTATATTCATCTCTGTTTTAAGCTTTGAGCTTTGGCACCTTTGCAAATCCCTGCTGCCCTCTGCGAAGGGCCTATAAATTTACTTTATGTTATTTTACTTTTATTGTTGAGTCATCACCCTCTGATTTAAGCACCAGTTGGAGAGCAATATTGTCATTCTTGTGCATTGGGTATAGTTAAAGTTGGGTGTTTGCATGACTGGATATTTTGTACCATGAATTACAATTTTTAGTCGTTGCTTGAATTTCCTAGGTGCTCACATTTATGTTTTGTAGTCTTAGAAATGGCTTGCAAGATACCATGTTATCATATTATATCATGATTGTTCTAACAAATTGTTGGCATCCGAGATATCTTATTATCGCTTGCTAGTTGGTTATGTAATTGATATGAGTAAATGTGAGACCTAAATGTTATCATGAATATGGTTATTTCACAATCCTTCATGAAAAATTGAGCATTAGTTAAGTATATTTACAATAACAAGAACAAAAAGAGTTTGTAAAACTTTCTCTTTATCATTTTCAGTTTGTCAGATGAATTTCTTGAGGACAAGTGATGAGTAAAGCTTGGGGGAGTTGATACGTCCCAAATGTATCTACTTTTCCAAACACTTTTGCTCCTGTTTTGGACTCTAATTTGCATAGTTTGAATGGAACTAACCCAGATTGACACTATTTTCAGCAGAAGTGCCATAGTGTTGTTTTTGCGCAGAAATAAAATTTCTCGGAATGAGCTGAAAATTTATGGAGAATTATTTCAGAACATAGAAAAAAATATTGGCAATGCAAATTACCAGAGGGGGGGCACCAGGGCACCACAAGCTCAGCGGGCGCCTCCCCCCAAGGCACGCCTAGCGAGCTTGTGGGCCCCTGGCAGCTCCCGCAACCCTACCTCCAACTCCATAAGTACCTATTTGTCTAGAAAAAAAATCAGAGAAAAGGAATTATCGATTTTTACGATATGGAGCCGCCACCACCTCTTGTACTTCATCGGGAGGCGAGATCTGGAATCCGTTCTTGGCTCGAGAGAGATGATTCGATGTCGTCATCATCATCAACCTTCCTCCATCACCAATTTCATGATGCTCACCACCAGGAGTTAGTAATTCTTTCGTAGGCTTGCTGGACGGTGATGGGTTGGATGAAATTTATCATGTAATCAAGTAGTTTTGTTAGGGCTTGATCCCTAGTATCCACTATGTTCTGAGATTGATGTTGCTATGAATTTGCTATGCTTAATGCTTGTCACTAGGGCCCGAGTGCCATGATTTCAGATCTGAACCCTTTATGTTTCCACGAATATATTTGTGTACTTGGTCCTATGTTCCAAGTTGTATGAACCTATTACCTGTTATGATCCGCATACCCCAAGGTGACAATAATTGGGATTATTTTGGGTTATTGTTGTAGTTTGAGAAGTTCATGTATTCATTATGTGTTAATGCTTTGTTCCGATTCTCTATTAAAAGGAGGCCTTAATATCCCCTAGTTTCCTTATGGACCCCGCTGCTATGGGTGGGTAGGACAAAGGATGTCATGCAAGTTCTTATTATAAGCATGTATGACTATATACGGAATACATGCCTACGTTACATTGATAAATTGGAGCTAGTGATGTGTCACCCTAGGTTATAACTATTACACGATGAATGCCATCCAACATAATTATCCATCACCGAGCCAATGCCCATGAGCTTTTCACATATTGATCTTTGCTAAGTTACTACATTGTTGTTGTTGTTACTATCATTATAAAACTGCTACTACTACTGTTATTGTTACTTTTGCTACTATTACCACCACTATCAAATTATCATACTATTGTGTGATATGTATCCATTGTATCTACTTTTCCAAACACTATTGCTCTTGTTTTGGACCCTAATTTGCATGATTTGAATGAAACTAACCCGGACTAGCATTGTTTTTAGCATAATTGCCATGGTGTTGTTTTTGTGCAGAAACCAAAGTTCTCGGATTGACCTGAAAATATCCGGAGAGTTTTTGTGGAATATATAAAAAATATTGGCGGAAGAATATACCAGAGGGGGCCACCCAGGAGCCACAATCTCACAAGGCGCGCCCACCCCCGAGGGTGCGCCTAGCGAGCTTGTGGGCCCCCTGGACGTCCGGCAACCCTAACTCCGACTCCATAAGTACCTATCCGCCAAGAAAAGAATAGAGAGAAGGATTCATCACGTTTAACGATATGGATCCATCGCCACCTCATGTTCTTCCTCAGGAGGGCTGATCTGGAGTACATTTGCGACTCTGGAGAGTGGAATCCATCGCCGTCGTCATCATCAACCTTTCTCCATCAGCCATTTCATGATGCTCACCGCCAGGAGTGAGTGATTCCTTTGTAGGCTTGCTGGACGGTGACGGGTTGGATGAGATTTATCATGTAATCGTGTTAGTTTTGTTAGGGCTTGATGCCTAGTATCCACTATGTTCTGAGATTGATGTTGCTTTGACTTTACTATGCTTAATGCTTGTCACTAGGGCCCGAGTGCTATGATAAACCTATTATGATTTCATGAATATATGTGTGTTCTTGATTCTAACTTTCAAGTTATATGCACCTATTACGTGTTATGATCCGCATACCCCAAGGTGACAACAATTGGGATTCTTTCCGGTGATTACCGTAGTTTGAGGAGTTCATGTATTCACTAAGTGCTCTATTAAAAGGTGGCCTTAATATCCCTTAGTTTCCATTAGGACCACATTACTATGGGAGTGTAGGACAAAACATGTCATGCAAGTTCTTTTCCATGAGCACGTGTGACTATATAAGGAATACATGCCTACATTACATTGATGAATTGGAGCTAGTTCTCCGTTGCTCTAGGTTATAACTACTACATGATGAATGTCATCCGACACAATTATCATCACCGATCCAATGCCTACGAGTTTTTCACATATTTATCTTTGATAATTTTATTTTTTGTTGCTATTACGATCACTACTAAACTATTACTGTTACTATTGCCACTATTACCATTACTATCATACTACTTTGCTACTAAATACTTTGCTGCAGATATTAAGTCTTTCAGGTGTGGTTGAATTGACAACTCAACTGCTAATACTTGCAAATATTCTTTGGCTCCGTTTGTGTCGAATTAATAAATTTGGGTTGAATACTCTACCCTCGAAAACTATTGCGATCCCTATACTTGTGGGTTATCAAGACCTTTCTCTGGCGCCATTGACAGGGAGCATAGCTATATTTGCTGAGTCACTTGTGATTTATATTTGTTTATCACTATGACGAATCTTAAGGATGAAAGAACCAAGATCGTTCCCAATACGAGGGGAGCTAAGGAACTGCCATCTAGCTCTACAATTGATTCACCTTATGTTTTGAGTAAGCTTGCGACACCACCACCTGCTATTAATCTTGATATGTCGCAAGTAATTGATGATGCTACTTCTGCTTTGAATGATACTTATGATGCTGCTAGTTCTTTGCTTAATGATGATGTGCCACTAGGTGAATTTCTTGATGAACAACTTGCTAGAGTTAAAAAATATAGAGAATGCTGAAACAGATGAAATTGTTGAAACAGATGAAGTCTTTGAAACTGAAAATTATGAGACACCTATTAGATCTAGCTCTCCTAGATATGAATTGCCTTATATACCCGAGGGTTATGTTATGGATGGGGAGGTAGCTAGAGACTTTCTTGCCTTCAAGGATAGAGATGACCTTAAGAAATTATTATGCAAGTGGAAGGAAATTCATTGAATGCTAGAATAAATATGATCCTGAGTTTTCTACTTCACCTATCTTTGTGACTATTAAGGATTATGAATTCTCTGTCGATCTTGAGTTACTTTGGTTGAATCTGGTCCTTTTCATGGTTATAAAACTAAAACTGTTGTGGCGCATCTTACTAAACTGAATGATATAGCCACCTTATTTGATCATGAGGAAAAAATTGATATTACTATATTCTTAAGTTGTTTCCTTTCTTGCTGAAGGGTGATGCTAAAATATAGTACAATACTCTTGCTCCTAGTCGTGTGTAGTCTTGACGATATGATTTACTACTTCTCTAGAAAATATTTCCCTGCTCATAAGAAACAAGCTGCTTTACAGGAAATATTTAACTTTGTGCAATTTGAAGAAGAGAGTCTCCCACAAGCGTGGGGGAGGCTTCTCCAATTACTTAATGCTTTGCCTGATAAACCTCTCAAGAAAAATGAAATACTCGATATCTTTTATAACGGGCTAACCGATGCTTCTAGGGACCACCTAGATAGTTGTGCTTGTTGTGTTTTTAGGGAACAGACTTTTGGACAAGCTAAAGAACTATTGAATATTATATTGAGGAATGATCATGAGTGGACTCTTCCTGAACCTCCTAAGACAATTTTGAAGAAGAGAGGTATTCTATTTCTAAGTCATGAAGATATGCAAGAGGCAAAGAAATTTGTCAAACAAAAAGGTATTAAAGCTGAAGATGTTAAGAATTTACCACATGTTGAAGAAATACATGGTCTCGATATCTCGACACAGGTGGTAGAGGTAAATTACTCTATGGATTTGATGAAGGTGACATTCCTTATACTAAGTCTGCTAGTCAATGCCTCGATGAATTTGATAACTTTGTTGTTAAACAAGAGAACTTTAATGCATATGTTAGTAGACAATTGAAACGAAATGCTTATATGATTCAACGCTTGAGTGACTTCATTTCTAGAACTGTTAATGTTGTCAAATTTGTGAGTAAGCATGCATCTATGATAAACACTCAAATAGAACAACTTCTCAAAGCAAAAAATGATTTGCTTAATGAGATGAAAAATAAGACGAATGATCATGATGTTAGAGTTACGACCAGAGATGGTAAAATGACTCAGGAACCTTTATGTCGGTGTACTAGAGTAGGGATACCCTAGTATCCCGAAATTGTGCACGGGCAGTCGCAGCATCCAGCGGCAAGGTTTGCCGGGTGACCGCCAAGGTCCTCCGTGGTTCCTTTGGAGCCATTCAAGAACAAAGTATTCAAGCCAAGGAGACAAGGCCCCGGCAAGAGGAGCTTGCCGGGAAGGCCAACCAAGGCATCTCAAGGAACTTGCCACGACGCGCCACGCGTCCCGGCAAGGCCCGGTGAGCGGCAAGCTCCCGGACGCGACAAGACAACGACCGCGGCAAGGCGCTTGCCGCGGCAAGCTACCACTCCGTACCCGCGCTCTAGCACATCCGCCAACGTGTCGCTCTGGGACCCTTCCAGGCATACGTGGCGGGAGGCTGTGCAGCCAGCGGTGCGCGGTGGCAAGCGGCGCTGACAAGATTGTCATCGTGGCGAGCGGTGACGTCCCTGACGGTCCCTTTTGCACTATTTGGGCGACGCAGACGGGCATTCAATGCCTTTGTCCCCTGCCGTCAGGGTTAGGTATGATACACTGTACAAGTAGTTGTACCAACCGCAACACCTTTCCATTTTCACCCTTGTCTACGTTGCCACCTGTCGGTGACCCCTTGAGCATATAAAAGGAGGCCCATGCGCACGTAGAAAGGGGGGGGGTGGAAGAAGAAGAACACTCACGCTCGGTCTCGCTAGCTACTGGTGTGTACTGTAGCACTCAGCGCTCCCGAGCAAGAACTCAATACAAACCACCTAGCAGGAGTAGGGTTTTACGCATCCGTGCGGCCCGAACCTGGGTAAACTGCTCGTGTGTTTGGGCTCGATCTGCTCTTCGTGCGATCTCCACTCCCGCCGAACCGAAAGGGACTCGGTCCGCCGGTCCCATAGGTGCTCGTGGATCAGTTTCCCCGACATCTTTGCCGCGCCAGGTAGGGGGGTGTCGAGGTTGTGTGAACCTGATCCGCCGTTCACACGAGCTAGATCTTCATCATCTTCATCGACATGCCGCCGAAGAATAAGGCTTCGGAGGCGGCTGCTCCGTCCGCGCCGAACCCACCACCGCCGGAGCAAATGGCTGGTGGGGTAGACGCCGGCGGAAGAGCGGGCGTCGACGAGGGAGCTCACGGTGCTGCCAGGTCCAAGGACAAGGCTGCGCTGCCCATCGGCGGCGTAGCCGGCTCCCACAACGACCGGGCGCACTCCAAGACCTCGGCGTCCGTACATGCACCGCGCCCATCTCAGGAGGCGCGGGACCGGCAGTGTCATGGTAGTCACGGTACCATACGTTTGCTGAACCAAGATCGAGCTGGTGGATCTCGGAGTGCTCAAGACCAGCATGCACGCCAACATGCTGGCACGAGCGAGGCACAGTCGCCTGGACGGGATACTGCTCCTTCTAACATAGTTAGAAGTCCGAGCATATCCCGCTCCTCACACCGTTCGCCACCGCCACCCACCACTTCAGCGGAAGCTTTGGCGCGAGCTCAACTGCTCCTGGACTACCCTCCAACGGCATACAAGATCGACGAATGGAGGGCCACCATTCAGAGTCTCATCGGCTTCGCCAACGGCGACACTCCACGGCAGCCGAATACATCGCAGCCGCGGCAAGTCAGCCATGCACAAGCCGGTGGCGACAAGACCGGTGGGGGTGCAACCATCGTGCACTCTCCGCCCCGAAGGCCAAGATCGCCGACTCGCCGGATCCACCTCGACAGCGACTCCACCGCATCATCAGATCCGAGAGCTCATCGCGATCAGCACCAAGTTCTTCACGAACGACAGCAAGAAGACGCTCGTACTCGCATCGAGCGCCGAAGAGAAGCGCGGCATCAATCGGACCAGCGCGCTGGGCCCTCTGTCGACATGCATGCGCCAGGGGGAACCAGGCAACTTGCCATATGCGGTAGGCTGCCCTGCGTTCACTCGTGAGCTGCGGCAAGTCAAGTGGCCCAGCACGAAGAATTTCAAGCCAGACGTACCAGAGAAGTACGACGGCAAGTCGCATCCGTCGGAGTTCCTCAGCATCTACACCATCACGGTGCAAGCTGCCGGGGGGCAGGACGACAAGATCCTTGCCAACTACTTCCCGCTGGTACTCAAGCCCAACGTCAGATCCTGGCTCATGCACTTGCCGGACAACTCCATATCCTCCTGGGCAGACCTATGCCATCAGTTTGTCGGCGCCTTCACAGGCGGCCACAAACCTCATGGCCAAGAGAGTGACCTTCACCTGCTCGCCCAGAAGGAAGGAGAGCCACTGCACAAGTACATTCAGAGATTCAACCGTGTACAGCACAACATCCCAGATGTCCACCCTGCCGCGGTCATCAGCGCGTTCCATTAGAACGTGCGTAACCGCAGGATGCGGGAGGAGATGGCGATGTGCAAGATCAGAGATGTCAGCAAGCTGTATGCCCTGGCCGACAAGTGTGCACGTGCCGAGGAAGGGAGGAAACTGCTCGGAGAGAATACAGGAGCAGGAGGATCTGACAGCGAGGATGCTTCCCCGGCAAAGAAAAACCGGCGGCGGAACAACAGGAAGAAGAAAGGCAAAGATGTGCTAGTCGTTGAGCAGTCCGGCAACAAAGGTGGAGCCAAGAAAGCCAAAGCTGGTAGCTCCGGCAAGGAGATTGCCGCATGCACCAACTGCCAGGCTATGGCGGTCGTCGACAAGCAGGACGGCACCGACAAGCAATACTGCAAGATCCACCGCACCAAGGGCCATGACCTCCAGAGTTGCAAGAAGGTCGAGCAGCTTGTCGAGCTGCAAAA
The DNA here is from genome assembly GCA_902687465.1 of Secale cereale. NCBI lineage: Eukaryota > Viridiplantae > Streptophyta > Magnoliopsida > Poales > Poaceae > Secale > Secale cereale. Next base: position 495,196,124 of record LR738715.1, read on the forward strand.
GGCTGAATACGAGCGACGCGACAAGGAGAAGGCCCAAGGAGGTGCTGGAGGATCCGGCAACAAGCGCCCGGGCCGGGGAGGACGCCGCGGCAAGGCCAAGCAGCGGCAAGGAGACAGACCTCCCCGCGACCGCGACAAGGATAAAGATGACGACGACGATGAAGACATGGATGATGTCGAGACCAGTGAGCAGGAGTTCCAGAAAGCCACAGAGGTCTTGTGCGTTGACGATGGTGCTTCTCTGCATACTTCTCACCGCCAACTCAAGCAGTTTGTGCGGGAAGTCTATGCGGCAGAACCACCTGTCGAATCGCGCAAGCTTCTGAAATGGTCCAGCACGCCTATCATCTTTGATATTAAGGACCACCCTGATCGCACAACTACGGTCGGGTGCTTGCCGATGTTGGTTTCACCAACTATCCGCAACCTCAAGGTCACTAAGATGCTAGTTGACGGCGGGGCCGACTTGAACCTGATCTCCTCCGCTGTACTCCAGAAATTCCAGGTCCCGACAGCGAGCTCGAAGAGACCGGCACATTCCAAGGAATCAACCCGGGAAGGAGCAAGCCAAAGGGGAAGATCACGTTGCCAGTGACATTTGGCAGCGAGTTGAACTTTAGGACTGAGAGGGTCATTTTTGACGTTGCCGATTTTCCATTGCCTTACAATTGGATTCTCGGACGTCCAGCACTCGCCAAGTTCATGGCAGCCTCTCACTACGCATATAACATGCTGAAGATGCTAGGCCCGATAAGTGTCATCTCTGTCCCTGGCGACAAGAAGGATGCTCTTATCTGCGTCGACAAGATATACCGGGAAGCAGCAGCCGCAACAGATCGCAAGTCACCTGCTGTTGAAGCTCCCGGGGGGAAGAAGAAGACCAAGTCCGGCAAGAGTTCTCATGCCCACTCCGGCAAGCGCACCTCTTCGGAGTGCTGCGCCACCGTCGAGGACGCACCATCGAGCTCCACCAGCAAGTGTAAGAAGACAATGGAAGCTCCGCCAGAAACCAAGAAGGTGTCCGCCAAGGAGGACGGCACTGGTGGTACCTTCACCATCAGTGCCACTCTTGACCCTAAATAGGAAAGCGCGCTCATTGCTTTCCTGAGGGCGAACGTCGACGTGTTTGCGTGGCAACCGTCTGACATCCCCGGTGTTCCCAGGAAAGTAATTGAGCACCATCTTGACGTCTGTCCTCATGCGCGGCCCGTCAAGCAGAAAGTCAGGAAACAAGCAGTGGAGCGCCAAGAATTCATTGCAGAAGAAATCAAGAAGTTGGAAGCAGCAGGCCTTGTTAGAGGAGTGCTCCATCCTACGTGGTTGGCCAATCCTGTAGTCGTGCGCAAGGCAAACGGGAAATGGAGGCTTTGTATCGACTTTACCGATGTCAATAAAGCTTGTCCCAAAGACCCATTTCCCTTGCCGCGCATTGACCAGATTGTTGACTCCACGGCCGGATGTGACTTGCTTTCATTTATTGACGCATACTCAGGATAGCATCAGATCTTCATGGCAGAAGAGGATGAGGAGAAGACCGCATTCATCACTCCATGTGGCACGTACTATTTCATACGGATGCCTTTCAGACTAAAGAATGCTGGTACAACATTTGCAAGGGTAGTCCATGTCGCTCTTGAGCCACAAATACACAGAAATGTGGAAGCCTACATGGATGACATAGTGGTCAAGACTAAAGACAAGGCAACTCTGATTCAAGATTTACGCGAGACCTTTGCAAATCTGCGCAAGATCAAGCTCAAGCTCAACCCCGAGAAGTGTGTATTTGGAGTCCCTTCCGGCAAGCTTCTCGGGTTCTTCGTGTCTCAACGGGGAATTGAAGCCAATCCTGACAAGATCAAGGCCATTGAGCAGATTGAAGCACCAAAGCGCGTCAAGGATGTACGAAGACTTGCCGGTTGCGTGGCTGCTCTCTGCGGGTTTATCTCTAAGTCTGCTGAGCGCGCCCTGCCGTTTTTCAAAATTTTGAAAAAGGCAGGTCCGATGAAATGGACTCCGGAAGCGGAGGCTGTGCTGCAAGACTTGAAGATAAAAATGTCCTCTACTCCAATACTTGTCGCACCTAAGCCACAAGAAAAGTTGCTGCTGTATATAGCGGCAACCAATCAAGTGGTTAGTGCTGCGTTAGTAGCGTAGAGGGAGGCAGATGATGAGCCAGCAACCACGACAGGCACATCCAGCGACAAGCAGGGGGCTTCCCCGGCAAGCTCTGGTCTCGACAAAGATGGATCTGCGCAGGCGCGCGAGGAGATATAGAAGAGGATGGTGCAGCGCCCAGTTTACTTTGTCAGTTCCCTTCTGGAGGGGGCTAGGTCAAGGTACTCTGGTGTGCAGAAATTGCTTTTCGGCCTTCTCATGGCCTCGAGAATGCTGCGCCATTACTTCCAAGCACATGAGATCACAGTTGTCACTCGTTTTCCGCAGAAGAGGATACTGCAGAATCCAGAAGCAACAGGCAGGATTGTTGAGTGGGCACTGGAACTGTCAAGCTTTGGCCTCAAGTTTGAAAGCACTTCAACTATCCAAAGCAAAGCATTGGCAGAATTCATAGCAGAGTGGATGCCAACATCAGATGAAGAAATTCCAGAAACGAGCATCCCCGTCAAGGAAGCAAGCAAAGAGTGGCTGATGTACTTTGATGGTGCCTTCTCGCTGCAAGGCGCCGGTGCTGGCGTGCTGCTTGTCGCACCCACCGGAGAGCACCTCAAGTACGTAGTCCAGATGCACTTTCCCAAGGAGCAAGCAACAAACAATACCACAGAGTATGAAGGTTTGCTTGCCGGTCTCAGGATCGCGGCAGACCTTGGGATCAAGAAGCTCATTGTCAGGGGTGACTCGCAGCTTGTCGTCCGCCAAGTGAACAAGAGTTATCAGAGTCCGTTGATGGACGCCTACGTTGATGAAGTGAGAAAGCTAGAAGAGCACTTTGACGGCCTACAAATGGAGCATGTTCCAAGAGCTCAGAACGACCTTGCCGACGGCCTGTCGAAGTGCGCCGCACTTAAGTTACCTGTGGAATGAGGGATTTTTGTGCTCAAGCTGACTCAACCCTCTGTAACGCCATCAACTGGATAGAGCAAGAAGAGGAAGTTCATTTCTGGTGACTATTTTCCGGCAGGGCTACCCGAAGCCGCCGCCAAGAAGGTCCCCAAGATCAACACCAAGAGTGCTGAGGAACGGTCTGCTCCGGCAAACCCTAGGGTTTGCTCCGTTGAAGCAGAGGCTCTCGACAAGTTTTGCTCCGGCAAGCTTGCCGAGGAACATCAAGCTCTGGCTGAGCCGCAGGTTCTAGCCGTAGAAGCGGATGTTCCCGCAGCATCAGATGTGCCTTTAGTCCTTGTTGTCGAGCCACAAGCTCCAGCATGGGCACAACAGATTGTCCGTTTCCTTCAGACAGGAGAACTTCCCGAAGGGCAAGAAGAAGCGGAAAGAGTAGCCCGGCAGTCAAGTATGTACCAGTTTGTTGACAACACACTGTACAGAAGAAGACTCAACGGTGTGAAATTGAAGTGTATTCTCCGGGAAGATGGACAAAAGCTGTTGGCAGAGATACATGGAGGCATATGTGGTCACCACATTGGCGCAAGAGCACTTGCAGGCAAAGCATTCAGGCAAGGTTTCTTTTGGCCGACAGCCCTCCAGGATGCAACTGCACAAGTAACCAAGTGTGAAGCGTGCCAGTTCCATTCCAAGCAGATACACCAGCCAGCTCAAGCTCTCCAGACGATCCCTTTATCCTGGCCATTTTCGGTCTGGGGGCTCGACATCCTCGGCCCCTTTCCCCGCGCAGTCGGGGGCTTTGAGTACTTGTACGTCGCAATCGACAAGTTCACAAAGTGGCCGGAAGTGGAAGCGGTGAGGAAGGTGACAGCACAGTCAGCAGTCAAGTTCTTCAGGTCGATTGTTTGCCGCTTCGGGATCCCTAACAGGATCATCACCGACAACGGTACGCAATTCATGAGCCGCACCTTCATGCAGTACGTCCAAGATCTTGGCGCCAAGGTCTGCTTTGCTTCTGTTGCTCACCCGAGAAGCAACGGTCAAGCGGAGAGGGCAAATGCTGAAGTGCTGCGTGGGCTCAAGACCAGAACTTTCGACAGGCTGCGCAAGTGCGGAAGAAACTGGATTGAGGAGCTGCCGGTGGTTCTTTGGTCGATCAGGACGACGCCAAATCGAGCCACTGGCCAGACACCTTTCGCTCTAGTCTATGGAGCAGAGGTAGTTCTCCCCACGGAACTCGTATACGGGCCACCTTGAGTGCTCGCTTATGATGAGCTTGAGCAAGAGCCGCTGCGACAAGATGACGCGCTGCTCCTTGAGGAAGACCGTCTTTAGGCTGCTGTAGGAGCTGCTCGCTACCAGCAAGCTTTGCGCCGCTACCATAGCCGCAAAGTTAACGCCAGAAGTCTCGAGGAAGGCGACCTTGTTCTTCGGCGCGTTCAGTCCGCCAAGAATTCCAACAAGTTGACGCCGAAGTGGGAAGGCCCTTAGCGGGTGAAACGAGTCACTAGGCCTGGCGCTGTCCGCCTTGAGACCGAAGATGGCATTCCAGTGAGCAACTCCTGGAACATTGAGCATCTTCGTAAGTTTTACCCGTAAGGCGCGGTTGCCGGACCCTGTTCCAGCAATCACCTTTTGTACAAGTCTTGCTGCTGTTGCATGTAATCCTTTGTACAAAGCCAGGCGCAGACCCTGTGCATAAGTAAAGCTCATGTGCTCCGCACATCTTGTCAATTTCATGCTTTCTATTTTTTTCATGTGTTATCTGACATTTTATGCAGCACCTACCCCCGGTAAGCAATAACGAGCCGTAAGGCTCCATAGCTTTTATTTTCTCTTCTTTCTTATTCTCAAGAAAAGGAAGATTCCCTCGCCCACAAGTTTGCCGGGGGGGATAAGATAATGGTATGGACCAGGCGTCGTTCAAGAAAGTTTCACCTTACCGGGAAGCAAACAACAGAAAAGCTAAGTTGCCAAAGTTTGAGCAATCAGATTTTTAAAATTTTTAAGTTATCTTCCTTGAACGACTGCACTTTGTATGGAAAACCTGTGCGCGGAGGAACCAACTCGTAGCTAGTTGCGCCCTTACTTTGTTTCGAGTCCGCTCAACAACTTAAGCGAGTTGCGACTAGTTGCGACAATGTTTCTTGTCGGCGGCGGCACCGCCAGCAGGCTGCTGACGTCCCGCACTCAGCGCTCGCGGCTAAGGTGCCTGCGCCGGCAAGTTCCCTAAAAGCGTAGGGCAAAAACATACAAAGGAAGGAATCAAGTAACGGAAATAACGTTGCAATCACTACCCAAAATAGAGTTATATTACTAGATAGCTTGTCGCGGCTCTAATAGATTATTTTCATAACATGACCAGCAGCAACAAGAAAAGGAGAAAACGGGCGGCCTAATCTACGCGATCGGCCTCAATCCTCTTGATCCCGCTCACCTTGTCCACAATGGGTGCGACAAGGGTCTTGAGCGCCTCCAGATCAGCGTCCGGCGGCAGGGTCTTGAGGACGTTGGTGAGGTTGAGGCCCGGGTTGCGGAAGGCCACCTTCACCAACACCTTTTGAAGAGCTCCCGCGCAGATCTTGCGCGACTCGTCGACCAGCTGCTTTGGGATCCTCTCTCGGAGTCGCTGGAGGGCCGTCGCCACGCCTTTGAAGAACAGGGTGAGCTTGGCGCTGGGTTGGAGGTTCTCATCAGAGGGATACCCGAGATCCCCCATCCCCAGCTACGCCAGCTCCCTGTCGATATCTGCGGCAACATTCACGAGACCCTCCGTCCAGTGCTCCACATTCTCCCAAAAAGTATTCTGGGTGGCAGCAGCACTCTCCAGCAGCACCTTGTCGGCCTTGATCTCCTCCTTCAAGGCCACCTCTTGCTCCCTGGCGCCGTCCAGCGTCTTGGTCAAAGTAGTCAACTTCAACTCAAGATCTGCATTGGAGTTCTTGGCGGCGCTAAGCTCCTTGCCCTTCTCGGCGAGACGAACCTGCAGCTCTGAGTTGCTGTGGGCGTCCTTCTCCCGCTCACCCTTGAGCGTGGCAAGCTCTTCACCGCTCGCCTTGAGATCGGCCTCCAGCTGCGCCACTTTCATCTCGAGCTCCTTCTTGGCGGCCTCGGCAGCTGCGGCAGCATCCTTGGCTTCCTGGGGGGCTCCGCCAAATGATTGCTCGCGTGCGGCAAGCTCCTCCTCGTGGCTGTCAAGGTTGACCTTTCGCTGCGCCAGCTCGCCCTCCCGCGCAGACAACTTCTCAGTGGCAAGCCGCTGTTGCTCTTCAACTTCAGCCTTCTCAAGGAAGAAGGCCTTCTGCTCCTCAGCGAGTTGCTCCCGCTCCTCTGCCAGGGACCGGAGAGCTTCCTGGTTGAGACCCCGGAGCTCCTCCGCGTGCTTCTCGATGTCCACTCCCGCCTTCGCGACAAGCGCCTCGCGGGATTCCAGCTTGGCTTGCCGAGCACGGTAGAGCGACAACAGCTTCCGCAGCAACCGCTCCTCCTCTGGCTCGCCGCTGCTGCTGCTCGGCGCGTCAACTAGCGTCAGCCCAGCGGAGGCGAGCACCTCTCCATCAAAGCTTTCTCCTTCGACCGGCGCCCTGGACATTGACGCCCAGGGAAGGTTGATGAAGACGCCATTGCCGTCCTTCAAGTAGACGCCTGGATGGGGCTGTTCGGAGCCTGGCGCTGCGGCAGCGGCGGAGGGGTCGGCGGTCTGCGTAGCGCCGACGCTCTTGCGGCCTCAGAGCCGTCAGTGCAATCGCCAGACCCCCCCGTCAGCTTCTGCGGCGGCAGCTTTGGCGGCCTCTGCGCCGGCGGGATCATCAGCGCCTGCTGCTTCTTCGGTGGCGGCGGCGTCGTCAGCAGCAACCTCGGTCACCATCGGCTCCGTAGCAGATGGGTCTGACAGCCGGAAAAGGGAGAAAAGTCAAGCAAATATCCAAAAAGAAGATCAAAAGAAGAAGAACCCAAGGGAAGTTCTGAAGCAAGAGGATTACCTGTACCGGGCTCTACAGTCGTGGTCTCCGCCGCCGGGGGGGCGCTGGTGCTGTCCCTTGCCGGAGACTTCTCCCTTGCCGGAGAACTCTCCCTTGCCGGAGACTTCTCCCTTGCCGGAGACCTCTCCCTTGCCGGAGAACCCCCCCTTGCCGGAGAACTCCCCCTTGCCGAAGAACTCTTCCTTGGCGGCGTAGTTGAAGCAGATGGCATGTCGGGGGCGGTCTCCGGGCGCTCCTGGTGGGGCTGCTCTGCTCCTATACAAACCAACAATCAGATGTCAGCAAAGAAAGAGTGTCCGTGCACGCGAAACAGCGGAAAGCGAACCATATACTTACGCTGGGGGCTGCGCTGGGGGCTGCTCTGGAGAATAGTTGCCGGGTCCGGCAAGGTGGTCTCGGGCACATCCTCTGCTGTCGCGGTGGGTTCATCCTCGACGATGATCACCTCCTCTCTCCTCGCTGGGACTTTGGCTCTCTTCGCTGCTCTCCGAGCCAGAGTCCTAAAAAGGAATAAGTTCAGAGTAAAGCAAATGAGATACAAGACAAAATAGCAAGGATTGAAGAACTATAAGTACAGCGAGGAATCTTACTCTTCTTCTTCCTCGTCGGAGCTGAGCGCGGAGAAGTCGAAGTCCGGCTCATGTCCGGCGCGAGGAGGCGGAGGAGTAGGTTCCCTTGGCCGCTTGGTGGGAGCAGTGGCGGTGGTCCGAGACAACCCCGCCCCGGCTGCCGCCGCGGCGTGGGAAGCGGCAGGAGCAGAAGCGGTGGTCCGGGAAGACCCCGCTCCAGTTGCCGCAGCAGCGTGAGGTGCTCCCGCGGCAACAGTACTTGCTGCGGTGGAGCGTGTAGCACGGCGCGGCGGCTGTTGACTCGTCTGCCGCTCCGCTACGTCCCCGGCCTTGCGGAGATGCCTTCTTGGTGGAGCCGGGGGCTCTGCTTGCGACGAGCTGCCCGAAGATGAGGAGGAAGAGATGTCAATCTCCAACGAGCCGCTCGTATCCTCGGCGGGCTCGCTTGACTCAACGTCATGCCCGGCAAGCTCCTCCTCGTCGGCAAGCCCCTCTCGCTCGGCAAGGCTTGCCACCTCTGCTACCTCTGCCTCCTCCACGGTGAATCCAAACTCGCCCGCGGCTGCGGCTGCCGCCGCCTCTTCCAGCCTGGTGGCGATGCGTTTCATCTCCGCATCGGTGGTGTCGCGGGTGAGGCCTTTCTGTTCGTCGGAGCGGATCGGCACTTCTTCCAAGCCGTCAAAGAACTCCTGCACGACGTCGTCTGCAGGCTCTTGCCAAGTTGGGTCAATTCCATGCGAGTCGCACAGCGGCATCATTGCGCGGATGCGGCTGAGCGAGGAGTTGTTGCACAGCGGAATGACACCCTTCGGCAACCTAAACACTTCGGGATGTTGAGGGTGATACTTGAACAGCTCCCGGAGCATCGCGTTAAGTTCCAGAACAGTGAAGTTGAAGCTGAGGCCCGGGCGCAGCCTCATGATGTCCGCCGCATTCTCGAAATCCCAGGCGGGTCTCCTCCTCTCCTGCAGGGGGGCGATGCGGCGTCGAAGAAAATCTACGCCAACCGCATCTACAGTGAGCCCGGCAAGCCTGAGGCATTGGATCCGCGCGACGGCAATCTTCAGCCTGTCGTCTTCCGGGGCCACGTTGCTCCAATCGCTGCCGCGCGCTACTGGGGTTTGGCGCCGGGCGGTAAACGGCTGCGGGTTCTCCTCGACAACCCAGCACCAGTCTGCTCTCCATTCCTCCCACTTGTTGCGGAGCTCTCCCTCCAGATAAGCGTCCTTCTTGCCGGCCCTCGAGATCCAGGCGATTCCGCCGGATAAAGGCTCTCCTCTCTCGACTCGGGGCATAAAGAAGTGGTGAAAAAGGGCTACGTTTGGATAGACTCCGACAAAGTTTTCGCAGAGATGTGCGAAAACTGCCATGGTCAGAATGACATTGGGGGTGAAGTCAAGGAGGCAGAACCCGTAGGTGTTCATAATGTCGCAGATAAACTCAGAGAAAGGCGGGCAGAGCCCACAGTAGAAGAACAAGGCGAAGAACGGATATCCATTTGGAGCCATTTTCCAAGCGACGGCTGGAAGTACCTTCGTGCGTGGGTGCACCCGCGTCTCCGTCGACCAGAAGAGGTAGTAGTACTCCCAAAGCTCCCTCGCGGCAAGCTTGGGGGGAAGATTGCCCGCTCCTTTCGCAGTGCCGCGAGCCGCTGCGCCTTGGCCGACTTCACGGCCTTCCCCTTTTCGGCTTTCGGAGCCATGGCGGAAGTGGTAAGGGAGGTCGACGGCGTTGGTGGTGCTGGTAGCGATGGGGGGCAGAGCGCTGCTCTTTTTCAGTTTTGGGAAGAAGGGGGAGCAGCGGAGAAATAGCAACCGGCGAATGGGCGGACTGCCCCTGTTTCCCCTCCTTATAAGGAGGGAGGGGGCGGACGTTCCGCCTTTCCGAATAAAGAAGCCAGCCACGATCTCTCCCACGACGCTGCATTCAACGCGTGCCGTTTGGGGAGGGCGCGGTGGATACAGAGAGAGATACGACGTGACCCAGGCCGCGCGTGCCCGTGCCCTGTTTTGGGCCTGGCCCCACAGCGCTCGGCACCGTGTATGGCCCAGGCCCGGGGGCTCCTGTCGGTGTACTAGAGTAGGGATACCCTAGTATCCCGAACTTGTGCACGGGCAGTCGCAGCATCCCGCGGCAAGGCTTGCCGGGTGACCGCCAAGGTCCTCCGTGGTTCCTGAGCCATTCCAGAACAAAGTATTCAAGCCAAGGAGACAAGGCCCCGACAAGAGGAGATTGCCGGGAAGGCCAACCCAGGCATCTCAAGGAACTTGCCACGACGCGCCACGCGTCCCGGGAAGGCCCGGTGAGCGGCAAGCTCCCGGACGCGACAAGACAACGACCGCGGCAAGGCGCTTGCCGCGGCAAGCTACCACTCCGTACCCGCGCTCTAGCACATCCGCCAACGTGTCGCTCTGAGACCCTTCCAGGCGTACGTGGCGGGAGGCTGTGCAGCCAGCGGTGCACGGTGGCAAGAGGCGCTGACAAGATTACCATCGTTGCGAGCGGTGGTGTCCATGATGGTCCCTTTTGCACTATTTGGGCGACGCAGACGGGCATTCAATGACTTTGTCCCCTGCCGTCAGGGTTAGGTATGATACACTGTACAAGTAGTTGTACCAACCGCAATACCTTTCCATTTTCACCCTTGTCTACGTTGCCACCTGTCGGTGACCCCTTGAGCATATAAAAGGAGGCCCATGCGCACGTAGAAAGGGGGGGTTGGAAGAAGAAGAACACTCACGCTCAGTCTCGCTAGCTGCTGGTGTGTACTATAGCACTCAGCGCTCCCGAGCAAGAACTCAATACAAACCACAAAGCAGGAGTAGGGTTTTACGCATCCGTGCGGCCCGAACCTGGGTAAACTGCTCGTGTGTTTCTCCTCGATCTGCTCTTCGTGCGATCTCCGCCCCCGCAGAACCGAAAGGGACTCGGTCCGCCGGTCCCATAGGTGCTCGTGGATCTGTTTCCCCGACACTTTATATCTTGAAGGTCATCCTAAAAGAATTGAACAAGATTCACTGAGAACTAATACTGATGCACCTAGTCCTTATAGCAAGAAAAAGAAAAATGATAGGACTTTGCATGCCTCCGGTGAACCTACTATTGACACACCTAAGAATCCAAATGATATTTCAATTTCTGATACTGAAATACAATCAGGTGATGAACATGAACCAAGTAATAATGATAATAATGATGTTCATGTTGATGCTCAACCTAGTAATGATAATGATGTAGAAATAGAGCCTGTTGTTAATCTTGATAACCCACAACCTAAGAATAAAAGATATGATAAAAGAGACTTCATTGCTAGGAAACATGGTAAAGAATGGGAACCATGGGTTCAGAGCCCATGCCTTTTCCTCCTAAAGCCTCAAATAATAAGGATCATGAAGAATTTGAGCGCTTTTGTGAAATGCTTAGACCTGTCTTTTTGCGCCTTCGTTTGACTGATATTCTGAAAATGTCTCCTTGTGCTAAGTCATGAAAGATATTGTCACCAATAATAGAAACATACCGGAAGCTGAAATTTTCACCATGCTTGCAAATTATACACTTGAAGGTGGAATAGCAAAGAAACTAGGAGACCCAGGACTACCAACTATACCTTGCCCCATTAAAAGAAACTATGTTAAAACTGCTTTGTGTGATCTAGGAGTTGGTGTTATTGTTCTGCCTTTCTCTTTGTATCGAAGACTTGATTTGAATAAGTTGACACCAACTAAAATATCTTTGCAAATGGCTGATAAATCAACTGCTATATCCATATGTATTTGTGAGGATGTGCCTGTCATAGTTGCAAATGTTACTATCTTAAGGGACTTTCTGATTCTTGATATACCCGAGAACGACAATATGTCGATCATCCTTGGTAGACCCTTTTGGAATACCGCAGGGGCTGTTATAGATTGCAACAATGGCAATTCGACTTTTCATGTCAATGGTCATGAGCATATGGTACACTTTCTGAAGAAACAACCTCAAGTGAATAGCATCAACTCTATTGGAAAAATTCCAACAATTACTATTGGAGGTTTTGAATTCCCTATTCCTACTGTGAACAAGAAATATGACATACTTACTATTGGGGACATGCATATCCTCGTTGAGGTAACCTATTATTATACCAATATTCACTGGTTTCATGTCATTCGGAAGAAGTTTGTAAATAAGACTTGATCAACCTTATTAATGGATTCCTTTTGACGGGCATGTGGTCGACGAATTTAGTTGACACAACTCTCTATACCCACTTTTTACTTTCTGTTATTTAGAATTAATAAAGTAGAATTACCATGGTTATATAGTTTCTGGATTATCCGTGCAATAAAAAAAGACCCGAAAATAAAAGTTCTCCAAATGCCCTGAATATTTTGTATGATTTTTTCTGTAATATTTGAAAAAAATGGCACTGAACACACCCCAGGGGGTGCACCTGTGAGCCACAAGCTAATAGGGCGCGCCCACAGCCCTGGGCGAGCCTAGCAGGCTTGTGGGGCCCATATAGGCCCCCTCACTTATTCCAGCCACCCATCCTCTTCTTCTTCCTCCAGAAAAAATTACTCCCTTTCTCAAACTTGTGTTCTTGCTCATCTTGCTGCCATTTTTGATCTCCTGGCTTGTTGCTCCATTTTCGAAACTGTTTTGGGAGATTGTTTATCGGTATGTGACTCCTCCAATGGTTCAATTATTTTTTTCTCTAGTGGTTTATTATTTGCACGTTTAGCTACTGTTGGTGACCCTATTCTTGAGCTTGCATGTCAAATTTATATGGGTCAAACTTATTTTGGTGCATGATACAACCTCTAGACACTGGTAGGAGTAGTTTCTATCAATTTTGTTGAGTTATGTTCCCTTTTATTTCGGGTCATTAAAAATTTAAGAAATTTTCAAAGGGAGAAAATGTCTAGGAAAATGTTCCAAGATGGTTCTTCGGAGAAAAATCTCCAAGGCTTGTAATACGTCAGTCGGAACTTAACCCACCACGGGAAGCTCTAGTATGATGTAACGACCAAACCTCGAAGGATTTGAGTCTTTGTGCTTACCGTGCTAGTCCCTAGATCGAACTCGCTAGCACACACAGTATAGATGAATACCAGAATACAAGTGCATCATTTATTACAACGTATGATCCAGAGTATATAAAATAAAACAATCTGCATAGCTCGTGGCTAGCTCTTATTCAATCACACAGCGGAAAGTAGCAGAAAATAACGATGAGTCCCATCATAGCCCAACTGGCGATGCTGAGTGCAGACTCGCGACCCTAACGGTACCTTACTCCTCGTCTAAAAATCCTGCAACATGAGACGTTGCAGCCGTATAGGTTAATACATTGAATGTATTGGCAAGTTACACATGAGAAGTAATAAAGCAGACCTACATGTATCTGCATACAACAACAAAGGAAGGCTTGGGGGTTTATTTTGCAGAAAGCTGACTTTGTCCTCATAACTACCTAATAGTAACTTTTTTATTTAGTTCTTTTATTACTACCATTGAATGCACAAGGTTGAGTTGGCAAAATCAACTCCAACCTACCCATTTATTAAGTTGCCCACAAATATTATTAAGTGTCACATCTGTCAAGATCATCCAATAACTGTAATGGCATAGTGGCTCAAAATATCCATAACCGGGGATACGACTAATCATTATTAGTTTTAATACTCTGCAGAGTTTTGCACACTTTACCCACTAGACTCAACCCGAAGATTGAGACGAAGTCTTTCAGAAGTAGTCACCTGCACCCCCGGCAGCCGGTACACCTATCCATATCTACATCTACCAGCATACCTGGGCGAGGATCCCACAACCTACTCAACTAAGCCAGAGCCCATTTAGCTAGTGGTCGCGCATGGACGCTACTAGTCATTAAGTCTGTCTAATCTTTTTGAGCCTGGGCGGCCGTCCACTTACATTCAGAGGGTATAAACCATGATGTTCTTGAAACCACCCATCAATACCACTTCCGCCCAGAGGTGAGTTAAGTCCTGAATTACTACTCAGTTTGTTAAATATTAATAATCCTCACATAAGCTCAATGTATACAGGAACCAACCCCGTCTACAAGCATAGCAAAACTATACCTACCATGATTTGCAAAGACGGGAGATAGCTCACTAATATAGCTCAAATTATAACAATCCTATAAAGCATAAATTTATAGTGTGGCATAACCTACAATGGATAGAAAAACAATAGGTAAAGGATGATCAACATGTAACTTGCCTTGGTTCTAGTTCAAAAGGTCACACTCCTGACAATAGCTCGCGTCGCACTCCGGACAACCTACACGTTTGACACAATACAACAAATCAATCACCGAAACTCCAAAGAAACCAAAATAAAGCCAACAGCAAGAAGATCATTTTAAAACTCAAAAACAGAAGCAAAACAACATGTATAGATCACCTTTACAGCACTACGATCACAATGCAAAAAGAAACACTCGATTCCGATAAACGGTTTAAAAGATACGGCCTCCGGAAGATTTGATTCAAATTCAAACCAATTCAAATTTGAAAAGTGCAAACATGTGCAAAGTTGGTACTGTGATGAAGAGATGATTTTTTTGAGTGCACAGGAAAAAGAATTTCCTAAATTGGATCTACAGAATAAAAACTACATCTATATGAAGATTTAAGGAAAACTAAGAAAAAGAGAAAAAACAACAGAAATCGCGTGGCACTGGGGCAACTCCTGTGCGTGCCCTCTAGCGATGTGCCATGTGGCAGTTTGCCGATTGGACAAAGGCATGTGGTGTGCGTGTGCTCACCGAAAAAGAGGACGACGGCGGCGGTCTGAGCCGTCGACGGCGGCGTGTCTCCGGCGGTGCTCTGGCGACGATGGGGTATTGGCGGACGCGGCGTCGAGTGGCGGAGGTGGTGGTGGTGTCGGACTGTTGGGGAACGTAGTATTTCAAAAATTATCCTACGATCACGCAAGATCTATCTACTAGATGCATAGCAACGAGAGGGGAGAGTGTGTCTACGTACCCTCGTAGACCGAAAGCGGAAGCGTTTATCAACGCGGTTGATGTAGTCGTGCACCTTCACTATCCGTCCCGATCTAGTACCGAACGTACGGCACCTCCGCGTTCAGCACACGTTCAGCTCGATGACGTCCTCGCCTTCTTGATCCAGCAAGACGGGCGAAGTAGTAGATGAGTTCCGGCAGCACGACGGTGTGGTGACGGTTGTTGATGAAGAACAATCTCTGCAGGGCTTCGCCAAGCACTGCAGAAACTAGACGGAGGATAAACTAGAGGGTCGGGGTAGCCGGCACACGGCTTGGTGTATCTTGATGTGTCTTGGGTGCTAGCCCTACCCCTCTATTTATATGTTGAGCCTTGGGGTCGAAACTTGGAGTAAAAGCCTTCACAAAGTCGGTTTCACCCGAAAGGCAAGAGTCCTTCTCGGACTCCAGGGCCAGACGCCAGGGTTCCCGGCGTCTGGGCCCAGACGCCAGGGACCCTGGCGTCTGGCCCCTGGACTCCGCAAAACTTCCTTTTGCGCTTTCCAAAAACCTTGTGTGCTTTCCCTTTTGGCCCAAATAAAGTATTCTCGTACCCAAACACTTCGGGAAACATCTGGAACCCCTTCCGGTGAATTCCGGAACCCTTCCGGAGGTCGAACACTATTATCTCATATATTAATCTTTATCTCCGGACCATTCCGGAGTTCCTCGTCATGTCCGTGATCACATCCGGGACTTCGAATAACATTCGGTCACCAACATACATAACTCATTAAATACTATATCGTCAACAAACGTTTAAGCGTGCGGACCCTACGGGTTCGAGAACTATGTAGACATGACCGAGACATCTCTCCGGTCAATAACCAATAGCGTAACCTGGATGCCCATATTGGCTCCTACATATTCTACGAAGATCTTTATCGGTCGAACCGCATAACAACATACGTTGTTCCCTTTGTCATCGGTATGTTACTTGCCCGAGATTCGATCGTCGGTATCATCATACCTAGTTCAATCTCGTTACCGGCAAGTCTCTTTACTCGTTCCGTAATACATCATCTCGTGACTAACTCATTAGTCATTTGCTTGCAAGGCTTATTATGATGTGCATTACCGAGAGGGCCCAGACATACCTCTCCGACAATCGGAGTGACAAATCCTAATCTCGAAATACGCCAACCCAACAAGTACCTTCGGAGACACCTGTAGAGCACCTTTATAATCACCCAGTTACGTTGTGACGTTTGGTAGCACACAAAGTGTTCTTCCGGTAAATGGGAGTTGCATAATCTCATAGTCATAGGAACATGTATAAGTCATGAAGAAAGCAATAGCAACATACTAAACGATCAAGTTGCTAAGCTAACGGATGGGTCTTGTCCATCACATCATTCTCCTAATGATGTGATCCCATTGATCAAATGACAACTCATGTCTATGGTTAGGAAACATAACCATCTTTGATCAATGAGCTAGTCTAGTAGAGGCATACTAGGGACACTTTGTTTTGTCTATGTATTCACACATGTACTAAGTTTCCGGTTAATACAATTCTAGCATGAATAAAAGACATTTATCATGATATAAGGAAATATAAAATAACAACTTTATTATTGCCTCTAGGGCATATTTCCTTCAGTCTCCCACTTGCACTAGAGTCAATAATCTAGTTCACATCGCCATGTGATTTAACACCGATAGTTCACATCGTCATGTGATTAACACCCAAAGTTCACATCGCCATGTGACCAACACCCAAAGGGTTTACTAGAGTCAATAATCTAGTTCACATCTCTATGTGATTAACACCCAAAGAGTACTAAGGTGTGATCATGTTTTGCTTCGTGAGAGAAGTTTAGTCAACGGGTCTGTCACATTCAGATCCGTATGTATTTCGCAAATTTCTATGTCTACAATGCTCTGCATAGAGCTACTCTAGCTAATTGCTCCCACTTTCAATATGCATCCAGATTGATACTTAGAGTCATCTGGATTTAGTGTGAAAGCTTGCATCGGCGTAACCCTTTACGACGAACTCTTTATCACCTCCATAATCGAGAAACATTTCCTTAGTCATCCAGTTACTAAGGATAATTTTGACCGCTGTACAGTGATCTACTCCTGGATCACTATTATACCCCCTTGACAAACTCATGGCAAGGTACACAACATGTTTGGTACACAGCATGGCATACTTTATAGAACCTATGGCTGATGCATAGGGAATGACTTTCATTCTCTCTATATTTTCTGCCGTGGTCTGGCTTTGAGTCTTACTCAACTTCACACCTTACAAGTTAGGGAAGAACTCCTTCTTTGACTGATCCATTTTGAACTACTTCAAAATCTTATCAAGGTATGTACTCATCGAAAGTCTTATCAAGCGTCTTGATCTATATCTATAGATCTTGATGCTCAATTTGTAAGCAGCTTCACCAAGGTCTTTCTTTGAAAAACTCCTTTCAAACATTCCTTCATGCTTTCCAGAAAATTCTACATTATTTCTGATCGACAGTATGTCATTCACATATACTTATCAGAAAGGTTGTAGTGCTCCCACTCACTTTCTTGTAAATACAGGCTTCACCGCAAGTCTGTATAAAACTATATGCTTTGATCAACTTATCAAAGTGTATATTCCAACTCCGAGATGCTTGCACCAGTCCATAGATGGATCGCTGGAGCTTGCACACCTTGTTAGCACCTTTAGGATCGACAAAACCTTCTGGTTGCATCATATACAACTCTTCTTTAAGATATCCATTCAGGAATGCAGTTTTGTTATCCATTTGCCAGATTTCATTAAATGCGGCAATTGCTAACATGATTCGGACAGACTTAAGCATCGCTACGGGTGAGAAAGTCTCATCGTAGTCAACTCCTTGAACTTGTCGAAAAACTTTCGCAACAAGTCGATCTTTATAAACAGTAACATTACTGTCAGCGTCAGTCTTCCTCTTGAAGATCCATTTATTTTTGATGGCTTGCCGACCATCGGGCAAGTCAACCAAAGTCCATACTTTGTTCTAATACATGGATCCCATCTCAGATTTCATGGCCTCAAGCCATTTTGCGGAATCTGGGCTCATCATCGCTTCCTCATAGTTCGTAGGTTCATCTTGGTCTAGTAACATGACTTCCAGAACTGGGTTGCCGTACCACTTTGGTGCGGAACGAACTCTGGTTGATCTATGAGGTTCAGCAGAAACTTGATCTGAAGTTTCATGATCATCATCATTAACTTCCTCACTGATTGGTGTAGGAATTACTGGAACAATTTTCTGTGATGTACTACTTTCCAATCCGGGAGAAGGTACAATTACCTCATCAAGTTCTACTTTCCTCCCACTCACTTCTTTCGAGAGAAACTCCTTCTCTAGAAAGGATCCACTCTTAGCAATAAAGACATTGCCTTCGGATCTGTGATAGAAGGTGTACCCAACAGTTTCTTTTGGGTATCCTATGAAGATTTACTTCTCCGATTTGGGTTCGAGCTTATCATGTTGAAACTTTTTCACATAAGCATCGCAGTCCCAAACTTAAAGAAATGACAGCTTAGGTTTCTCAAACCACAGTTCATACGGTGTCATCTCCATGGATTTAGATGGTGCCCTATTTAACGTGAATGTAGCTGTCTCTAATGCATAACCCCAAAAGTGATAGTGGTAGATCGGTATGAGACATCATCGATCGCACCATATCTAATAAAGTACGGTTATGACGTTCGGACACACCATTACACTATGGTGTTCCAGGTGGCGTGAGTAAACTATTTCACATTGTTTTTACTGAAGGCCAAACTCGCAAACTCAAATATTTTACCTCTACGATCATATCGTAGAAACTCTTATTTTCTTGTTACGATGATTCTCCACTTCACTCTGAAATTCTTTGAACTTTTCAAATGTTTCAGACTTGTGCTTCATTAAGTAGATATACCCATATCTGCTTAAATCATCAGTGAAGGTCAGAAAATAACGATACCCGCCGCGAGCTTCAACACTTATTGGTCCGCATACATCAGTATGTATGATTTCCAACAACTCTGTTGCTCGCTCCACAGTTCCGGAGAACGGAGTTTTAGTCATCTTGCCCATGAGGCATGGTTCGCAAGCACCAAGTGATTCATAATCAAGTGATTCCAAAAGTCCATCACTATGGAGTTTCTTCATGCGCTTTACACCAATATGACCTAAACGGCAGTGCCACAAATAAGTTGCACTATCATTATTAACCTTGCATCTTTTGGCTTCAATATTATGAATATGTGTATCACACGATCGAGATCCAACAAACCATTTTCATTGGGTGTATGACCATAGAAGGTTTTATTCATGTAAACAGAACAACAATTATTCTCTAACTTACATGAATAACCGTATTGCAATAAACATGATCAAATCATATTCATGCTCAACACAAACACCAAATAACACTTATTTAGGTACAACACTAATCCCGAAAGTATAGGGAGTGTGTGATGATGATCATATCAATCTTGGAACCACTTCCAACACACATCGTCACTTCACCTTTAACTAGTCTCTGTTCATTCTGCAATTCTCGTTTCGAGTTACTAATTTTAGCAACTGAACCGGTATCAAATACCCAAGGGTTGCTATGAACACTAGTAAAGTACACATCAATAATCTGTATATCAAAATATACCTTTGTTCACTTTGCCATCCTTCTTATCCGCCAAGTATCTAGGGCAGTTCCACTTCCAGTGACCATTTCCTTTGCAGTAGAAGCACTTAGTTTCAGGCTTGAGTTTAGCTTTGGGTTTCTTCACGGGAGTGACAACTTGCTTGTCATTCTTCTTGAAGTTCCCCTTCTATATCTTTTGCCCTTTACTTGAAATAAGTGGTCTTGTTAACCATCAACACTTGATGCTTTTTCTTGATTTCTACCTTCGCCGATTTCAGCATCGCGAAGAGCTCGGGAATTACTTTCGTCATCCCTTGCATATTATAGTTCATCACGAAGTTCTACTAACTTGGTGATAGTGACTAGAGAATTTTTGTAAATTACTATATTATCTGGAAGATTAACTCCCACTTGATTCAAGCAATTGTAGTACCTAGACAATCTGAGCACATGCTCACTGGTTGAGCTATTCTCCTCCATCTTTTAGGCAAAGTACTGCCAGAGGTCTCATACCTCTCGACACGGGCATGAGTATGAAATACTAATTTCAACTCTTGGAATATCTTATATGCTCCGTGGCGTTCAAAACATTTTTGAAGTCCCGGTTCTAAGCCTTAAAGCATGGTGCACTTAAACTATCAAGTAGTCATCATACTGAGCTTTTGTCAAAACGTTCATAACGTCTACATCTGCTCCTGCAATAGGTCTGTCACCTAGCGGTGCATCAAGGACATAATTCTTCTGTGCAGCAATGAGGATAATCCTCAGATCATGGAACAATTCCGCATCATTGCTACTAACATCTTTCAACTTAGTTTTCTCTAGGAACATATAAAAAATAAACGTGGAGCAACATCGCGAGCTATTGATCTACAACATAGATATGCTAATACTACCAGGACTAAGTTCATGATAAATTAAATTTCAATTTAATCATATTACTTAAGAACTCCCACTTAGATAGACATCCCTTTAGTCATCTAAATGATCACGTGATCCAAATCAACTAAACCATGTCCGATCATCACGTGAGATGGAGTAGTTTCAATGGTGAACTTCTTATGTTGATCATATCTACTATATGATTCACGCTCGACCTTTCGGTCTCCAGTGTTCCGAGGCCATATCTGCATATGCTAGGCTCGTCAAGTTTAACCCGAGTATGCTGCGTGTGCAAAACTGGCTTACACCCGTTGTATTTGAACGTAGAGCTTATCACACCCGATCATCACGTGGTGTCTCGGCACGACGAACTTTCGCAACGGTGCATACTCAGGGAGAACACTTATACCTTGAAATTTAGTAAGGGATCATCTTATAATGCTACCGTCGTTCTAAGCAAAATAAGAAGCATAATAAGATAAACATCACATGCAATCAAAATATGTGACAAGATATGGCCATCATCATCTTGTGCTTTTGATCTCCATCTCCAAAGCACCGTCATGATCACCTTCGTCACCGGCGCGACACCTTGATCTCCATCGTAGCATCGTTGTCGTCTCGCCAACTATTGCTTCTACGACTATCGCTACCGCTTAGTGATAAAGTAAAGCAATTACATGGCGATTGCATTTCATACAATAAAGCGACAACCATATGGCTCCTGCCAGTTGCCGATAACTTTACAAAAACATGATCATCTCATACAAAAACGTATAACTCATCATGTCTTGACCATATCACATCACAACATGCCCTGCAAAAACAAGTTAGACGTCCTCTACTTTGTTGTTGCAAGTTTTACGTGGCTGCTACGGGCTTAGCAAGAACCGTTCTTACCTACGCATACAAAACCACAACGATGTTTCGTCAAGTATGTGCTGTTTTAACCTTCACAAGGACCGGGCGTAGCCACACTTGATTCAGCTAAAGTGAGAGAGACAGACACCCGCCAGTCACCTTTAAGCAATGAGTGCTCTTAACGGTGAAACCAGTCTCGCGTAAGCGTACGCGTAATGTCGGTCCGGGCCGCTTCATCTCACAATACCGCCGAAGCAAAGTATGACATGCTGGTAAGAAGTATGACTAGTATCGCCCACAACTCATTGTGTTCTACTCGTGCATATCATCTACGCATAGACCTGGCTCATGATGCCACTATTGGGGAACGTAGTATTTCAAAAATTCTCCTACGATCATGCAAGATCTATCTACTAGATGCATAGCAACGAGAGGGGAGAGTGTGTCTACGTACCCTAGTAGACCGAAAGCGGAAGCGTTTATCAACGCGGTTGATGTAGTCGTGCACCTTCACGATCCGTCCCGATCTAGTACCGAACGTACGGCACCTCCGCGTTCAGCACACGTTCAGCTCGATGACGTCCTTGCCTTCTTGATCCAGCAAGACGGGCGAAGTAGTAGATGAGTTCCGGCAGCACGACGGTGTGGTGACGGTTGTTGATGAAGAACAATCTCTGCAGGGCTTCGCCAAGCACTGCATAAACTAGACGGAGGATAAACTAGAGGGTCGGGGTAGCCGGCACACGGCTTGGTGTATCTTGATGTGTCTTGGGTGCTAGCCCTACCCCTCTATTTATATGTTGAGCCTTGGGGTCGAAACTTGGAGTAAAAGCCTTCACAAAGTCGGTTTCACCCGAAAGGCAAGAGTCCTTCTCGGACTCCAGGGCCAGACGCCAGGGTTCCCGGCGTCTGGACCCAGACGCCAGGGACCCTGGCGTCTGGCCCCTGGACTCCGCAAAACTTCCTTTTGCGCTTTCCAAAAACCTTGTGTGCTTTCCCTTTTGGCCCAAATAAAGTGTTCTCGTACCCAAACACTTCGGGAAACATCCGGAACCCCTTTCGGTGAATTCCGGAATCCTTCCGGAGGTCGAACACTATTATCTCATATATTAATCTTTATCTCCGGACCATTCCGGAGTTCCTCGTCATGTCCGTGATCACATCCGGGACTCCGAATAACATTCGGTCACCAACATACATAACTCATTAAATACTATATCGTCAACGAACGTTTAAGCGTGCGGACCCTACAGGTTCGAGAACTATGTAGACATGACCGAGACATCTCTCCGGTCAATAACCAATAGCGGAACCTGGATGCCCATATTGGCTCCTACATATTCTACGAAGATCTTTATCGGTCGAACCGCATAACAACATACGTTGTTCCCTTTGTCATCGGTATGTTACTTGCCCGAGATTCGATCGTCGGTATCATCATACCTAGTTCAATCTCGTTACCGGCAAGTCTCTTTACTCGTTCCGTAATACATCATCTTGTGACTAACTCATTAGTTATTTGCTTGCAAGGCTTATTATGATGTGCATTACCGAGAGGGCCCAGACATACCTCTTCGACAATCGGAGTGACAAATCCTAATCTCGAAATACGCCAACCCAACAAGTACCTTCGGAGACACCTGTAGAGCACCTTTATAATCACCCAGTTACGTTGTGACGTTTGGTAGCACACAAAGTGTTCTTCCGGTAAATGGGAGTTGCATAATCTCATAGTCATAGGAACATGTATAAGTCATGAAGAAAGCAATAGCAACATACTAAACGATCAAGTTGCTAAGCTAACGGATGGGTCTTGTCCATCACATCATTCTCCTAATGATGTGATCCCATTGATCAAATGACAACTCATGTCTATGGTTAGGAAACATAACCATCTTTGATCAATGAGCTAGTCTAGTAGAGGCATACTAGGGACACTTTGTTTTGTCTATGTATTCACACATGTACTAAGTTTCCGATTAATACAATTCTAGCATGAATAAAAGACATTTATCATGATATAAGGAGATATAAAATAACAACTTTATTATTGCCTCTAGGGCATATTTCCTTCACGAACGGCGGTGAGGCGGGCTGTAGCGGCGGCGGTGATGGAGTGAGCTCCGGCGGCGGCGGGTGTGCTTCAGCAATGCATCTACGGTGGCCTCCTACTCACCAAACCATGTCAGACAGCTACGCGGACGAGAGGAGGTTCAAAAGGAAGAAAGCGGCACGGCTGCGGTGATCTTACGGCGACGAAATCAACCGGCGAAGATGGTGGCGGCTCGAGCTCCACGGTGAGATCCGTTTCTCCTGCAGAGGCCGTATGGTCGATGGGAAAGAGCACAAAGAGGCTTCGGGGGTGCGGGACAAACCCTTACGCGTTCAGGGAGTCCTAGGGAAGCACGAGGTCGACCAGTCACCCGAGATCGATCTGGCTCGGTCTTGTGTGCGCACGGCGCGGCGCACGGGTGTTCGTCCGACCGAAGGAAGGGGATGAGTGATGGGACCCACTGTCAGAGAGGGCAACGGCGGGTCGGGTGAAGCGGTGCGGGTCGGGTGTGAGTCGGGCGAACCGCTTCGCAGGGTGTGGGCTGGGCTGCGGGGCTGGCCGTTGGCTGGGCCGCGGTTGCTGGGCCGCGCGTGTGCGCTGCTGCGCTGGGCCACTCGCTAGCTGGCTGGCTGCGCTGCTGCCTTCTCTTTTTTTAAACAACTAGCAGCAAAACCAAAATAAATAACATACAATCACATAATATAAAATACAAACAAATATAACTAGTCACACAGTAAAATAGCCCTATCAATATAAACTACAGGAACACTTGTTCCAAAGCTAATGCAATTTTGTAAAAATCATTTTGATGCAATTGGGCACTCCGGCAGCAAATAAAACCACAAATAAAATACTTTTTAGAATATGCAAAATACCAGAACATAACAGATGAACTGGAAATAATATGCTAGACATTGTGAACATTTTTAAAACAGGGGAGAAGTCATGTTATCTCCACTCCAATAATTGCCTTTAGTTGCATAATGATCCAAAATTTCAAGAATAGCAAATGATGCAATATAAATATGAGATGCATATGAATGATCTAATAACATCCTAATTTAGGAAAATTTGGATGTTACATATGACCATGCGAATGATCGTCGGATTATTTCACGACTCGTGCATGTTTCAAGGAAGAATTTAATATGTATGTGCACAACGCCGGCCTGGCGGACTTATTGTGAGATAAGTGCTTACAATATTACAACCTCACTTATTCTTTTGTGCGGAGATTCAAGTACTCAGCCCATCGTAATACACATTCTGTTTTGTTTGATCTCTATGATAAATCGTTTCGCATGGACCTTGAGGAATTTAATGAAGCATGCAAAATTCCGCAATGGGGCATTTATATTGAACCTCGTAAATCTGATTGTGTTGAGTTCCATCCTAGCATCATAGTGGGCGAAACTAGAAGCATAACACAAGCTATTGTAGGTAGCATTCACGTTCCTGCCTTACATTATTTTCCTCTCTTCATAGGTAGATGTATTAATGGTAAACATGACCATAGCCACCTTTGCGCTTCTGATTTGAGTGTCCTTAAAAGCGCAGTAATGAATGACAATCAATACAACTTAGGGGATATTGTTGCATGTCGGCTACATAATAATGCTTTAGATGGAGATTTATTTGGTGGAATTTATGTCGCTTGTTTAGTTGACTATCTTGGGGTACCTATAAGAAATGATGATCCTCAGTTACCACATGCTTTCCACGATTGTGCTGCTATGGAACGTTTCAAATTTAATGAGAGGGATGATTTTCCATTCGACTACAGACTAATCATTGACAGGCGCCGCATCGTCTTTATTACGCTTATCGCTCCTGCCTTCTCTGACTTTCAGGTGAAATGAAGACACTTCATACTCAAAGAGGAGGCAGATGAGTACGAGAGGGCAGACTTCTCGAGTCAACAAGGCAGCCCTCCAAGCGATGGCAACTATAATTGAGTTCAACCCCAACTACGACTTTGGATATCACCCCGGCCAGCCATGGCCATAGACCAACTTAGGCAAAATCCTAAGCTTGGGGGAGTACATATCTCTCACCGACATTACATTCATGTTCACACATTCATTTCTGTTGTTGGTGTTCATCCTCTTTCATTCTATAATCCATGTTAGTTTTATTTTGTTTTTTTCTTGTGTGTTTGAAAAACTTTGAAAATCGAAAAATATTTCTCCTTTCTTTTTGTCTTTTCTTTCTCGTTTATTTGTTAGTAGTTTCTAGCATTAAAAGAAACCCCGTAAAGATTTCTCCTTCTTCTTTTGCTTGTTGGGAGTTTTCCCGTGTAAATAGTTTTTCTCGTTTTCAATTTCTTTCATTTTAACTTTCTTCAGAAAAGCTAAAACTCCAAAAACATTTCAGTGTGTTTCTTTGAAATTATTTTCTTTTCTTTGGGTTGCCATAAGGAGAAGACCACGATGAAAATGTTGAGTGGCTCCTATATGCATTATTATTGATCTGACAAAGATCCCATATTACCTTGTCTTTTCCGTTGAACAAAATGTTTGCATATTCCTGCTTAGTCCAATGCAGGTGCACTCTTATTGTTATTCACATCATTTGGTCATGAAAGGCAATAATGACAAATTTGATGAATTGATTGAGATGGAGAAAAACTGGTATGAACTCACCCTATTTTGTTTTTGTAAATATGTTTAGCTCATCGTTCTTCATTCAGCCTATTATGAATGAAACATGTTTGCAACGACAATTAGAGATCATAGTAATTCATGCCATGCTTAATTAGCTAGGAGTGGATAATGGTTTACCTTGTGTGTCGACATGCATTTAAAATGGTTGTGATGTAGTATTATAGGATGGTATCCTCCTTTGAATATTTCGAGAGGCTAGACTTGGGACATGTTCAAGCATGTAGTTGATTCAAAACCAACAAAGCCTCCACAATATTGATGTTCATGGTGTTTTATAACCTACTCATGCTCGTATTTAATGTTGATTAACGTCAATGCATGTTTATGACCGTTGTCGCTCTCTAGTCGGTCGCTCCTCGATCTATTTGCTAGCCTTCACTTGTACTAAGCAGGGATAGTGCTTGTGCATACACTTCCTTAAAAGCCAAAGTTATTCCATATGAGTCCACCATATCTACCTATATGCGGTATTTACCTGCCATTCCAAGTAAATTTGCATGTACCAAACTCTAAATCTTCAAATAATAGTCTGTTTTGTATGCTCGAATCACTCATGTAGTAACAGGGGCTGTCAGTATCTTCCATGCTAGGTGGGTTATTCTCAGCATGAGTGGTTATCTGCTTGTCATTCACGAGAAAGTGGCTGGTAATTGGGATGCCCAGCCATGCAACCAAAATAAAAATACCATAATGAAACAAAAGTCCCCCAGAATGTTGGTGGTATGGAGGGCACCCGAGGATTCGGCTAGCCATGGCTTGTGTTTGTTGGTGGAGGGGGAGTAAAACTTTACCTTCCTATTTGGGAACCGCCTATAATGTGCTTAGCATGGAAGATATTGAGAACTCATAGTCATTGCATTGACAATGAAAGCATACCTCTCAAAATTATATTCATCTTTGTTTTAAAAACATTGAGCTCTAGCACCTCTACAAATCCCTACTTTCCTCTGCGTGATGGAAATATGCCCTAGAGGCAATAATAAATTTGTTATTAATTTATATTTCCTTATTCATGATAAAGGTTTATTATTCATGCTAGAATTGTATTGATCGGAAACTTAAATACATGTCTGAATACATAAATAAATATCGTGTCCCCATTAAGCCTCTACTGGACTAGCTCGTTGATCAAAGATGGTTAAGGTTTCCTAACCATAGACACGAGTTGTCATTTGATAACGGGATCACATCATTAGGAGAATGATGTGATGGACAAGACCCATCCGTTAGCTTAGCACTTGATCATTCAGTTTATTGCTACTGCTTTGTTGTATGTCAAATACATGTTCCTTCGACCATGGGATCATGCGACTCCCATATACTAGAGGAATACCTTGTGTGCTATCAAACGTCACAATGTAACTGGGTGATCATAAAGATACTCTACAGGTATCTCCGAAAGTGTTTGTTGAGTTGGCATGGATCGAGATTAGAATTTGTCACTCCGAGTATCAGAGAGGTATCTCTGGGCCCTCTCGGGCAAGTAACATACCGAGGGACAAAGGGAATTACGTATGTTGTCATAACGGTTCGACCGATAAAGATCTTCGTAGAATAGGTAACAACCAATATGTGCATCCAGGTTCTACAATCGATTATTCACCGGAGAGGTATCTCGGTCATGTCTACATAGTTCTCTAACCCATAGGGTCCGCACGCTTAACATTCGATGACGATATAGTATTATATGAGTTATGTGATTTGGTGGCCGAATGTTGTATGGAGTCCCGGATGAGATCACGGACATGATGAGGAGTATCGAAATGGTCGAGATTTAAATATTGATATATATAGGACGGTGGTATTTGGAGTCCAGAAGTGTTTCGAGTGATACCAGGTACTTGTCGGGTCACCGGAAGGGGTTCTGGGCAACCCCAACAAAGTTACGGGCCTATTGGGCCAAGTGAGGGAACACACCAGCCCACAAGGGGCTGGTGCGCCCCTATAGCTGGTCAGCCCTAGGGGAGAGAAGGAAAGGGGGACTAGGTCTCCCCCGTCCTTCCCACTCCTCCTCTTTCCTTCCCCCTTGGGTAATATATGGCAGGCAGCGCAGGGCATGGCAGGTTCCCTAGTGGCCAGCGGCCAACCATAGGGCGCGCCATGGCTGCCTCCCCTCCCTCCCCAGAACATTGTCTTAGCCGTGTGTTGTGCCCCTCTTCACAGATTCGTCCCTCGGTCATATTTTCATGATGCTTAGGCGAAGCCGTACAGAGATCACTTCACCATCACAGTCACCACGCCGTCGTGCTGCCGGAACTCATATACTACTTCGTCCGTCTTGCTGGATCAAGAATTAGAGGATGTCACCGAGCTGAACGCAGAGGTGTCGTATGTTCGGTGCTTGATCGGTTGGATCGCAAAGAAGTTCGACTACATCAACCGCATTATCTAACGCTTCCACTTATGGTCTACGAGGGTACATAGGCACACTCTTCCCCTCGTTTGGTATGCATATTTGATAACCCACAAGTCTAGGGGATCGCATCAGTTTTCGAGGGTAAAGTATTCAACCAAAATTTATTGATTCGACACAAGGGGAGCCAAAGAATACTCTTAAGTATTAGCAGCTGAGTTGTCAATTCAACCACACCTGGAAACTTAGTATCTGCAGCAAGATAGTTTAGTAGCAGAGTAATATGATAGTGGCGGTAATGGCAATAAAAGTAACGATAGTGT
>LR738715.1:495230769-495253377 GCA_902687465.1 Secale cereale
GCAGGAATAAGTGGAGGGGGCACGTGGGGCCCACGAGGCAGGGGGCGCGCCGTGGACCCTTGTGGCCAGGTGATGGCTCCCCTCGCTGGGTGTTCTCTGCCATATTTCCTCAAATATTCTAGAAAAAATCATATTTCATTTTCATGGCATTTGGAGAACTTTTATTTTTGGGATATTTTTTATTGCACGGACAAGTCTGGAAATAGATAGAAAATACTATTTTTGCTTTATTTATCCTACTTAACAGAAAGTAAAAAGAGGGTACAGAAGGTTTGTGCTATCTAGATTCACCTATCCCATGATCATCAAAAGGAATCCATTAACAAGGTTGATCAGGTCTTGTTAATAAACTCTTTCCGAGTAACATGAAACCGGAGAATTTTCAAATAACACTAGGTTAGCACAATGGGGATATGTATGTCCCCAACAATAAGGATGTCATATGTCTTCTTGATAGTAGGAAGAGGAAATTCAAAACCTCCAATAGTAATAGTTGAAAATTTTCCAATATAATTGATACTTTGGACCTGAGGTTGTTTCCTCAGAAAGTGGATCGTATGCTCATTAACATGGACATGAAAAGTGACATTGCCTTTGTTGCAATCAATAACAGCCCTTGCAGTGTTCAAAAAGGGTCTTCCAAGAATAATAGACATACTATCATCCTCGAGAATATCAAGTATAACAAAGTCCGTTAGAATAGTAACATCCTCACAAATACCGACATGTATAGCAGTTGATTTATCAGCCATTTGCAAAGATATTTCAGTAGGTCTCAACTTACTCAAGTCAAGTCTATGATATAAAGAGAGAGGCATAACACTAACACCGGCTCCAAGATCACACAAAGCAGTTTTAACATAGTTTTTCTTAATGGAGCAAGGTATAGTAGGTACTCCTGGATCTCCTAATTTCTTAGGCATTCCACCCTTAAAAGTGTAATTGGCAAGCATGGTGGAAATTTCTACTTCAGGTATCTTTGTTTTGTTGGTAATAATATATTTCATATACTTAGCATAAGGATTTGTTTTAAGCACATCAGTCAACCGCATACGCAAAAAGATAGGTCTAATCATTTCAGCGAAGCGCTCAAAATCCTCATCATCCTTTTTCTTGGCAGTTTTGGAGGAAAAGGCATGGGTTTCTGAACCCTTGGTTCTCTTTCCTTACCGTGTTTCCTAGCAACAAAGTTTCTCTTATCATAACGTTGATTCTTTGATTGTGGGTTATCAAAATCAACTGCAAGTTCAATCTCTACATCATTATCATTGCTAGGTAGAGCATCATCATGAACATCATCATTAATATTATCACTAGGTTCATGTTCATTAGCAGATTGTGTCTCAGCATTAGAAACAGATATATCATTGGAATTCTCAGGTGTGTCAGCTACAGGTTCAGTAGAAGCATGCAAAGTCCTATCATTTTTCTTTTTCTTCTTCTTAGAAGAACTAGGTGCGTCTAAATTAGCTCTCTGAGAATCTTGGTCAATTCTCTTAGGGTGGCCTTCAGGATACAGAGGTTCCTGAGTCATTTTACCACCTCTAGTTGCAACTCTAACAGCATAGTCATTATTCTTACTATTTAATTCATTGAGCAAATCATTCTGAGCCTTAAGTACTTGTTCTACTTGAGTGGTGACCATAGAAGCATGTATACTAATGAGTTTCAGTTCACCTTTAGCTCTAGACAGATAATCACTCAAGCGTTCAATCATATAAGCATTGTGTTGTAATTGTCTACCAACATAAGGATTGAAGTTTTCTTGTTTCACAATAAAATTGTCAAACTCATCTAAGGATTGGCTAGCAGACTTATAACGAGGAATATCACCTTCATCAAATCTATAAAGAGAATTTACCTTTATTACCTGTGTCGGGTTATCAAGACCATGTATTTCTTCAATAGGCGATAAATTCTTAACATCTTCAGCTTTAATACCTTTTTCTTTCATAGATTTCTTTGCCTCTTGCATATCTTCATGACTGAGAAATAGAACACCTCTTTCCTTCGGAGTTGGCTTAGTGGCTGGTTCAGGAAGTGTCCAATTATTTTCATTGGCCAGCATATTATTCAATAGTAGTTCAGCTTGTTCAACTGTTCTTTCCCTGAAAACACAACCACCACAACTATCCAGGTGGTCTCTAGAAGCATCAGTTAGTCCATTATAAAAGACATCAAGTATATCATGCATCTCAAGATTTGATCAGGCAAAGCATTAAGTAATTGGAGAAGCCTCCCTCAAGCTTGTGGGAGACTCTCTTCTTCAATTTGCACAAAGTTATATATTTACTGTAAGGCAGCTTGTTTCTTATGAGCGGGAAAATATTTAACAGAGAAGTAATACATCATATCCTAGGGACTACGCACACAACCAGGATCAAGGGAATTAAACCAGGTCTTAGCATCACCCTTTAACGAGAAAGGAAACAACTTAAGGATATAGTAGTAATGAATCTTTTAATCGTTGGTAAACAGGGTGGCTATCTCATTCAACTTAGTAAGATGTGCCACACCAGTTTCAGACTCATAGCCATGGAAATGATTAGATTCAACCAAAGTAATTAACTCAGGATCAACAGAGAATTCATAATCCTTATCAGTAACGCAGATAGGTGAAGTAGCAAAAGCAGGGTCATGTATCATTCTAGCATTCAAGGACTTTTCTTTTAGCTTAGATAATAATTTCTTAAGATCATATCTATCATTGCAAGCAAGAAAGTCTCTAGCAGTTTCTTCATCCATAACATAACCCTCAGGCACAATAGGCAATTCATATCTATTGGCAGTATCTTCATCATCACTTTCATAAATATCATCAGTTTCAATATTTTCCTTCTCCCTAACCTTAGCAATTTGTTCATCTAGAAATTCACCTAGTGGCACAGTATTATCAGGCATAGAAGTAGTTTCATCATACATAGCAGAAGTAGCATCATCAAGAACATACGACATATCAGATTCAATAGCAGGAGTAGGTGTCGCAAGTTTACTCATAACAGAAGGAGAATCAAGTGCAGAGCTAGATGGCAGTTCCTTACCTCCCCTCGTAGTTGAGGGTAAGATCTTGGTTTTTGAGTCCTTCAAATTCTTCATAGTGATCAACAGATATAAATCCCAAGTGACTTAAAGAATAGAGCTATGCTCCCCCGCAACGGCGCCAGAAAATAGTCTTGGTAACCCACAAGTGTAGGGGATCGCAACAGTTTTTGACGGTAAAGTATTCAACCCAAATTTATTGATTCGACACAAGGGGAGCCAAAGAATACTCTTATGTATTAGTAGCAGAGTTGTCAATTCGACCACACCTTGAAACTTAGTAGCTGTAGCAAGATTGTTTAGTAGCAAAGTAATGTGATAGTGGCGGTAGCGGCAATAAAAGTAACGATAGTGTTTTTGTAGTTTTTGTAATAGTAGCAACGAAAAAGTAAATAAGAAACAAGCAATATAGGAAAAGCTCGTAGGAATTGGATCGGTGATGGGAAATTATGTCGGATGCAATTCATCATGTAGATGTTATAACCTAGGGTGAAATAGAACTAGCTCCAGTTCTTCAATGCAATGTAGGCATGTATTCCGAATATAGTCATACGTGCTTATGGAAAAGAACTTGCATGCCATCTTTTGTCCTACCCTCTCGTGGCAGCGGTGTCCTATTGGAAACTAAGGGATATTAAGGACTCCTTTTAATAGAGTACCGGACCAAAGCATTAACACATAGTGAATACATGAACTCCTCAAACTATGGTCATCATCGGGAGTGGTCCCGATTATTGTCACTTCGGGGTTGCCGGATCATAACACATAGTAGGTGACTATAGACTTGCAAGATAGTATCAAGAACACACATATATTCATGGAAACATAGTAGGTTCAGATCTGAAATCATGGCACTCGGGCCCTAGTGACAAGCATTAAGCATAGCAAAGTCATAGCAACATCAATCTCCGAACATAGTAGATACTAGGGATCAAACCCTAACAAAACTAACTCGATTACATGATAGATCCCATCCAACCCATCACCGTCCAGCAAGCCTACGATGGAATTACTCACGCACGACGGTGAGCATCATGGAATTGGTGATGGAGGAAGGTTGATGATGACGATGGCGACGATCTCCACTCTCCGGAGCCCCGAACGGACTCCAGATCAGCTCTCCCGAGAGAGATTAGGGCTTGGCGGCGGCTCCGTCTCGTGAAACGCGATAATTCTTTCTCCTTGGTTTTTTATCCCCGAAAGTAAACTTACAGGATCTGGGGGTACGTCGGTGGAGCACCAGGGGGCCCACGAGGCAGGGGCGCGCCTTGGGCAGGGGGGGCGCCCCCACCCTCGTGGACAGGGTGTGGGCCCCCTGTTCTGGATGTTCTTGCAGATATTTTTTATATTTTCCAAAATAAATCTCCGTGGAGTTTCAGGACATTCCGAGAACTTTTTATTTCTGCACAAAAACAACACCATGGCTATTCTGCTGAAAACAGCGTCAGTCCGGGTTAGTTCCATTCAAATCATGCAAGCTAGAGTCCATAACAAGGGCAAAAGGGTTTGGAAAAGTAGATACGTTGGAGACGTATCAATATCCATGGATAGATCATTGTGTGTGCATAGATTTTTTTGCTTTCAATGCAACATTCCCCAACAGTGACATCATGATCCAGGTCTATGCGTAGATGATATGCACAAGTAGATGATGGTCATACTACTTACCACCAATGTATTATTTTGATTTGACAATATGGTAAGATGAAGCGGCCCAGACAAACCTTACATGTCCATGTACATGAGACCGGTTCCACCGACAGACATGCAACTTGTTTTGCATAAAGGTGGCTGGTGGGTCTCTATTTCTCCTACTTTAGTTGAATCAAATTTGACTATGACTGTTCCTTGAAGAAGGTTAAAACAACAAACTTGATAAATCACCATTCTGGTTTTTGCCATAGGTAAGAACGGTTCTTGCTAGAAGCCCGTAGCAGCCATGTAAAAGTTGCACCAACAAAGTACATGACGTCTAACTTGTTTTTACAGGGCATGTTGTGATGTGATATGGTCAAGACGTGATGAGTTATACATCATTATATGAGATGATCATGTTTTGTAATATCGACAATCGGCAGGAGCCTTATGGTGGTCTCTTAATTATTGTATGAAATACAAGCACCACGTAATTGCTTTACTTTATCTCTATGAGTTAGCAATAGTTGTAGAATCAATAGTTGGCGAGACGATTATACGTCTCCAACGTATCTATAATTTTTTATTATTCCATGCTATTATTTATAATGTTTTGGATGTTTAATGGGCTTTATTATACACTTTTATATTATTTTTGGGACTAACCTATTAACCCAAAGGACCAATCCAGATTGCTGTTTTTTTGCCTATTTCAGGGTTTTGCGGAAAAGGAATATCAAACGGAGTCCAAATGGAATGAAACCTTCGGGAGAGATATTTTTGGAGCGATATCTTCACGGGAGACTTGAGAACCACAGCAGAAGGCACTCGTGGCGTCCACGAGGGTGGGGGCGCCCCCCTCCCCCTCGGCGCGCCCCTGCCTCATGGGCCCCACGTTGCTTCCCCGATGTCCTCCTTCCTCCTATATATACCCATTTACCCTGAAAACATCGAAGCAACAGAGAAAATCCTAATTCCACCGCCGCAACCTTCTGTTCTCGTGAGATCCCATCTTGGGGCCTGTTTCAGAGCTCTGCCGGAGGGGGGATCTTCCACGGAGTGCTTCTACATTAACACCATCGCTTCACCTTGAATTGCGAGTAGTTTACCACAGACCTTCGGGTCCATAGTTAGTACCTAGATGGCTTCTTCTCTCTCTTAGGATCTCAATACCAAGTTCTCCTCGGTCTTCGAGGAGATCTATTCGATGTAATCTTTTTGCGGTGTGTTTGTCGAGATCCGATGAATTGTGGGTTTATGATCAAGATTATCTATGAGAAATAATTGGTTCTTTTCTGAATTCTTTTATGTATGATTATAATATCCTTGCAAGTCTCTTCAAATTATCGGCTTGGTTTGGCCTACTAGATCTATAGTTCTTGCAATGGGAGAAGTGCTTGGCTTTGGGTTCAATCTTGCAGTGTCCTTTCCTAGCGACAGCAGGGGCAGCAAGGCACATATAGTATTGTTTCCATCGAGGATAAAAAGATGGGGTTTATATCATATTGCTTGAGTTTATCCCTCTACATCATGTCATCTTGCTTAAGGCGTTACTCTGTTCTTATGAACTTAATACTCTAGATGCATGCTGGATAGCAGTCGATGTGTGGAGTAATAGTAGTAGATGCAGAATCGTTTTGATCTACTTGTCATGGACGTGATGCCTATAAATAATGATCATGCCTAGATATTCTCATAATTATTTGCTTTTCTAATAATTGCTCGACAGTAATTCGTTCACCCACCGCAGAATTTTGCTATCATGAGAGAAACCACTAGTGAAACCTATGGCCCCCGGGTCTATTCTCAACATATCAATCTACAATCTACTTTACTTTGCTGTTTTTACTTTCTGTTCTTATATCCAAAAATACCAAAAATATCAAACTATCATATCTATCAGATCTAACTTTCGTATGTGACTGTAAAGGGATTGATAACCCCTTATCGCGTTGGCAGCGAGGTTCTTATTTGTTTGTGCAGGTGCGAGGGACTCGCGCGTGGTCTCCTACTGGATTGATACCTTGGTTCTAAAAAACTGAGGGAAATACTTACGCTACTGTGCTGCATCACCCTTTCCTCTTCGAGGGAATGCAACGCAAGCTCGAGAAGTAGCAAGAAGAATTTCTGGCGCCGTTGCCGGGGAGGCTTACGCAAAAGTCATATACCAAGTACCTTTCACAAACCCTTATCCTTCGCATTACATTTATTTGCCTCTCGTTTTCCTCTCCCCCACTTCACCCTTGCCGCTTTATTTGATCTTCTTTTTGTTGTGTGTTTACCGTTCGCTTGCTTCTTGTTTGCTTGTGTGTTCGATTGCTTGCTTGTCAGTATGGCTCAGAAAAATACCAAATTGTGTGACTTCTGCAATACCAACAATAATGATTTTATTAGCATTCCGATTGCTCCTATTACCGATGCTAAATCTTGTGAGATCAATGCTGCTCTGTTGAATCTTGTTATTAAAGATCAATTTTCCGGCCTTCCTAGTGAAGATGTCGCTACCCATCTAAACAACTTTGTTGATTTGTGTGATATGCAAAAGAAGAGGGATACAGATAATG
The DNA here is from genome assembly GCA_902687465.1 of Secale cereale. Classification (NCBI taxonomy): domain Eukaryota; kingdom Viridiplantae; phylum Streptophyta; class Magnoliopsida; order Poales; family Poaceae; genus Secale; species Secale cereale. The sequence goes on from LR738715.1 coordinate 495,238,008, forward strand.
ATATTGTTAAATTGAAGTTATTTCCATTTTCGCTTAGAGATCGTGCTAAAACTTGGTTTTCCTCTTTGCCTAGAAATAGTATTGATTCATGGAATAAGTGCAAAGATGCTTTTATCTCTAAGTATTTTCCTCCTGCTAAGATCATCTCTCTTAGAAACGATATTATGAATTTTAAGAAACTAGATCATGAGCATGTTGCACAAGCTTGGGAGAGAATTAAATTAATGATACGTAATTGACCTACAAATGGCTTGAACTTATGAATGACGATACAAAACTTTTATGCTGGCTTGAATTTTGCTTCTAGAAATCCTTTAGATTCGGTCGCACGAGGCAATTTCATGGGAACTACCTTATGAGAAGCTACCAAACTCCTGGATAATATTATGGTTAATTATTCTCAATGGCACGCCGAAAGATCTACTAGTAAAAAGTGCATGCTATTGAAGAGATTAGTGTTTTGAGTGGAAAGATGGATGAACTTATGAAATTATTTGCTGCTAAGAGTGCTTTTTCTGATCCTAATGATATGCCCTTATCCACGTTGATTGAAAATAACAATGAATCTTTGGATGTGAATTTTGTTGGTAGGAATAATTTTGGTAACAATGCTTATAGAGGAAACTTTAATCCTGGGCCTTTTCCTAGTAATTCCTCTAATAATTATGGTAATTCCTACAATAACTCTTATGGAAAGATGCCTTCTGAATTTGAAACTAGTGTTAATGAGTTTATGAATTAGCAAAAGAATTTCAATGCTTTGCATGAAGAAAAATTTCTTAAGATTGATGAATTGGCTAGAAGTGTGGATAGAATTACTCTTGATGTTGATTCTTTGAAACATAGATCTATTCCACCTAAGCATGATATCAATGAGTCTCTCAAAGCCACGAGAATTTCCATTGATGAATGCAAAGAAAGAACCGCTAGGATGCGTGCTAAGAAAGAGAGCTTTATAAAAGCATGTTCTTCTAGTTATCATGAAAATAAAAATGAAGATCTGAAAGTTATTGATGTGTCTCCTATTAGATCCTTGTTTCTAGTATGAATCTTGATAAAAAAGACGAATGGAGACGAGTCTACTTTAATTAAAAGGCGTCCCAATGATTCGGAGTTTTTAGATCTTGATGCTAAAACTGTTAAAAGTAGGATTGAAGAGATTAAAAATTTGCATAGTGATGAACCCAATACTTTGGATTTCAAGGGATTCAAGTATGATAATTGCTCTTTGATTGATTGTATTTCCTTGTTGCAATCCGTACTAAATTCTCCGCATGCTTATAGTCAAAATAAAGCTTTTACCAAGCACACAGTTGATGCTTTGATGCAATCTTATGAATAAAAACTTGTATTAGAAGTTTCTATCTCTAGAAAGATTTATGATGAGTGTGAACCTACTATTAAAATTAAAATTAAGGATCATGAATGCTTTGCTTTGTGTGATTTGGGTGCAAGTGTTTCCACTATCCCAAAAACTTTGTGTGTTTTGTTAGGTTTCCATGAGCTTGATGATTGTTCTTTAAATTTGCATCTTGCGGATTCTACTATTAAGAAACCTATGGGAGGATTAATGATGTTCTTATTGTTTCCAATAGGAATTATGTGCCCGTAGATTTCATTGTTCTTGATATAGAATAAAATACTGCATGTCCTATTATTCTTGGTAGACCTTTCCTTAGAACGATTGGTGCAATCATTGATATGAAGGAAGGGAATATTAGATTCCAATTTCCATTAAGGAAAAATAAGTAACACTTTCCTAGAAACAAAATTAAATTACCTTATGACTCTATTATGAGAGCCACTTATGGATTGCCTTCCAAAGATGGCAATACCTAGATCTATCCTTGTACCATGCCTAGCTAGGGGCGTTAAACGATAGCGCTTGTTGGGAGGCAACCAAATTTCATTTTCTTTGTTTTTGCTTCTGTTTAGGAATAAATATTGCATCTAGCTTCTGTTTATATGTGGTTTTGTGTTTTAACTAGTGTTTGTGCCAAGTAGAACCTTTGGGAAGACTTGTGTGAAGTTTATATGATCTTGCTGTAAAAAACAGAAACGTTAGCGCTCACGAGAATAGTCACCAGATTTTACTGGAGAGTTCTATTTAGTTGATTCTTTTTTAAGATGATTAATAGACAAATTCCTGACTTTTACTAAATTTTTTCAATTTTTTTAGAGTAACAGAAGTATGCGGAAGTTACAGATTACTACAGACTGTTCTGTTTTTTGTGTGTTGTCTGCTTATTTTTATGAATCTATGAGTAGTATTAGAGGATATGAATCATAGACAAGTTGGAATACAATATGTTTAACACCAATATAAACAAAGAATGAGTTCATTACAGTACCTTTGAGTGGTGGTTTGTTTTCTTATACTAACGGAGCTCACGAGATTTTTGTCTAAGTTTTGTATTGTGAAGTTTTCAAGTTTTGAGTATTGCTTTGATGGACTATGGAACAAAGAGTGGCAAGAGCCTAAAGCTTGGGGATGCCTAAGGAACCCCAAGGTAAAATTCAAGGACAACCAAAAGCCTAAGCTTGGGGATGCCCCGGGAAGGCATCCCCTCTTTCGTCTTCATCTATCGGTAACTATACTCTGGATTATATTTTTATTCACCACATGATATGTGTTTTACTTGGAGCGTTGTATGATTTGTGTCTTTGCTTGTTAGTTTGCCACAATCAATATTACTGGACACACCTTTTTGAGAGAGATAAATATGGCCTAGAATTTGTTAGAACACTCTATGTGCTTCACTTATATCTTTTGAGCTAAATAGTTTTGCTCTAGTGCTCCACTTATATCTTTTAGAGCACGGTGGTGATTTTATTGTGTAGAAATTGTTGATCTCTCATGCTTCACTTATATCCATTTGAGAGTCTCTTAGAACAGCATGGTAATGTTCTTTGGCTATAAAACTGGTCCTAATATGGTAGGCATCCAAGATAAATGTAGTAAAAACTTTCATACAAAGTGCATTGAATATGATGAGAAGTTTGACGCTTGATGATTGTTTTGAGATATGAGGATAGAGATATTAGAGTCACGCTAGTGGAGTTATTATGAAATTGAGAAATACTTGTGTTAAAGTTTGTGATTCGCATAGCATGCACGTATGGTGAACCGCTATGTGATGAAGTTAGAGCATGAGGTATTTGTAGAGTGTCATCCTTTGTGTGGAGGTCGGGGGCGAGCGATGGTTAACTCCTACCAACCTCCCCCCTAGGAGCATGCGTTGATTGCTTTGTTTTGATGACTCGTAAATTTTTGCAATAAGTATATGAGTTCTTTATGACTAATGTTGAGTCCATGGATTATACGCACTCTCACCCTTCCACCATTGCTAGCTTCTCTTGTACCGTGCAACTTTCGCTGGTACCATACACCCACCATATACCTTCCTCAAAACAGCCACCATACCTACCTATCATGGCATTTCCATAGCCGTTCCGAGATATATTGCCATGCAACTTTCCACCGTTCCTTTCATATGACACGCTTTATATTGTCATATTGCCATGCATGATCATGTAGTTGACATCGTATTTGTGGCAAGGCCGCCATGCATAATTTTTCATACATGTCACTCTTGATTCATTGCACATCTCGGTACACCGCCGGAGGCATTAATATAGAGTCATACTTTGTCTAGTATCGAGTTGTAAATCAATAAAAGTGTGATGATCATCATTTTTAGAGCATTGTCCCATGTGAGGAAATACCAAATAAAAAAAGGAGATGGCCCAAAAATATATATAGAGAGGGACTAAAAAAAGAGAAAGCCCCTCCAAAAAAATGAGAGAAAAGAGAGAAGGGGAAATGCTACTATCTTTTTTCCACACTTCTGCTTCAATGTAGCACCATGTTCTTCATGATAGAGAGTCTCATGTTTAGTCACTTTCATATACTAGTGGGAAATTTCATTTTAGAACTTGGCTTGTATATTCCAACGATGGGCTTCCTCAAATGCCCTAGGTCTTCATGAGCAAGCAAGTTGGATGCACACCCACTTAGTTTCATTTGTTGAGCTTTCATACATTCTTAGCTCTAGTGCATTCGTTGCATGGCAATCCCTACTCACTCACATTGATATCTATTGATGGGCATCTCCATAGCCCGTTGATACGCCTAGTCGATGTGAGACCATCTTCCTCTTTTTTGTCTTCTCCACAACCACCACTCTATTCCATCCATAGTGCTATATCCATGGCTAATGCTCATGTATTGCGTGAAAGTTGAAAGGTTTGAAAAAATTGAGTATGAAAACAAGTGCTTGGATGAAACCGGGGTTGTGCATGATATGAATGTTTTGTGTGATGAAGAGGGAGCATAGACAGAATATATCATTTTGTAGGGATAACTTTCTTTAGCCATGTTATTTTGAAAAGACATGATTGCTTTGTTAGTATGCTTGAAGTATTGTTATTCCTTATGTCAATATAGACTTTTGTCTTGAATCTTTCGGATTTGAACATTCATGCCACAATAAAGAATTACATTGAAAATTATGATGGTTAGCATTCCACATCAAAAATTCTGTTTTTATCATTTACCTACTCGAGGACGAGCATGAATTAAGCTTGGGGATGCTTGATACGTCTCCAACGTATCTATAATTTTTTATTGTTCCATGCTATTATTTATGATGTTTTGGATGTTTAATGGGCTTTATTATACACTTTTACATTATTTTTGGGACTAACCTATTAACCCAAAGGCCCAGTCCAGATTGCTGTTTTTTTGCCTATTTCAGGGTTTTGCAGAGAAGGAATATCAAACGGAGTCCAAACGGAATGAAACCTTCGGGAGAGATATTTGTGGAGCGATATCTTCACAGGAGAAGGCACACATGGCGTCCATGAGGGTGGGGGCGCGCCTCTCCCACTAGGCGCGCCCCCTGCCTCGTGGGCCCCACGTTGCTTCCCCGATGGCCTCCTTCCTCCTATATATGCCCATGTACCTTGAAAACATCGAAGCAACGGAGAAAACCCTAATTCCACCGCCGCAACATTTTGTTCCCGTGCGATCCCATCTTGGGGCCTATTTCGGAGCTCCGCCGGAGGGGGGATCTTCCACAGAGTGCTTCTACATCAACACCATCGCCTCACCATGAGTTGTGAGTAGTTTACCACAGACCTTCGGGTCCATAGTTAGTACCTAGATGGCTTCTTCTCCCTCTTTGTATCTCAATACCAAGTTCTCCTCGGTCTTCGAGGAGATCTATTTGATGTAATCTTTTTGCGGTGTGTTTGTCGAGATCCGATGAATTGTGGGTTTATGATCAAGATTATCTATGAGAAATATTTGGTTCTTTTCTAAATTCTTTTATGTATGATTATAATATGCTTGCAAGTCTCTTCGAATTATCGGTTTGGTTTGGCCTACTAGATCTATAGTTCTTGCAATGGGAGAAGTGCTTGACTTTGGGTTCAATCTTGCGGTGTCCTTTCCCAGTGACAGCAGGGGCAGCAAGGCAGGTATAGTATTGTTGCCATCGAGGATAAAAAGATGGGGTTTATATCATATTGCTTGAGTTTATCCCTCTACATCATGTCATCTTGCTTAAGGCGTTACTCTGTTCGTATGAACTTAATACTCTAGATGCATGCTGGATAGCGGTCGTTGTGTGGAGTAATAGTAGTAGATGCAGAATCGTTTCGGTCTACTTGTCACAGACGTGATGCCTATATATAATGATCATGCCTAGATATTCTCATAATTATGCGCTTTTCTATCAATTGCTCGACAGTAATTCATTCACCCACCATAGAATTCTGCTATCATCAGAGAAGCCACTAGTGAAACCTATGGCCCACGGTCTATTCTCAACATATCAATCTACAATCTACTTTACTTTGTTGTTTTTACTTTATGTTCTTATATCCAAAAATACCAAAAATATCAAACTACCATATCTATCATATCTCACTTTCGTAAGTGACCGTAAAGGGATTGACAACCCCTTATCGCGTTGGCTGCAAAGTTCATATTTGTTTGTGCAGGTGCGAGGGACTCGCGCGTGGTCTCCTACTGGATTGATACCTTGGTTCTGAAAAACTGAGGGAAATACTTACGCTATTGTGCTGCATCACCCTTTCCTCTTCGAGGGAATACAACGCAAGCTCGAGAAGTAGCAGACGACAACGACGCAACAATGGAGAGCAATGTGTCGAGCCGGTGATGATGAAGATCATGACGATGCTTTGGAGATGGATATCAAAAGCACGAGATGATGATGGCCATATCATGTCACATATTTTGATTGCATGTGATGTTTATCCTTTATGCATCTTATTTTGCTTAGAATGACGGTAGCATTATAAGATGATCCCTTCTCTTAATTTCAAGATAAAAGTGTTCTCCCTGAGTATGCACCGTTGCAATAGTTCGTCACTTCGAGACACCACGTGATGATCGGGTGTGATAGACTCTACGTTCACATACAACGGGTGTAAGCTAGATTTACACACGCAGAATACCTGGGTTAAACTTGACGAGCCTAGCATGTACATACATGGCCTCGTACCAGTGGAGACCGAAAGGTCAAACATGAGTCATATAGTAGATATGATCAAGATAGAGATGTTCACCATTAATGACTACCCCATCTCACATGATGATCAGACATGGGTTAGTTCATTTGGATCATGTATCACTTAGATAACTCGAGGGTTGTTAAATTAAGTGTGAGTTCATTAGTAATTTGATTAATTGAACTTAATTTATCATGAACATAGTCTTATAGTTTTTTCATATCTATGTTGTAGATCAATGGCCCGTGCTACCGTTCCCTTGAATTTTAATGTGTTCCTAGAGAAAGGTAAGGTGAAAGATGATGGTAGAAACTACACGGACTGGTCCATAACTTGAGGATTATCGCCATTGCTGCATAGAAGAATTATGTCCTTGATGCAACGCTAGGTGACGGACCTACTGCAGGAGCTGAAGCAGATGTTATGAACGTCTAGCAAGCTCGGTCTTATGACTACTCGATAGTTCAGTGTGCCATGCTTTACAGCTTAGAACCGGGACTTCAAAGACCTTTTGAATGTCATGGAGCATATGAGATGTTCTAGGAGCTGAAGTTGATATTTTAAGCTAATGCCCGGGTTGAGAGATATGAAGTCTCCAACAAGTTCTATAGCTTCAAGATGGAGGAGAATAGTTCTATTAGTGAACACATACTCAAAATGTCTGGGTATCATAATCACTTGAGTCAGCTGGGAATTACTCTTCCACCCGAGAGTGTTATTGACAGAGTTCTTCAATCACTGCCACCAAGCTACAAAGGCTTCGTGATGAACTATAATATGCAGGGGATGGAGAAAACAATTCCCGAGCTCTTCGCAATGCTAAAATCAACGGAGGTAGATATCAAGAAGGAGCATCAAGTGTTAATGGTTAGCAAGACAACTATTTTCAAGAAAAATGGCGAAGGAAAGAAAGGGTACTTCAAGAAGAACGGCAAACAGGTTGCAGCTCCCGTGAAGAAACCCAAAGCTGGACCGAAGCATGAAACTGAATTTTGCTACTGCAAAGGGAGTGGTCACTGGAAGCAGAACTGCCCCAAGTATTTGGCGGATAAGAAGGATGGCAAAGTGAACAAAGGTATATTTGATATACATGTTATTGATGTGTTCCTTACTAGTGCTCGTAGAAGCGCCTCGGTATTTGATACTGGTTCGGTTGCTCATATTTATAACTCAAAACAGGAGTTGCAGATTAAATGAAGATTGGCTAAGGACAAGGTGACGATGCACGCCGGGAATTGAACCAAGGTCGATGTGATCCCCGTAGGTACGCTACCTCTACATCTACCTTCGGGATTAGCTTTAGATCTGAATAATTTTTATTTGGTTCATGCGTTGACCATGAACATTATATCGACATGTTTCTCCAAAGGTGTTTGTTGAGATAGCATGGATCAAGATTGGAATTTTTCACTCTCAGTAGCAGAGAGGTATTTCTGGGTCGTCTCAGTAAAACACATCATAAGAAGCCTTGCAAGAAAATGAGAGTTAGTTACACTAGTAAAGAGACTTGCCAGTAACGAGATTGTGCTACTTCTTGAGCTTGAGTTGATTTTTCCCTTGAAGAGGAAAGGGTGATGCAGCAAAGTAGAGATAAGTATTTCCCTCAATTTGGGAACCAAGGTATCAATCCAGTAGGAGATGAATGCACAAATCACCAATACCTGCACAAACAATCAAACAACTTGCACCCAACGCGATAAAAGGGTTGTCAATCCCTTCACGGTAACTTTCAAAAGTGAGATCTGATAGAGATAGATAAACAAAAGATAATTTTTTTTGTTTTTTTTTGTTTATAGATTGGAAAGTAAAAGATTGCAAAATAATAGATCGGAAACTAGTATGATGGAAAATAGACCCGGGGGCCATATGTTTCACTAGAGGCTTCTCTCTTGAAGGCAAATAATACGGTGGGTGAACAAATTACTGTCGAGCAATTGATAGAAAAGCGCAAAGTTATGACGATATCTCAAGAAATTATTATGCACTACAGGCATCATGTCCGTGTCAAGTAGACCGAAATGATTCTGCATCTACTACTATTACTCCACACATCGACCGAAACGATTCTGCATCTAGAGTATTAAGTTCATGGAGAACAGAGTAACGCTTTAAGTGAGATGACATGATGTAGAGGAATTAATTCAAGAAATATGATGAAAACCCCATCTTTTTATCCTCGATGGAAACAATACAATACGTGCCTCGCTACCCCTACTTTGTCACTAGGTGAGGACACCGCATGATTGAACCCAAAGCAAATCACTTCTCCCATTGCAAGAAAAACCAATCTAGTTGGCCAAACCAAACCGATAGTTCGAAGATAATTACTAAGATACCAAATCATGCATATAGAAATTCAGAGAAGATTCAAATAATACTCCTAGATAAGCTGATCATAAATCCACAATTCATCGGATCTCGACAAACACACCGCAAAAGAAGATTACATTGGATAGATCTCCAAGAACATCGGGGAGAACATGGTACTGAGAATCAAAGAGAGATAAGAAGCCATCTAGCTACAAGCTATGGACCCGCAGGTCTGTGGTAAACTACTCACGCTTCATTGGAAGGGCAATGGTGTTGATGTAGAAGCCCTCCATGGTCGAATCCCCCTCCGGCAGAGTACCGAAAAAGGCCTCAAGATGGGATCTCACAAGGTCAGAGACCTGCGGTGGTGGAAAAGTGTTTTCGATGCCACCTCTCGGGTTTGGGGGGATAGTTGAGAATATATAGGTGACAGAAGTAGGTCAGGGGGGTCACGAGGGGCCCACAAGGTAGGGGGTGATGACGGGAAAATGGCGGGTGTGAGAACACGCATCCACATCATTGATACAGAATGAATAAATTTAAGTGCATACATGCATAAATAAAAGAGATCAAACATTGCATGTACATATTTCTAGAACTCTTACATTTACATCAAAATTCTATTAACTACATCTCCAAAGAGAAAACCCATGATTAAGAATTCCAACATTTCTATTACATAGGATTACATCACATGCCTATTACAATATGGTACAATAAAAAGAAAATCATACTTGCAGTCGACGCTGAACTCCGTCCTGGGGGAACTTGAAGTTTATCTGTGTAAGCTTTCTTCGACGACATTATGTTTGATGTTTGGTTCATTCTCAACTTCATTTATATTATGGTGCAAAATGAAGATTGATTTTGGCGAGGCTTAACAATTTGACCCCATGTTTGGATGCATTGTATGTATGCATGTATTTTCTATATTTTTTAACTCATATCATGGAATTCATATAGGAGAACCCATTCTTAGAGAAAACTAGAACGTTGATGGGGCGCGTTGCCGCTCCCAGCCATTTTAACAATAGAATGATCGTAATTCCTGAAAATATAGAGCTTCCCAAATGTTAAATGTGTTCTTACACACGTATACATTTATCATTACTCAATTGGTTCGGATTTGGATTTGATATGTATAATTGACAATCAGTATTCACATATTGGACTGTACGACTAACTGTGTGTATCGCCAAAGCACCTTCAAAAACCATCACATGTTACATGGACCATACAAAAGTGTTTTCACCGCTGAAAGGTCCACCCCGAGCCAACATATTGTTACCAAATACCCCCTTCGTCCCAAAAAAACTTGTCTTAGATTTGTCTTGATACAAATGTATTTGTATATATATGTATTCCGTAGGTGAAATTTCTCTAACAGCATATTGAAAATGAACTAACATGACAGCTCAAGAAGCTATAGACACATGATGTATTCAAATTTTAGGAAGACGTAGAGCTCTGAAGTGTTAGAAATATGAGTATTATATGGTGCTGGTCAACGTCTTGGTACAATAAGAATTATCTATAAGATGAATTTTTGATCTATGTCCTCACTAAAACAAATTAAATTTACAACCTTACTACACTGGACTTTGTCTTCTTGTTTAACTCTCAGAAATACTTTAAGCAGGCAGCACACACTGCTCAACTGAATAGCAATGAATTGTTACCGGAGCAATCCTGACAAAGAGAAACTTTAGTATGTAGAGGCTAGATTAGTGAAAGAATTCTGACTTTATAAAAATAAAATGATTGGCTACAAACCGGTATGTAAAATTATACCCCGAAAATTTTTAGGAAACGCCATTCCGTCCTAGTCAAAACACATTTCATAATTCATATATGTGCCATAGTCTCCGAAAGCTCATCCTACAACAATTGTGATACATGTAGTTAGAGCATCTCCAACAGCCGCGCTACGCGCCGCGCCCAAAAAAAGCGTTTGCCGCGCGTGCTTCGGCAGGTTTAGCGCGGGGATAGACGCTGGCTCCAACAGCCGCGCTATAATGCAGCGCGCGCGCCGCTCCAGCAGTGCCCAAAAATGCAGAGCGCGCACAATATTTTTTAATACATAGATTGCATTAAAATAAAAAGGATACAAAGTTATTTTACATATATATTGCAACTAGATAGGTAGTTCGAAAACATAGATAGATAGTTCGGCGCTAGATAGTTCGAAAACATAAAAAACTAATCCCAGTCGCTCCAGTCATCTGCACCATCATCATCGTCGTTGGTGTCGTCAGAGGTTGACAGCCAGCAGTCCAACCAACGCTCATCTTCTTGAGTGAAGAAGGACCTCCCGCCTGCATTGACGAGGTCGGACTGCGCACACGCCAATGCCTTCCGACGACGCCTGTCCAACCGCTCCTCGCGGCGCCGGCGCGTGTCCTCCTCGCGGCGACTTGCCCAATATTGCTGCTCGTAGGCGACGTCCTCCGGGTGGCGCCGGCGCCACTCCACCATGACCCGCTCGTCCTCCTGGGCGACGAGGAGGCGGCGCTGCAGCGCAGTGTGCTCCGCACGGTCTGGTGCGGAGTTTAGACGAGGCGGCGGGGCGACGTCTAATGCCTGCTGGAGCGTGTGGATGTCCTGGAAGTTCATTTGGCGGCACGGCCTGCCTAGGCGCCACGCCGCCGCGTCGAACGCGCGGGCGGCCTCGTGCGCCGTGTCGTAGGTTCCGAGACTAAGCCGGAGATCGCCGGAGCGTATCTCGGCGTAGAACCCGCCGTTCGGGCGCTCGTGGACGCCGTGGTAGCCCGACGCAAAACGGCGGCGCAGTGGCATGGTGGCGCATCGGGGGCGGCGCGCTGGAGCGGTGGCGGCGCTCTGGGGCATCGGCGGCGCGAGAGGCAGGGAGAGAGAGAGCGCGCGCGGAGCGGTGGCGCGAGGGAGCGGCGCGCGCTGCTTTTTATAGGCGCGCAGCAGGCGGCGCCGCAAAATGGCGCACGAGAGGCCTCCATTTCACGCGCGCGCGCAAGCGGTTCCCGCGCGCGCGGTTTTCCCGCCGCCGCTGGAGCGCGCCATTCTGCCCCACGCGCGGTCAAACGGAAGTTTAGCGAGCGCACGCCTTTTTGCGCCGCTGTTGGAGATGCTCTTATTGTAATCATCAAACGGTAAAATAGGCAGACACCTAGGAATAGTCAAGACGACATGTGCATATGTTTAAGGTTCAAATATCCTGACAAGGCCATGGTCACCTTCAGTAAAGTCGAATGTCTAAAAAAGTTGGCCAAGATATTTCCGAAGAGAAAAGACAGAACCTGCACTGGCCTAATATTATTTAGATAACATTCAAATACATTAAATTGATTATGTAATATAAATGAAAAAATATGTGTAAGCAAATGACATGCGAATTTTTATCATAGTAGATGATATGATGCTCAGAACAGTACAAACCTTAATTTCTGGGTGAACGAATGCATCCTGGTAGTTGCCAACCTCACATGTTCAATTAAATCAAGGTTAAGTGCTCCAGACCATAGATGCAGATCTGTAGCAGATGATATGATCAAACATGTTCTTTTCTTGCATACCCTACATCACAAATCAACAATAAACAGAGCACACTTCAGAAGTAGTACAGAATCAAAAACAAACATTATGGTTCTGAGGTGGGGCGCTTACAAATGGATGGATAAGTAGTATAATTAGTTTAGCTATCTGGTGATCTACCAATTGGGGTCAGTGGTCTTCACCACTCACTGGATATGTTAAATTTGTTCAATCAAGTTTAAGAACGGATCCTGAAGGAAAAGAAAAAGGGAGCAGATCCGATTCAGTTGACTATCAAACAAAAGGAAGAACACCTTAAACAACCTAACCGAAGAGCAACACACATCTTCGTCATAGGAAGGCTTAAAGAGGAGGTGCTGCCACGGAGGACATCACCGGAAAGAAGGGAAGTCTGATGGGCAAAGAAACGACCACGAGAAAGCATGAGATGGATTGCTGCATGAGGCACACAAACGGATAAGTACATGGGTCCCCTCCATCTCCACTATAAGTATATCGTGTAAGAGACATAGGCGAATACAAATAAGGCGGAAGCACAGTGGCTACCTTGGACGACATCTGGCCTAGGGATGCCGGTTCTATCGGCCCGACCACTAGGGAGATCGCAAGTCGTGGTGAGCTTGGCCGAAAATGGTCTATGTCACTCGCCATAGTATGTCGTGCATTCTGGCGAATAGGTGGCCGGCACTGCGGAAGCGGAGTGAAATTAGCAAAAGAGCTTGAATGAGGCATCACCAAATCCAGGGATATAATCTAGATCAATACAAATGTCGGACAGTAAACCATCTTCTCATGAATATAACTATTATGTAGGCTAAGACATAACTAACCTTTTGGCAAAGAATCATGTAAGCTTAAAAATAACTAAGCTTTTGGCGACCAATCCAGAGATCTGCAACTGTTTTAGTCCCAACCCTTATATCGTATAGCACTTCAAACTAAACAAATGAATTCCATGAGTAATCTACTCAACTTGATCAGATAAAAGTAAAACAAATCATGAAGAAGCAACCTTATCGGAACCATGCATGTATGCTTCAGAAATTTTCAATAATGGACTTGAAAGGGTGTAAAAACATCACATATTGCTTTTCATTCACACATGATCAAGTCACTGGATTTAAATGGACTATAAACACTAAAAGTGGTTGGCAAAAATTGCAATTTAAATAAAATACTCAAAAAATCGGATGAACAATTTTTTTACATAGAATTCAATATGGCGGTCTACATTTTTCCATAAAGTATATGAACCAACTTGAATTTATGTTTTGTCTCATTATAATATTTTACTTATATGTTCATCATTTCCAGACAGTAGATTTGTCATGCTTCTCCAAATGAAACCTGCTGCTGAAAAATCAAATCAACACATTGGCCACTAAGAAAATGCGAGACAGTGCAGAGATAACACGAACTGACGAGAAGGAGAAGATCAAAGTAATGGAATCACCATGGATGTATGGCTCATGCTCCTCGTCGCCCCTCTCAGAGGATTTCTCCCGTCCTCCCTTACTTGGTGCTGGCATATCACAAGTCCTCCTCCCACATAGTGCCCGCCCACGAACCCCTCACTGGCTCCACGTGCGATGGGTACATCCGAGGATTGAGTGGGCGACTGTGAACCCTCACTACCTTCGCGACGTGGGGGAAGGGGAACGCCGGTGGCCGGAGCAGAGGAAGAAGGACCGGCGGCTAGGGCGCGGTTGCCGGCACGGGGACGGAGGTCGACGGCGTGCCTTGAGCCTTCGCCACCACGCAGCACAACGCCGTCGCAAGCCACGACCCAGACCTTTCTCGATCCGGCGGCGGCGGCGGCGACCGCGAGACAGGGATAGGCTTTTTTATCTGCAGGACAGGGATAGACGAACAGAGGAAGAGGAGAAGGTGTCGCCCCCCTCAGCGAACAGCAGCACGTGCTAGAATGGGCTGCCCGACGGCCCATGCAACCACAGGGCATACTTTCAGCCACCGGAGCAGCAGCCCAAAGGACAGCTGCGCCAGATTACACACAGTGTGGCAGAAATCGTTTTTCCACGAAATTTGATGGCCAGGAATGCCCAGATCGCGAAACGGATGACCAAAAACGCTAATCGCTGAGAGAACCCGCTTTAGGTGCGGTTATACTGTCCTTAATGTTTTGTTCTCTTTGGTTGATGGTATATGCCGTGGAATTCATTTGAAAGAACCCACACCGAAATACAATTTTTATTATGCCATGGGCTTCATGAGAGAACCCATGTCATAGGGTATTTTGCATTTTGTTTACTTTATGACTTATGCCACAGAATTCATCCTCATGAGAAGAAAGAATACGTGAACATTCCTTGATCCGAACCACAAGGCCAAACCTAAGGGTATGATTTCATGATATACATATTCCTTGATTCGAACCACAAGGCCGAAGCTAAGAACAATATTTTATGAATTATATTTCTTGATCCGAACCACAAGGCCGAACCTAAGGGCATGATTTCATGATATACATATTCCTTGATTCGAACCACAAGGCCGAACCTAAGGACAATATTTTATGAATTATATTCCTTGATCCGAACCACAAGGCCGAACCTAAGGGCATGATTTTATGAATTTTATATTCCTTGATCTAAACCATAAGGCCGACCTAAGGACAATATTTTATGAATTATATTCCTTGATCCGAACCACAAGGACAAACCTAAGGGCATGATTTTATGAATTATATATTCCTTGATCTAAACCATAAGGCCGACCTAAGGACAATATTTCATGAATTATATTCCTTGATTCGAATGCAAGGCCGAACCTAAGGGTATGATTTTATGAATTATACACCTTGATCCGAACCAAAATGGCATAAACTAAGGGTATAACTTTATGAGTTTTATGTTCCGTGATCGGAACCAAAATGGCCGAAACTAAGGGTATAACTTTATGAGTTTTATGTTCCTTGATCCGAACCAAAATGGCCGAAACTAAGGGTATAACTTTATGAGTTTTATGTTCCTTGATC
>LR738715.1:495259866-495286327 GCA_902687465.1 Secale cereale
CTACGATGAGACTTTCTCACCCGTAGCGATGCTTAAGTCTGTCCGAATCATGTTAGCAATTTCCGCATTTTATGATTATGAAATCTGGCAAATGGATGTCAAAACTGCATTCCTGAATGGATATCTCAAAGAAGAGTTGTATATGATGCAACCAGAAGGTTTTGTTGATCCTAAAGGTGCTAACAAAGTGTGCAAGCTCCAGCGATCCATCTATGGACTGGTGCAAGCTTCTCGGAGTTGGAATATACGCTTTGATGAGGTGGTCAAATCATATGGTTTTATACAGACTTTTGGAAAAGCCTGTATTTGGAAGAAAGTGAGTGGGAGCTCTGTAGCATTTCTGATATTATATGTGGATGACATATTGTTGATTGGAAATGATATAGAATTTCTAGATAGCATAAAAGGATACTTGAATAAGAATTTTTCAATGAAAGACCTCGGTGAAACTGCTTACATATTAGGCATTAAGATCTATAGAGATAGATCGAGACGCTTAATTGGACTTTCACAAAGCACATACCTTGATAAATTTTTGAAGAAGTTCAAAATGGATCAGTCAAAGAAAGGGTTCTTGCCTGTGATGCAAGTGTGAAGTTGAGTAAGGCTCAATGCCCGACCACTGCAGAAGATAGAGAGAAAATGGAAGTCATTCCCTATGCTTCAGCCATAGGATCTATCATGTATGCAATGTTGTGTACCAGACCTGATGTGTGCCTTGCTATAAGTTTAGCAGGTCGGTACCAAAGTAATCCAGGAGTGGATCACTTGACAGCTGTCAAGAACATCCTGAAGTACCTGAAAAGGACAAAGGATATTGTAATGCCCAGGATGGGATTATACCTCCTACGTGTCGAGGCACGACTTAAAGGTATAAGCCCATTCTAGAATGATCCCAAGTTTGGTATCTTTGCACGACTCATGTAAAAATAGGGATGAAATTGCAAAAGGATAGTTGGCTTACACTCGCCACGTCACACAATACATTACATAAGCAAATCATCATCCAAATAACATCACAACCCAACTACGGGCGAAGATCCAAAAGAAAGATACCAAATACATAAAGCCACAGGTCCGAATCGCCCCAAGTAGAAACCACTACTGATCGTCGAAACACGTCACATACATACGGCCACTCTCTTCATCGAGCTCCCAATGAAGTACTTGAACCAGCTCCTGCATCATTCTCGGCTGAACCTGCATCTAGTGTTTGAAGGAAATATGCCCTAGAGGCAATAATAAAGATGTTATTTGTATTTCCTTATATCATGATAAATGTCTTTTATTCATGCTAGAATTGTATTAACCGGAAACTTAGTACATGTGTGGATACATAGACAAAACAGTATGTCCCTAGTATGCCTCTACTAGACTAGCTCATTGATCAAAGATGGTTATGTTTCCTAGCCATAGACATGAGTTGTCATTTGATCAACGGGATCACATCATTAGGAGAATGATGTGACGGACAAGACCCATCCGTTAGCATAGCACTATGATCGTTTAGTTTAACTGCTATTGCTTTCTTCATGACTTATACATGTTCCTATGACTATGAGATTATACAACTCCCGAATACCGTAGGAACACCTTGTGTGCTATCAAACGTCACAACGTAACTGGGTGATCATAAAGATGCTCTACAGGTGTCTCCGAAAGTATTCGTGGTGTTGGCATAGATCGAGATTAGGATTTGTCACTCCGAGTGTCGGAGAGGTATCTCTGGGCCCTCTCGGTAACACACATCACAATAAGCCTTGCAAGCAAAAGACTAATGAGTTAGTCACGAAATGATGTGTTACGGAACGAGTAAAGAGACTTGCCGGCAACGAGATTGAACTAGGTATAAAGATACCGTCGATCGAATCTCGGGCAAGTAACATACCGTTTGACAAAAGGAACAACGTATGTTGTTATGCGGTTCTGACCGATAAAAGATCTTCGTAGAATATGTAGGAGCCAATATGAACATCCAGGTTCTGCTATTGGTTATTGACCAGAGATGAGTCTCGGTCATGTCTACATAGTTCTCGAACCCGTAGGGTCCGCACGCTTAACGTTTGATGACGATTGGTATTATGAGTTTTTGAGTATTGATGTACCGAAAGTAGTTCGGAGTCCCGGATGAGATCACGGACATGACGAGGAGTCTCGGAATGTCCGAGACATAAAGATTGATATATTGGACGGCTATATTCGGACACCTGAAGTATACCGGAAAAGTTTCGGATTTATCGGGAATGCTGGAGGGGGTTACCGGAACCCCCTACGAGAGGGGATGGTCCATAGTGGGCCTAAAGGGTGAGTGAGAGGCAGCCCATAGGGCTGGCCGGCGCCCCCACCTAGGAATCCTAGTTGGACTAGGATTGGGGGGGCGCCACCTCTCCTATTCCTTTCCCCCTTCTTCCTTTCGGTGAATCCTACTAGGAATAGGATTGCAATCCTATTCCTAGTAGGACTCCCTCCCTAGCCGCACCAGGAGAGGTTGGCCAGCCTCCCTCCCCTGCTCCTTTATATACGGGGGCAGGGGGGCACCCAAAGACACACAAGTTGAATTGTTTTAGCCGTGTGCGGTGCCCCCCTCCACAGAATCACACCTCGGTCATACCGTCGCGGAGCTTAGGCGAAGCCCTGCGCCGGTGAACACATCATATCCGTCACCACGCCGTCGTGCTGACGAAACTCTCCCGTGAAGCTCAACTGGATCAAGAGCTCGTGGGACGTCATCAAGCTGAACGTGTGCTGAACGCGGAGGTGCCGTACGTTCGATGCTTGATCGGTTGGATCGCGAAGAAGTTCGACAACATCAACCGCGTCACTTGACGCTTCCGCTCCCGGTCTACGAGGGTACGTAGACACACTCTCCCCTCTCGTTGTTATGCATCTGGTAGACAGATCTTGCGTGATCGTAGGAAAATTTTAAAATACTACGTTCCCCAACAGTGGCATCATGGGCCAGGTCTATGCGTAGATGATATGCACGAGTAGAACACAATGAGATTGTGGACGATACTAGTCATACTGCTTACCAGCATGTCATACTTTGCTTCGGCGGTATTGTGAGATGAAGCGGCCCGGACCGACATTACGCGTACGCTTATGCGAGACTGGTTTTACCGTTACGAGCACTCGTTGCTTAAAGGTGACTGGCGGGTGTCTGTCTTTCTCACTTTAGCTGAATCAAGTGTGGCTACGCCCGGTCCTTGTGAAGGTTAAAACAGCACATACTTGACTAAACATCGTTGTGGTTTTGTATGCGTAGGTAAGAACGGTTCTTGCTAAGCCCGTAGCAGCCACGTAAAACTTGCAACAAACAAAGTAGAGGACGTCTAACTTGTTTTTGCAGGGCATGTTGTGATGTGATATGGCCAAGACATGATGAGTTATACGGTTTTGTATGAGATGATCATGTTTTGTAAAGTAATCGGCAACTGGCAGGAGCCATATGGTTGTCGCTTTATTGTATGAAATGCAATCGCCATGTAATTGCTTTACTTTATCACTAAGCGGTAGCGATAGTCGTGGAAGCAATAGTTGGCGAGACGACAACGATACTACGATGAAGATCGAGGTGTCAAGACGGTGACGAAGGTGATCATGACGGTGCTTTGAAGATGGAGATCAAAAGCACAAGATGATGATGGCCATATCATGTCACATATTTTGATTGCATGTGATGTTTATCTTATTATGCTTCTTATTTTGCTTAGAACGACGGTAGCATTATAAGATGATCCCTTACTAAATTTCAAGGTATAAGTGTTCTCCCTGAGTATGCACCGTTGCGAAAGTTCGTCGTGCCGAGACACCACGTGATGATCGGGTGTGATAAGCTCTACGTTCAAATACAACGGGTGTAAGCCAGTTTTGCACACGCAGAATACTCGGGTTAAACTTGACGAGCCTAGCATATACAGATATGGCCTCGGAACACTGGAGACCGAAAGGTCGAGCGTGAATCATATAGTAGATATGATCAACATAAGATGTTCACCATTGAAAACTACTCCATCTCACGTGATGATCGGACATGGTTTAGTTGATTTGGATCACGTGATCATTTAGATGACCAGAGGGATGTCTATCTAAGTGGAAGTTCTTTAAATTAATATGATTAAATTGAACTTTAATTTATCATGAACTTAGTCCTGATAGTTTTGCATATCTATGTCGTTGTAGATCAATGGCCCGTGCTACCGTTCCTTTGAATTTTAATGCATTCCTAGAGAAAGCTAAGTTGAAAGATGATGGTAGCAATTACACGGACTGGGTCCGTAACCTGAGGATTATCCTCATTGCTGCACAGAAGAATTATGTCCTTGAAGCACCGCTAGGTGACAAGCCCCCTTCCGCTGATGCAGACGCTTTGAACGTCTGGCAGTCGCGGTCTGATGACTACACGATAGTTCAGTGTGCCATGCTTTACGGCTTAGAACCGGGACTTCAACGACGTTTTGAACGTCATGGAGCATATGAGATGTTCCAGGAGTTGAAGTTAATATTTCAAGCAAATGCCCGGATTGAGAAATATAAGATTTCCAATAAGTTCTACAGCTGCAAGATGGAGGAGAATAGTTCTATCAGTGAACACTTGCTCAGAATGTCTGGGTACTACAATCATATGACTCAACTTGGTTGCCAAGTTGATGAGAATAGTGTTATTGATAGAATTCTTCAATCACTACCACCAAGCTATAATGGCTTCGTGATGAACTATAATATGCAAGGGATACAAAAGACAATTCCCGAGCTCTTCGCTATGCTCACAGCTGCGGAGGTAGAAATCAAAAAGGAGCATCAAATGTTGATGGTTAACAATACCACTAGTTTCAAGAAAAAGGGCAAGGAAGGGATTTTCAAGGAGAATAGCAAGATTGTTGCTGTTCTCGCAGAAAGCCTCAATTATGGAACCAAGCCTGAAACTGAGTGCTACTACTGCAAGGGGACTGGACACTGGAAACGGAACTGCCCCAAGTATTTGGCGGATAAGAAGGATGGCAAGGTGAACAAAGGTATATGTGATATACATGTTATTGATGTGTACCTTACTAATTCTCGTAGTAGTACCTGGGTATTTGATACCGGTTCGGTTGCTAATATTTGTAACTCGAAACAGGGACTACGGATTAAACGAAGATTAGCTAAGGACGAGGTGACGATGCGCGTGGGAAACGGTTCCAAAGTCGATGTGATCGCCGTCGGCACGCTACCTCTACATCTACCTTCGGGATTAGTTTTAGACCTAAATAATTGTTATTTGGTGCCAGCATTGAGCATGAACATTATATCTGGATCTTGTTTATTGCGAGACGGTTATTCATTTAAATCAGAGAATAATGGTTGTTCCATTTTGATGAATAATATCTTTTATGGTCATGCACCCTGAAAGAGTGGTCTATTCTTACTGGATCTCGATTGTAGTGATACACATATTCATAATATTGAAACCAAAAGATGCAAGGTTAATAATGATAGTGCAACTTATTTGTGGCACGGCCGTTTAGGTCATATTGGTGTAAAACGCATGAAGAAACTCCATAAAGATGGACTTTTGGAATCACTTGATTATGAATCACTTGGTGCTTGCGAACCATGCCTCATGGGCAAGATGACTAAAACTCCGTTCTCCGGAACTATGGAGCGAGCAACAGATTTGTTGGAAATCATACATACTGATGTATGTGGACCAATGAGTGTTGATGCTCGCGGTGGGTATCGTTATTTTCTGACCTTCACTGATGATTTGAGCAGATATGGGTATACCTACTTAATGAAACACAAGTCTGAAACAGTTGAAAAGTTCAAAGAATTTCAGAGTGAAGTAGAGAATCATCGTAACAAGAAAATAAAGTTCCTACGATCTGATCGTGGAGGAGAATATTTGAGTTACGAGTTTCGTCTTCATTTGAAACAATGTGGAATAGTTTCACAACTCACGCCACCTGGAACACCACAGCGTAATGGTGTGTCCGAACGTCGTAACCGTACTTTATTGGATATGGTGCGATCTATGATGTCTCTTACCGATTTACCACTATCGTTTTGGGGTTATGCTTTAGAGACAGCTGCATTCACGTTAAATAGGGAACCATCTAAATCCGTTGATACGACGCCTTATAAACTATGGTTTGGCAAGAAACCAAAGTTGTCGTTTCTTAAAATTTGGGGCTGTGATGCTTATGTGAAAACACTTCAACCTGATAAGCTCGATCCCAAGTCGGAAAAATGTGTCTTCATAGGATACCCAAAAGAGACTGTTGGGTACACCTTCTATCATAGATCCGAAGGCAAAATATTCGTTGCTAAGAACGGATCCTTTCTAGAAAAAGAGTTTCTCTCGAAAGAAGTGAGTGGGAGGAAAGTAGAACTTGATGAGGTAATTGTACATTCTCCCATATTGGAAAGTAGTACATCACAGGAAATTGTTCCAGTGATTCCTACACCAATTAGTGAGGAAGTTGATGATAATGATCATGAAACTTCGGATCAAGTTTCTGCTGAACATTGTAGATCAACCAGAGTACGTTCCCCACCAGAGTGGTACGGCAACCCAGTTCTGGAAATCATGTTACTAGACCATGATGAACCTACAAACTATGAGGAAGCGATGATGAGCCCAGTTTCCGCAAAATGGCTTGAAGCCATGAAATCTGAGATGGGATCCATGTATGAGAACAAAGTGTGGACTTTGGTTGACTTGCCCGATGATCGGCAGGCCATCGAAAATAAATGGATCTTCAAGAGGAAGACCGACGCAGACGGTAATATTACTGTTTACAAAGCTCGACTTGTTGCGAAAGGTTTTCGACAAGTTCAAGGAGTTGACTACGATGAGACTTTCTCACCTGTAGCGATGCTTAAGTCTGTCCGAATCATGTTAGCAATTGCCGCATTTTATGATTATGAAATCTGGCAAATGGATGTCAAAACTGCATTCCTAAATGGATATCTCAAAGAAGAGTTGTATATGATGCAACCAGAAGGTTTTGTCGATCCAAAAGGTGCTAACAAAGTATGCAAACTCCAGCGATCCATCTATGGACTGGTGCAAGCATCTCGGAGTTGGAATATACGCTTTGATGAAGTGATCAAAGCATATGGTTTTATACAGACTTTTGGAGAAGCCTGTATTTACAAGAAAGTGAGTGGGAGCTCTGTAGCATTTCTAATATTATATGTAGATGACATATTGTTAATTGGAAATGATATAGAATTTCTGGATAGCATAAAAGGATACTTGAATAAAAGTTTTTTAATGAAAGACCTCGGAGAAGCTGCTTACATATTAGGCATCAAGATCTATAGAGATAGATCAAGACGCTTAATTGGACTTTCACAAAGCACATACCTTGATAAGATTTTGAAAAGGTTCAAAATGGATCAGTCAAGGAAAGGATTCTTGCCTGTTTTACAAGGTATTAAGTTGAGTAAGACTCAATGCCCGACCACTGCAGAAGATAGAGAGAAAATGAAAGTTATTCCCTATGCCTCAGCCATAGGATCTATCATGTATGCAATTCTGTGTACCAGACCTGAAGTGTGCCTTCCTATAAGTCTAGCAGGGAGGTACCAAAGTAATCCAGGAGTGGATCACTGGACAGCGGTCAAAAACATCCTAAAGTATCTGAAAAGAACAAAGGATATGTTTCTCGTATATGGAGGTGACAAAGAGCTCGTCGTAAACGGTTACGTCGATTCTAGCTTTGACACTGATCCGGATGACTCAAAGTCACAAACCGGATATGTATTTTTATTGAACGGTGGAGCTGTCAGCTGGTGCAGTTCCAAGCAGAGCGTCGTGGCGGGATCTACGTGTGAAGCGGAATACATAGCTGCTTCGGAAGCAGCAAATGAAGGAGTCTGGATGAAGGAGTTCATATCCGATCTAGGTGTAGTACCTAGTGCATCGGGTCCAATGAAAATCTTTTGTGACAACACTGGAGCCATAGCCTTGGCGAAGGAATCCAGGTTTCACAAGAGAACAAAGCACATCAAAAGACGCTTCAATTCCATCCGCAATCTAGTCAAGGAGGGAGACATAGAGATTTGCAAAATACATACGGATTTGAATGTTGCAGACCCGTTGACTAAGCCTCTTCCACGGGCAAAACATGATCAGCACCAAGACTCCATGGGTGTGAGGATCATCACTTTGTAATCTAGATTATTGACTCTAGTTCAAGTGGGAGACTGAAGGAAATATGCCCTAGAGGCAATAATAAAGATGTTATTTGTATTTCCTTATATCATGATAAATGTCTTTTATTCATGCTAGAATTGTATTAACCGGAAACTTAGTACATGTGTGGATACATAGACAAAACAGTATGTCCCTAGTATGCCTCTACTAGACTAGCTCATTGATCAAAGATGGTTATGTTTCCTAGCCATAGACATGAGTTGTCATTTGATCAACGGGATCACATCATTAGGAGAATGATGTGACGGACAAGACCCATCCGTTAGCATAGCACTATGATCGTTTAGTTTAACTGCTATTGCTTTCTTCATGACTTATACATGTTCCTATGACTATGAGATTATACAACTCCCGAATACCATAGGAACACCTTGTGTGCTATCAAACGTCACAACGTAACTGGGTGATCATAAAGATGCTCTACAGGTGTCTCCGAAAGTATTCGTGGTGTTGGCATAGATCAAGATTAGGATTTGTCACTCCGAGTGTCGGAGAGGTATCTCTGGGCCCTCTCGGTAACACACATCACAATAAGCCTTGCAAGCAAAAGACTAATGAGTTAGTCACGAAATGATGTGTTACGGAACGAGTAAAGAGACTTGCCGGCAACGAGATTGAACTAGGTATAAAGATACCGACGATCGAATCTCGGGCAAGTAACATACCGTTTGACAAAAGGAACAACATATGTTGTTATGCGGTTCTGACCGATAAAAGATCTTCGTAGAATATGTAGGAGCCAATATGAACATCCAGGTTCCGCTATTGGTTATTGACCAGAGATGAGTCTCGGTCATGTCTACATAGTTCTCGAACCCGTAGGGTCCGCACGCTTAACGTTTGATGACGATCGGTATTATGATTTTTTGAGTATTGATGTACCAAAGGTAGTTCGGAGTCCCGGATGAGATCACGGACATGACGAGGAGTCTCGGAATGTCCGAGACATAAAGATTGATATATTGGACGGCTATATTCGGACACCGGAAGTATACCGGAAAAGTTTCGGATTTATCGGGAATGCTGGAGGGGGTTACCGGAACCCCCTACGAGAGGGGATGGTCCATAGTGGGCCTAAAGTGTGAGTGAGAGGCAGCCCATAGGGCTGGCCGGCGCCCCCACCTAGGAATCCTAGTTGGACTAGGATTGGGGGGGCGCCACCTCTCCTATTCCTTTCCCCCTTCTTCCTTTCGGTGAATCCTACTAGGAATAGGATTGCAATCCTATTCCTAGTAGGACTCCCTCCCTAGCCGCACCAGGAGAGGTTGGCCGGCCTCCCTCCCTTGCTCCTTTATATACGGGGGCAGGGGGGCACCCAAAGACACACAAGTTGAATTGTTTTAGCCGTGTGCGGTGCCCCCCTCCACAGAATCACACCTCGGTCATACCGTCGCGGAGCTTAGGCGAAGCCCTGCGCCGGTGAACACATCATATCCGTCACCACGCCGTCATGCTGACGAAACTCTCCCGTGAAGCTCAACTGGATCAAGAGCTCGTGGGACGTCATCAAGCTGAACGTGTGCTGAACGCGGAGGTGCCGTACGTTCGGTGCTTGATCGGTTGGATCGCGAAGAAGTTCGACAACATCAACCGCGTCACTTGACGCTTCCGCTCCCGGTCTACGAGGGTATGTAGACACACTCTCCCCTCTCGTTGCTATGCATCTGGTAGATAGATCTTGCGTGATCGTAGGAAAATTTTAAAATACTACGTTCCCCAACAGTGTTGTAGTATCTGTGAGCCACGAGGACTCAGCAATCCCATAACCATGGGTATCAAGACTAGCAAAGCTTAAAGGGTATGGAAGAGGGTAGTGGTGAGGTTGCAGCAGCGGCTAAGCACAATATGGTGGCTACCTTACGAGTACAAGAGTAAGATGAGCATCTACGCAAGCGGTCGCAAACTAGTAATGATCGCTAAAGATCCTGAACTACCTACAAGTCAAACATAACCCCACTGTGTTCTCTTCTCAAAGTGAAAAGAAACAGTCACGGTTACTCACACAGTTGTGTGTTTTACTTCGGATCCTCTGTCAAGTTTTCTAGAACCGGACATTAACAAATTCCAATCTGCCACATAACCGCGGGCACGGCTTTCGAAAGATCATAACCCTGCAGGGGTGTGCCAACTTAGCCCATCACAAGCTCTCACGATCAGCTGAAATGATAAATATAATATCATCACCCCTTACCTTAGGTAAATCCGATCAGGCTCGGCATCCCGGTGCACAAGACATTTCGACAATGGTAAAACAAGTCCAGCAAGACCTCCCGGCGTGCCAACACCCTGATAGTAGCCGCTCGTATCTCGTCTCAGGCCACGACCGGATGGGCGATTCTACAGGTTATACAAGATACCTCGAGTTTCCCCGTGGCGGCCCCGCAGAACCCCCGTTTGGGACCAACACCATCAGCACTGGCCCCCCGGCTATGTAGAAAGAATCCCCGGGGACGCGACCCCCTATGCAATTTTAATTAATTAATTAAGTTGTTATTATGAGGCAAATTAAAACCCATGCTGGGCCTTGCTGGAGGAGTTTTATTCAAAGACGAAATGTCAAGGGGTCCCCATATACCCAACCATGTAAGGAACGCAAAATCAAGGAACATAATGCCGGTTTATCGGCGCCTAAGGTGGCATGAGTGGAACAAAACACCGAGCAAAAGGCCAAGCCTTCCACCCATGCCCAGTATATAGGTGTGTTAATAATAATAATAGATATTGTGATATTCCAACAACAAGTTCCCACCTGGAACGATCTTCATCTTCACCTGCAACTAACAACGCTATAAGAGGGGCTGAGCAAGCGGGTAACATAGCCAAACAATGGTTTTGCTAGGAAGGTTTCAAAGGTTAGAGGTTTCATGGCAACAAGGAGAGGCTGACAATAAAGATGGGTAGCGTGACATATAACGATAGCATCGAGACACTAAGCATGGCAATGACAGTAAAGGTATCCGAGGGTATGGTCATCTTGCCTAGGATTCTGCGAGGGAGAAGAACAAGTCCATGTAGTAGTCAAACAATCCTCACAACTCCGGAACGAACCCGGAGCTAACGAGAGAAGCAAACCGGAAAGAAACAAGCAACACAGTAAACACACCACACGAGACATGACAATATGCTCAATCAAGTATGATGCAAAACAAGTCTATGTATGATGCACAGCAAGTCTATACAGGAAGCAAAACATGGCAAGGTAGGAAGCACAGAAAAACAACACAAGTCTATAGATGATGCAATGCATGGCAAGGTATGATGCATGGCAAGTCTATACAGGAAGCAATACATGGCAAGGTAGGAAGCACAGGAAAACAACACAAGTCTATATATGATGCAATACATGGCAAGGTATGATGCATGACAAGTCTATACAGGAAGCAATACATGGCAAGGTAGGAAGCACAGGAAAACAACACAAGCAACATGACAATATGCTCAACATAGTAGGATGCAAGGCAAGTCTATATAGGATGCAATACATGGCAAGGTAGGAAGCACTCAAAAACAACACAAGTCAACAAGTTTAAATGAGGCTGGAAACTACAACAACAATTCCGGAAAATCCCCATATGCATGTTTAGCAATTTTCAGCAAACAACAATTCACACATTTTAATGTTGTTAACATGATGCGGATGACATGATCAAGTTTTATGCAACTTTTAGTAAAAGTTAACATGAACATGATAAGGAGTATTTGTCACCGTGGTGGAATGAAAGGGGCCACGACGACGAATCCGAAAATGATGCCACGCGACATATCGGTTCCGGTAACTCGTTGAGAGACCGGTGCAAAAGATAGCGGAGAGAGTGACATGCAAAAGAGATGGGGTGAACCCGGTTGCCCGGTTCCCACGGGTCGGCGACAAGGCAAACGAGGGCCACAACGGACATGATGCAAACATCCGATTCATCTCATACAACACATGCAGTCCACGGGTCATCGTCATTGGGTTTTACCTTCGGAACGTTCGTTTCGGGGCGGTTCGAGGTCGTAGGGGAAGTAGTGGTTCACGTGTCGTAGAGGAAGTAGTCGTTCTCGGACGTCGTGGAAGTAGTCGTTCACGTTTCGTAGATGATCGGGGTCTTCGGCGACGGTAGTTGCACGCGTTTTTCGTAGATGAACTTGAGGGTTCCGAGTGCTCCGAGCATAGTGGTACTTGGCGTCTCATCGTGTAGTCATACCATTCCGTAGATGTTCATGTTGTCGTGATCGAACTCGAGGTGTTCTTGGCGGTAGTGGTACTTGATGCTTCGTTGTGGTACTTGGCGTCCAGTGCAGCAACAACAAGGTATACGGGACAGGGAACGGGTCGAGGGTGGCTGCTCCTCGAGCATAGAAGAAGTCAACGGTAGGCTAGCGTCGGGGGCCTCGAGGCCATTGGGATGGCCGGCATCGGAAGGAGGCGCGAGCAGGGCTGAAGCAGGGGACTTGGGCAGGAGGAAGCCGAGCACTGCTGGAGGAGGAGACGCACGGGCGAGGAAGTGGCCGACGTGGCGACATGAAGGAGAGGTGAGGGCAGCGCTTGGTGTGGCGAGGACGGCGAGCTTGGACGGCGACGATGGCTGGACAGAGCTTGCGGAGAGCGGGGCGAGGCGGAGGTGTGTCCAGCTTGAAGGCGGTGGGGGCCACGCGGAGCTCCAATGGCGCTCCGACCTGCTGATGGTCGAGGCGATGGCATGATGCGGTGGCGAGGACGGGCGCCCGACGGCCCTGGTGGTGCGGCAAGATGGCGGAGCCGGCGTGGCGTCGGGGATCGGAAGCAGCAGGGAGGCGGCGGTGTTGGAGATGCACTAGAGGAGGCGCAGGCTCACCGGCGTCCTCGAGGAGGCGCGGGATCGAGCATGCGATGCAAGAGAGCGAGAGAAGGGAGAGGTGCGGGGGCTCGAGAGGAGGGAGAGGCTCGGGCTGCGCGAGAGGATCGAGCCAGAGAGGGGAGAGTTGGGGATTGGGCAAAGAGGTGCGAGAGAGCGAGAGGAGGGAGAGGTGCGGCGCTGCGAAAGGGACGAGAGGGAGAGGTCGAGGGGTGAGGCAGTGTTGGGGAACGTAGTATTTTCAAAAATTTCCTACGATCACGCAAGATCTATCTACTAGATGCATAGCAACGAGGGGGAGAGTGTCTACGTACCCTCATAGACCGGGAGCGGAAGCGTCTAGTGACGTGGTTGATGTAGTCGAACTTCTTCGCGATCCAACCGATCAAGTACCGAACATACGGAACCTCCGCGTTCAGCACACGTTCAGCTTGATAACGTCCCACGGGCTCTTGATCTAGTTGAGCTTCACGGGAGAGTTTCGTCAGCACGACGGCGTGGTGACGGATATGATGAAGTTACCGGCGCATGGCTTCGCCTAAGCACTGCAACGGTATAATCGAGGTGTGTTTCTGTGGAGGGGGCACCGCACACGGTTGGGAGAGATCAACTGATCAACTTGTGTGTTCTAGGGTGCCCCCTGCCCCCGTATATAAAGGAGCAAGGGGGGGGGCAGCCCTTCCATGGAGCGCCAGGGAGGCAATCCTACTAGGAATAGGATTGCAATCCTATTCCTAGTAGGAGTCCACCAAGAAGGAAAAGGGGGAAAGGAAGGAGAGGGAGAGGTGGCGCCTCCCAATCCTAGTCCAACTAGGATTCCCTGGTGTGGCGCCGGCCAGCCTCTATGGGTTGTCTCTCTTCTTTCCTCAAGGCCCACTGCGGACCATACCCCCTCGTGGGGGGTTCCGGTAACCCCCTCCGGCAATCCAGTTAAATCCGAAACTTTTCCGGAACACTTCCGGAGTCCGAATATAGTCGTCCAATATATCAATCAATATGTCTCGGACATTCCGAGACTCCTCGTTATGACCGTGATCTCATCCGGGACTCCGAACTACCTTCGGTACATCAAAACTAATAAACTCATAATACCGATCGTCATCAAACGTTAAGCGTGCGGACCCTACGGGTTCGAGAACTATGTAGACATGACCGAGACTCATCTTCGATCAATAACCAATAGCGGAACCTGGATGCTCATATTGGTTCTTACATATTCTACGAAGATCTTTATCGGTCAAACCGCATAACAACATACGTTGTTCCTTTTGTCATCGGTATGTTACTTGCCCGAGATTCGATCGTCGGTATCTCTATACCTAGTTCAATCTCGTTACCGGCAAGTCTCTTTACTCGTTCCGTAATACATCATCTCGTGACTAACTCATTAGTCATTTGCTTGCAAGGCTTATTATGATGTGCATTGCCGAGAGGGCCCAGAGATACCTCTCCGACACTCGGAGTGAGAAATCCTAGTCTTGATCTATGCCAACACCACGAATACTTTCGGAGACACCTGTAGAGCATCTTTATGATCACCCAGTTACGTTGTGACGTTTGATAGCACACAAGGTGTTCCTACGGTATTCGGGAGTTGCATAATCTCATAGTCATAGGAACATGTATAAGTCATGAAGAAAGCAATAGCAGTAAAACTAAACAATCATAGTGCTAAGCTAACGGATGGGTCTAGTCCATCACATCATTCTCCTAATGATGTGATCCCGTTGATCAAATGAGAACTCATGTCTATGGCTAGGAAACATAGCCATCTTCGATCAATGAGCAAGTCTAGTAGAGGCATACTAGGGACACTATGTTTTGTCTATGTATTCACACATGTACTAAGTTTCCAGTTAATACAATTCTAGCATGAATAATAAACATTTATCATGATATAAGGAAATAAATAATAACTTTATTATTGCCTCTAGGGCATATTTCCTTCAGTCTCCCACTTGCACTAGAGTCAATAATCTAGATCACGTCACCATGTGATTAACACCTATTAGTTCACATCACCATGTGACAAACACCCATAGTTCTCATCGCCATGCGACCAATACCCAAAAGGGTTTACTAGAGTCAACAATCTAGTTCACATCGCCATGTGATTAATACCCAAAGAGTAATAAGGTGTGATCATGTTTTGCTTGTGACAGAAGTTTAGTCAATGGGCCTGACACATTCAGATCCGTATGTATTTCGTAAATTTCTATGTCTACAATGCTCTACATGGAGCTACTTTAGCTAATTGCTCCCACTTCCAATATGCATCCAGATCGAGACTCGGAGTCATCCAGATCAGTGTTTAAAGCTTGCATCGACGTAACTCTTTACGACGAACTCTTTGTCACCTCCATATTCGAGAAATATTTCCTTAGTCATCCAGTAACTAAGGATAATTTTGACCGCTGTCCAGTGATCTACTCCTAGATCGCTTTTGTACCTCCTTGCCAAACTCATGGCAAAGTATACAACATGTTTGGTACACAGCATGGCATACTTTTAAAGAGCCTATGGCTGAGGCATAGGGAATGACCTTCATTCTTTCTCTATCTTCTGCCGTGGTCGGGTTTTGAGTCTTACTCAACTTCATACCTTGCAACACATGCAAGAACTCTTTCTTTGACTGTTCCATTTTGAACTACTTCAAAATCTTGTCAAGGTATGTGCTTTGTGAAAGTCCAATCAAGCGTCTTGATCTATCTCTATAGATCTTGATGCCTAATATATAAGCAGCTTCACCGAGGTCTTTCATTGAAAAACTCTTATTCAAGTATCCTTTTATGCTATCCAGAAATTCTATATCATTTCCAATCAATAATATGTCATCCACATATAATATTAGAAATGCTACAGAGCTCCCACTCACTTTATTGTAAATACAGGCTTCTCCAAAAGACTGTATAAAACCATATGCTTTGATCACCTCATCAAAGTGTATATTCCAACTCCGAGATGATTGCACCAGTCCATATATGGATCGCTGGAGCTTGCATACTTTGTTAGCACCTTTTGGATCGACAAAACCTTCTGGTTGCATCATATACAACTCTTCTATGAGATATCTATTTAGGAATGCAGTTTTG
Organism: Secale cereale; assembly: GCA_902687465.1. Lineage (NCBI taxonomy): Eukaryota > Viridiplantae > Streptophyta > Magnoliopsida > Poales > Poaceae > Secale > Secale cereale. The sequence goes on from LR738715.1 coordinate 495,275,979, forward strand.
ACATCCATTTGCCAGATTTCATAATCATAAAATGCGGCAATTGCTAACATGATTCAGACAGACTTAAGCATCGCTACAGGTGAGAAAGTCTCATCGTAGTCAACTCCTTGAACTTGTCGAAACCCTTTCGCAACAAGTCGAGCTTTGTAAACAGTAACATTACCGTCTGCGTCGGTCTTCCTCTTGAAAATCCATTTATTTTCGATGGCTTGCCGATCATCGGGCAAGTCAACCAAAGTCCACACTTTGTTCTCATACATGGATCCCATCTCAGATTTCATGGCCTCAAGCCATTTTGTGGAATCTGGGCTCATCATCGCTTCCTCATAGTTCGTAGGTTCATCATAGTCTAGTAACATGACTTCCAGAACTGGGTTGCCATACCACTCTGGTGCGGAACGAACTCTGGTTGATCTACGAAGTTCAGCAGAAACTTGGTCTGAAGTTTCATGATCATCATCATTAGCTTCCTCAGTAATTGGTGTAGGAATCACTGGAACTAGTTTATGTGATGTTCCACATTCCAATTCGGGAGAAGGTACAATTACTTCATCAAGTTCTACTTTCCTCCCACTCACTTCTTTCGAGAGAAACTCCTTCTCTAGAAAGGATCCAGTCTTAGCAACGAATATCTTGCCTTAGGATCTATGATAGAAGGTGTACCCAATAGTCTCCATTAGGTATCCTATGAAGACACATTTCTCCGACTTGGGTTCGAGCTTATCAGGTTGAAGCTTTTTCACATAAGCATCGCAGCCCCAAACTTTAAGAAACGAGAACTTTGGTTTCTTGCCAAAACACGGTTCATAAGGCGTCGTATCAACGGATTTAGATGGTGCCCTTATTTAACGTGAATGCAGCTGTTTCTAATGCATAACCCAAAACGATAGTGGTAAATCGGTAAGAGACATCATAGATCGCACCATATCTAATAAAGTACGGTTACGACATTCAGATACACCATTACATTGTGGTGTTCCGGGTGGCGTGAGTTGTGAAACTATTCCACATTGTTTAAAATGAAGACCAAACTCGTAACTCAAATATTCACCTCCATGATCAGATCGTAGAAACTTTATTTTCTTGTTATGATGATTCTCTACTTCACTCTGAAATTCTTTGAACTTTTCAAATGTTTCAGACTTGTGCTTCATCAAGTGGATATACCCATATCTGCTCAAATCATCAGTGAAGGTCAGAAAATAACGATACTCGCCACGAGCTTCAACACTTATCGGTCCACATACATCAGTATGTATGATTTCCAACAAATTTATTGCTCGCTCCATTGTTCCGGAGAACGGAGTTTTAGTCATCTTGCCCATGAGGCATGGTTCGCAAGCACCAAGTGATTCATAATCAAGTGATTCCAAAAGTCCATCACTATGGAGTTTCTTCATGCGCTTTACACCAATATGACCTAAACGGCAGTGCCACAAATAAGTTGCATTATCATTATTAACCTTGCATCTTTTGGCTTCAATATGATGAATATGTGTATCACTACGATCGAGATCCAACAAAATATTTTCATTGGGTGTATGACCATCGAAGGCTTTATTCATGTAAACAGAATAACAATTATTCTATGACTTTAAATGAATAACCGTATTGCAACAAACATGATCAAATCATATTCATGCTTAACGCAAATGCCAAATAACATTTATTTAGGTTCTACACTAATCCGAAAGTATAGGGAGTGTGCGATGATGATCATATCAATCTTGGAACCACTTCCAACACACATCGTCACTTCACCTTTAACTAGTCTCTGTTCATTCTGCACCTCTTGTTTCGAGTTACTAATTTTAGCAACTGAACTGGTATCAAATACCCAGGGGTTGCTATGAACACTAGTAAAGTACACATCAATAATCTGTATATCAAATATACCTTTGTTCACCTTGACATCCTTCTTATCCACCAAGTATCTAGGGCAGTTCCACTTCCAGTGACCATTTCCTTTGCAGTAGAAGCACTTAGTTTCAGGCTTGAGTTTAGCTTTGGGTTTCTTCACGGGAGTGACAACTTGCTTGTCATTCTTCTTGAAGTTCCCCTTCTATCCTTTTGCCCTTTACTTGAAACAAGTGGTCTGGTTAACCATCAACATTTGATGCTCTTTCTTGATTTCTACCTTCGCCGATTTCAGCATCGCAAAGAGCTCGGGAATTACTTTCGTCATCCCGTGCATATTATAGTTCATCACGAAGTTCTACTAACTTGGTGATAGTGTCTAGAGAACTTTGTCAATTACTATCTTATCTGGAAGATTAACTCCCACTTGATTCAAGCAATTTTAGTACCCAGACAATCTGAGCACATGCTCACTGGTTGTGATGGCCTGTCTTATTAGGGATGATAGACTACTCATATCAATAAGGAATTCCTTCTTTTCCAGGAGCCCATTCGGATAGAACTCCAAAGTTAAGCGTGCTCAGCTTGGAGTAGTTTCAGGATGGGTGACCGACCGGGAAGTTACTCCCGGGTGCGCACGAGTGAGGACAAAGTGCGCAGAAAAGACTAATATTGATATGTGAGGCCAGTCTAGATCCCGCCAGGAGTAACGACCACCGGCGGGTGTGTCCGGGGCGTTACACTGGTTGAGCTATTCTCCTCCATCTTGTAGGCAAAGTACTGTCAGAGGTCTTATACCTCTCGACACGGGCATGAGTATGAAATACTAATTTCAACTCTTGGAACATCTCATATGTTCCGTGGCGTTTCAAAACGTTTTTTAAGTCCTGGTTATAAGCCGTAAAGCATGGCGCACTAAACTATCAAGTAGTCATCATACCGAGCTTGTCAAACGTTCATAACGTCTGCATCTGCTCCTGCAATAGGTTCATCACCTAGCGGTGCATCAAGGACATAATACTTCTGTGCATAAGTGAGGATAATCCTCAGATCACGGACCTAGTCCGCATCATTGCTACTAACATCTTTCAACTTATATTTCTCTAGGAACATATAAAATAAACGGGGAGCAACATCGCGAGGTATTGATCTACAACATAGATATGCTAATACTACCAGGACTAAGTTCATGATAAATTAAAGTTCAATTTAATCATATTACTTAAGAACTCCCACTTAGATAGACATCCCTCTAGTCATCTAAATGATCACGTGATCCAAATCAACTAAACCATCACGTGAGATGGAGTAGTTTCAATGGTGAACATCTTATGTTGATCATATCTACTATATGATTCACGCTCAACCTTTCGGTTTCCAGTGTTCGACCATATCTGCATATGCTAGGCTCGTCAAGTTTAACCCGAGTATTCTGCGTGTGCAAAACTGGCTTACACCCGTTGTATTTGAACGTAGAGCTTATCACACCCTATCATCACGTGGTGTCTCAGCACGAAGAACTTTCGCAACCATGCATACTCAGGGAGAACACTTGTACCTTGAAATTTTGTAAGGGATCATCTTATAATGCTACCGTCGTACTAAGCAAAATAATAAGCATAATAAGATAAACATCACATGCAATCAAAATATGTGACATGATATGGCCATCATCATCTTGTGCTTTTGATCTCCATCTCCAAAGCACCATCATGATCACCTTCGTCACCGACGCGACACCTTGATCTCCATCGTAGCATCGTTGTCGTCTCGCCAACTATTGCTTCTACGACTATCGCTACCACTTAGTGATAAAGTAAAGCAATTACATGGCGATTGCATTTCATACAATAAAGCGACAACAATATGGCTCCTGCCAGTTGCCGATAACTTTACAAAACATGGTCATCTCATACAAAACTGTATATCTCATCATGTCTTGACCATATCACATCACAACATGCCCTGCAAAAACAAGTTAGACGTCCTCTACTTTGTTGTTGCAAGTTTTACGTGGCTGCGACGGGCTTTGCAAGAACCGTTCTTACCTACGCATACAAAAACCACAACGATGTTTCGTCAAGTATGTGCTGTTTTAACCTTAACAAGGACCGGGCATAGCCACACTTGGTTCAGCTCAACTGAGAGAGACAGACACCCGCCAGTCACCTTTAAGCAACGAGTGCTCATAACGGTGAAACCAGTATCGCGTAAGTGTACGCGTAATGTCGGTCCGGGCCGCTTCATCTCACAATACCGCCGAAGAAAAGTATGACATGCTGGTAAGCAGTATGACTAGTATCGCCCACAACTCATTGTGTTCTACTCGTGCATATCATCTACGCATAAACCTGGCTCTGATACCATTGTTGGGGAACGTAGTATTTTCAAAATTTTCCTACGGTCACGCAAGATCTATCTACTAGATGCATAGCAACGAGAGGGAGATTGTGTCTACGTACCCTCGTAGACCGGGAGCGGAAGCGTCTACTGACGCGGTTGATGTAGTCGAACTTCTTTGCGATCCAACCGATCAAGTACTGAACGTACGGCACCTCCGCGTTCAGCACACGTTCAGCTTGATGACGTCCCACGAGCTCTTGATCTAGTTGAGCTTCACGGGAGAGTTTCGTAAGCACGACGGCGTGGTGACGGATATGATGAAGTTACCGGCGCAGGGCTTCGCCTAAGCACTGCAACGGTATAATCGAGGTGTGTTTCTGTGGATGGGGGCACCGCACACGGTTGGGAGAGATCAACTGATCAACTTGTGTGTTCTAGGGTGCCCCCCTTCCCCCGTATATAAAGGTGCAAAGGGATGGGCCGGCCAGCCCTTCTATGACGCGCCAGGGAGGCAATCCTACTAGGAATAGGATTGCAATCCTATTCCTAGTAGGAGTCCACCAAGAAGGAAAAGGGGGAAAGGAAGGAGAGGGAGAGGTGGCGCCCCCCAATCCTAGTCCAACTAGGATTCCCTGGTGGGGCGCCGGCCAGCCTCTATGGGCTGTCTCTCTTCTTTCCTCAAGGCCCACTATGGACCATACCCCCTCGTGGGGGGTTCCGGTAACCCCCTCCGGCAATCCGGTTAAATCCGAAACTTTTCCGGACCACTTCCGGTGTCCGAATATAGTCGTCCAATATATCAATCTTTATGTCTCGGACATTCCGAGACTCCTCGCTATGTCCGTGATCTCATCCGGGACTCCGAACTATCTTCGGTACATCAAAAATCATAAACTCATAATACCGATCGTCATCAAACGTTAAGCGTGCGGACCCTACGGGTTCGAGAACTATGTAGACATGACCGAGACTCATCTTCGGTCAATAACCAATAGCGGAACCTGGATGCTCATATTGGTATGTTACTTGCCCGAGATTCCATCGTCGGTATCTCTATACCTAGTTCAATCTCGTTACCTGCAAGTCTCTTTACTCGTTCCGTAATACATCATCTCGTGACTAACTCATTAGTCATTTGCTTGCAAGGCTTATTATGATGTGCATTACCGAGAGGGCCCAGAGATACCTCTCCGACACTCGGAGTGACAAATCCTAGTCTTGATCTATGCCAACACCACGAATACTTTCGGAGACACCTGTAGAGCATCTTTATGATCACCCAGTTACGTTGTGACGTTTGATAGCACACAAGGTGTTCCTACGGTATTCGGGAGTTGCATAATCTCATAGTCATAGGAACATGTATAAGTCATGACGAAAGCAATAGCAGTAAAACTAAACGATCATAGTGCTAAGCTAACGGATGGGTCTAGTCCATCACATCATTCTCCTAATGATGTGATCCCGTTGATCAAATGACAACTCATGTCTATGGCTAGGAAACATAGCCATCTTCGATCAATGAGGCATACTAGGGACACTCTGCTTTGTTTATGTATTCACACATGTACTAAGTTTCCAGTTAATACAATTCTAGCATGAATAATAAACATTTATCTTGATATAAGGAAATAAATAATAACTTTATTATTGCCTCTAGGGCATATTTCCTTCAGGCAGAGTGGGCTAGGGTTAGGGGTGGCTGGGCCGTGTGCCACGGGAAGGAGTTGGGCCGGCCTGCGGCTGGGAGGCCCAAAGCACGCAAGTGGCCCTATCCCCTTAAAAAAACAAAAGCAGACTCAAAAACCCAAGGATGAAAAGGAAAAAGGACAGGGGGTTATATGAAGAATAAGAAGGAAGTAAAAATATACTTAAACTCCTAGATTTATGCACAATTTTAATAAACTAGTTTGGACATTTTTAAGGATATAAAAATAATTCAAGTTTGAATTAAATTCAAACTTGAGCCATTTTTTAACCCAACCAAAACAAGTCCAAAGGAACTAAAAAATTGGCAAGTATGTTGAAGGCATGGTTGAGAATTGATAGGAAAAGAATGAACATTAAATTGGTGCAGGAAAATAGAAAGCCACAATTTAAATGGACTAACGAAGAAGGAGAAGAAGATGATCAAGCAAGGTTGTGGGAGTCAAAACTTGGAGTTAAACAGACATGGGGAATATTATGCAAGTGTGTGATGGTTGCTTCCAACAATGGAATATTTTTATAATAGCTCCATAAATATTAGGAGGATATATATATGTTATAAAGAGAAGTCATCCTTCCCTCGATTTAAATGGACTGAAGGTCCACACGACTTATTTGGTTGAGTTGCAGAATTAAAGTCATGATGGCATGATGACATGATGCAATGCAAAATAAATAACACAAGCACAAATGAAACACACGGGAGAACCCGGAACATCTGGAATCTTCTGGAGCGTCGGTCTTCGGGCATCACAACTCTCCCACACTAACAGAGGATCTCGACCCGAGATCCTGGAGATGGCACCGGATAAAACGGAAGAGGAATAGGTAAAACAAAGTTGCTTCTTCGACAGACGAGTGAAACCACGAACCTTGAGAGGTTAAACAAGTTGAATAAGAATACAATGGAGATGAACGAAGATGAAAACACTCCGTTAGAAAAAAAGAAAAAAGGAACATTACGAGAACCTTGTAGGTTGAACGACATGAAACAAGAGCTTATGAACCAAAAGAATATGAAACTGCAACGGTATAGCCAAGGAATAAGAATGACATAATTTGGACAGCACTCCAACTGAAAATCGAAGGAATTAACATGAGCTTGAGAAGATTGGATGATACTTGATGAAATAAACAGCACATTGCCTCCGAAACAATTGAAAGAATGGCACGAGGGGTAAGAAAGATTTCAGGCAACACTCCGGTTGAAAAGAGAGGCAAAACTTAATAAGATGAGAGAATTATAATGGAGGTGACGACACTCCTGTTAAATAGACAAGTAAGGAAGAATATGATCTTGATAAAAACGAGAAGATGGTCAAAGAGAGCAATATCACAATGCCTCCGGAATGAAAGAATAGAATATAGATCCATGAAAGAAATGAACGGAGAAAAATATGACAACTTCTCTCAAAATTGAATTTGAAAAAGCATCCTTACCACAATAGATTGAAAAGAGTTGTTGGAAATTCAACAACGAAAAGAATAAGCTTCATGTGGGCTTATGGAAAACATCTCAAAATTATGAGGTGACAACCAGCCACTTACGAAAACATTTGATTGTATTGAGATCAACAAGGAGACGAAAAACTTATTTAACCGGGAGGATAAATGAAAAAATTGGGTCATTTATAAGCACCATAATAGCAACAATTCTCATGGAAAGCTTTTAGGTGAGATACAACCCAAGATTACTTCAACGAACAAATTGAAGGGTTGAAAGATTTCATGAACGAAGAATAAGATGGTTTTAAATATCTCATTCTTGATAACTCGTGAATCATAAAACATGAAGGAAAAATTGTCAATAATGACATAACACCATCTCATAGATAAGGTAGAAAGAATTGCACTTCGGAGTGCATGATGAAGAATGCTTGAGCTCCTTCAGCAAGAATCTTGAAGACCACTACGAGGATGAATTAAATCTTGATGAACCACCATGAGAACTCCGGTAATGAAAGCATGAGAAGTGAAAGATGAAAAGAATAAGATTCAAGGCCTGTGATGTATTAGATGGAGCTTTGAAATGATATAATTGAAATAACTTGGAGCTCCGGAAAACAAGATGAACAACTTGGGACCGAGAATATGATATGATGAACACGCTCCGGAAAAAAGAGATTAATCACTTCAAGGAAATAAGAATAAGATTTACTGCATGCTTACCTTTCATCAAATTAAATTGACAACAAGCAACAGATTTGGCATACTACTTATTCTCGTTGGAAAGAATTAAAGAGAGATCTCGCACAAACTTGAGAAAGTATTCAACGAATCACCGGTAGGATTATGAAAAGAACAAATGGCTTGATACAATGACAACGGAAGAGTAATCTTGAACGAACCACCGTAAGAAATATGGAGACGAACTAAGAGGCATCAATGAAGAATATTTGGAGGACAAGTTGAAAACTGAGAACGAAGAAATATTCTGAAATGATGGCCTTCGGAGGATCACAATGGCAAGAATTCATGAAATGCTTCGGACGGGTATAAAAAGAATTCCTGACAATCGGAACAATAATGAAGATGGCATGAAGCTAGAACCACAACTCATCAAGAGAACGGGCCAAGATCTAAGAGAAACTCTTCTCCGATCTTCAAATATTAAGAATGACAAGGAGAAACACCTTGAAAAATTTCGAGATGCTCCGGAAGAATAAAAAAAGATGGAAGGTTTAACCAAACATGAAAAGAATTTGAAAACGATCTTGGAGAAGGCATGTGACTGATGGAAATCATTCTTACGTCACACTTTGAAAAGAATTTGAGTATAACTCCGGAAAAAACTTGGAAGAGTCAGGTAAGATCCTGGAAAAAAACCTGTGGGTTAGGGCCCACTAAACAAATCACCGTTGGAAAAGATTGCTTAAGAGATATTGCACCGGTTGAATTAAATGGCTTGAGTAAGATAACAATCCTCAAAATAGCTTGAAAGGATTAAGAATGGAAATGCGGATCTTCTGAGATATCTTCAGCACTCCGGAGAAGAATTAGAGAGTTGAATAAGCAAGAGAGACTTCGGATAAGAAATTACAACATGTGAAAACATGTGAAACAAAAGGAAGAGATATGATCAACATCGAAGCTTGAATTTATTTCACCGGAGAAGAAACGAGAACGGAGAATGATGAACTTGAAGCTCTTGAGCATCTTCACGATAAATCACCGGATAAGAACATTGAAGGAAAAGAATGAAGAAATCTACATGAATCAAATGGATACTTCATTTGAGATTTCTTGCTCCGAGAAGAAGAAGGGTGTGAGGGTGGGGAAACAAAGACATATTGGGACGAATGAAACAGACAAATCATCAGATTTCTCAACGGCGTCCGTATGGAATAACTTGAAGAGAAGGCACACCAGTTGAAAAGGATTAACATGAAAATCTCGATTGTCAAGAAGAATTAGCACTCCCATAGAAATATGAGAACACCGAATAAAGAAAGGTATGGAATCAACATTTGACATCGAAGCAACTCGAATACCAGAATCAAAACAAAAACAACGGATAGATATGTTGCAACATAACTTCACAATATCATCCGAATAGAGAATTGAACGAATGAATTTCGTAGGTACAACAACTTCTCGAGAAGACACTTGGGAGAACAAAGGTAAATAAAAACAACAAGGAGCAGATAGAACAAATACAAGATAGAAGCTTCGTTCGACATATTCGTGCTGAAAGCTTATGGAACATGTTAGAAAAGGGTTTTGCAATCCCCGGATCAGCATAGCCAAGGACCCTTTAAGATGCAACTCCCGATTGGAACAACGCCCATAAAACCACTTCACTCAATGTAGAACCCCGAACTCAATATCATGCATTCGTTGGAAGAATGCCTACGAACTACTAGATGAACCCACCTATTAATTTCCGAAAGTTTCCAGTTATGCAATCAGGTGTTGGGGATACAGGGGAAGCATCACGCACTCAACTCTAATCCTACATCCAGCTGTATCCATCCTTCAACACATAACCAGTTATTTCCGGAAACCGTTTACCTCGGACCTTCGAAATGCATCTACTATACAAGCTATGGCAATACTCCCGAACTACCTCCCCGGTACTGGGTGATGTCGGGGTTATCTTGCCACTAACCGCATAGGAGAGTTTTCTATGTCGGCCGTCTTAAGTATTCTAGAACTGCTGCGATATATTTGTGACGACAACACCTCGGAGCTCAACTCCCCGGGACACTGCCACAACCCCTAAATGACAGGAGGCATCGAGAACAATGTTCTCGTCACAAAGACATCGGAACAATCCAAACAATACTCGCGTGATCCTAAAAAAATTAAGTGAATTTTGAGAGTAGAAGAGACAAGAGTAATCGTCAGGAGTCCTCACCAGAGTGAAAAGAGATGAGGAGCAAAAGAAATCCTACTCTCCGATATATATATATATATATATATATATATATATATATATATAT
>LR738715.1:495287879-495306597 GCA_902687465.1 Secale cereale
GAATAGCAAAGCTTAAAGGGTATGGAAGAGGGTAGTGGTGAGGTTGCAGCAGCGGCTAAGCATAATATGGTGGCTACCTTACGAGTACAAGAGTAAGATGAGCACCTACGCAAGCGGTCGCAAACTAGTAATGATCGCTAAAGATCCTGAACTACCTGCGAGTAAAACATAACCCCACCGTGTTCTCTTCTCAAAGTGAAAAGAGACAGTCACGGTTACTCACACAGTTGTGTGTTTTACTTCGGATCCTCTGTCAAGTTTTCTACAACCGGACATTAACAAATTCCAATCTGCCACATATCCGCGGGCACGGCTTTCGAAAGATCATAACCCTGCAGGGGTGTCCCAACTTAGCCCATCACAAGTTCTCACGATCAGCTGAAGTGATAAATATAATATCATCACCCATTATCTTAGGGAAATCCGATCAGGCTCGGCATCCCGGTGCACAAGACATTTCAACAATGGAAAAACAAGTCCAGCAAGACCTCCTGGCGTGCCGACACCGTGATAGTAGCCGCGCGTATCTCGTCTCAGGCCACGACCGGATGGGCGATTCTACAGGTTATACCAGATACCTCAAGTTTCCCCGTGGCGGCCCCGTAGAACCCCTGTTTGGGACCAACACCATCAGCACTTGCCCCCCTGCTATGTAGAAAGAATCCCCGGGACGCGACCCCCTATGCAATTTTAATTAATTAATTAAGTTGTTATTATGAGGCAAATTAAAACCCATGTTGGGCCTTGCTGGAGGAGTTTTATTCCAAGACGAAGTATCAAGGGGTCCCCATATACCCAACTGTGTAAGGAACGCAAAATCAAGGAACATAATGCCGGTTTATCGACGCCTAAGGTGGCATGACTGGAACAAAACACCGAGCAAAAGGCCAAGCCTTTCCACCCATGCCAAGTATATAGGTGTGTTAATAATAATAATAGATATTGTGATATTCCAACAACAAGTTCCCACCTGGAACGATCTTCATCTTCACCTGCAACTAACAACGCTATAAGAGGGGCTGAGCAAGCGCGTAACATAGCCAAACAATGGTTTTGCTAGGAAGGTTTCAAAGGTTAGAGGTTTCATGGCAACAAGGAGAGGCTGATAATAAAGATGGGTAGCGCGACATATAACGATAGCATCGAGACACTAAGCATGGCAATGATAGTAAAGGTATCCAAGGGTATGGTCATCTTGCCTGGGGTCCCGCGAGGGAGAAGAACAAGTCAATGCAGTAGTCAAACAATCCTCACAACTCCGGAACGAACCCGGAGCTAACGAGAGAAGCAAACCGGAAAGAAACAAGCAACATGGTAAACACACCACACGAGACATGACAATATGCTCAATCAAGTATGATGAAAAACAAGTCTATGTATGATGCACAACAATTCTGTACAGGAAGCAAAACATGGCAAGGTAGGAAGCACAGAAAAACAACACAAGTCTATATATGATGCAATACATGGCAAGGTATGATGCATGACAAGTCTATACAGGAAGCAGTACATGGCAAGGTCGGAAGCACAGGAAAACAACACAAGTCTATATATGATGCAATACATGGCAAGGTATGATGCATGACAAGTCTATACAGGAAGCAATACATGGCAAGGTAGGAAGCACAGGAAAACAACACAAGCAACATGACAATATGCTCAACCAAGTAGGATGCAAGACAAGTCTATATAGGATGCAATACATGGCAAGGTAGGAAGCACTCAAAAACAACACAAGTCAACAAGTTTAAATGAGGCCGAAAACTACAACAACAATTCCGGAAAATCCCCATATGCATGTTTAGCAATTTTAAGCAAACAACAATTCACACATTTTAATGTTGTTAACATGATGCAGATGACATGATCAAGTTTTATGCAATTTTTAGTAAAAGTTAACATGAACATGATAAGGAGTATTTGTCACCGTGGTGGAATGAAAGGGGCCACGGCGGCGAATCCAAAAATGATGCCACGCAACATATCGGTTCCGGTAACTCGTTGAGAGACCGGTGCGAAAGATAGCGGAGAGAGTGACATGCAAAAGAGATGGGGAGAACCCGGTTGCCCGGTTCCCACGGGTCGGCGACAAGGCAAACGAGGGCCACAACGGACACGATGCAAACATCCGATTCATCTCATACAACACATGCAGTCCACGGGTCATCGTCTCGGGGTTATACCTTCGGAACGTTTATTTCGGGGCGGTTCAAGGTCGTAGGGGAAGTAGTGGTTCACGTGTCGTAGAGGAAGTAGTCGTTCTCGGACGTCGTGGAAGTAGTCGTTCACGTTTCGTAGATGTTCGGGGTCTTCGGCGATGGTAATTGCACGCATTTTTCGTAGATGAACTTGAGGGTTCCGAGTGCTCCGGGCATAGTGGTACTTGGCATCTCATCATGTAGTCATACCATTCCATAGATGTTCATGTCGTCGTGATCGAACTCGAGGTGTTCTTGGCGGTAGTGGTACTTGATGCTTTGTTGTGGTACTTGGCGTCCAGTGCAGCGACAACAAGGTACACGGGGCAAGGAACGGGTCAAGGGTGGCTGCTCCTCGAGCAGAGAAGAAGTCAACGGTTGGCTGGCGTCGGGGGCCTCGAGGCCATTGAGATGGCCGGCATCGGAAGGAGGCGCGAGCAGGGCTGAAGCAGGGGACTTGGGCAGGAGGAAGCCGAGCGTTGCTGGAGGAGGAGACGCACGGGCGAGGAAGTGGCCGACGCGGCGGTGTGAAGGAGAGGTGAGGGCGGCGCTCGGTGTAGCGAGGACGTCGAGCTTGGACGACGACGATGGCTGGACAGAGCTTGCGGAGAGCGGGGCGAGGGTTAGGGGTGGCTGGGCCGTGGGCCACGGGAAGGAGTTGGGCCGGCCTGCGGCTGGGAGGCCCAAAGCACGCAAGGGGCCCTATCCCCTTAAAAAAACAAATGCAGACTCAAAAACGCGAGGATGAAAAGGAAAAAAGGACAGGAGGTTATATGAAGAATAAGAAGGAAGTAAAAATATACTTAAACTCCTAGATTTATGCACAATTTTAATAAACTAGTTTGGACATTTTTAAGGATATAAAAATAATTCAAGTTTGAATTAAATTCAAACTAGAGCCATTTTTTAACCCAACCAAAACAAGTCCAAAGGTACTAAAAAATTGGCAAGGATGTTGAAGGCATGGTTGAGAATTGATAGGAAAAGAATGAACATTAAATTGGTGCAGGAAAATAGAATGCCACAATTTAAATGGACTAACGGAGAAGGAGAAGAAGATGATCAAGCAAGGTTGTGGGAGTCAAAACTTGGAGTGAAACAGACATGGGGAATATTATGCAAGTGTGTGATGGTTGCTTCCAACAATGGAATATTTTTATAATAGCTCCATAAATATTAGGAGGATATATATATGTTATAAAGAGAAGTCATCCTTCCCTCGATTTAAATGGACCGAAGGTCCACATGACTTATTTGGTTGAGTTGCAGAATTAAGGTCATGATGGCATGATGACATGATGCAATGCAAAATAAATAACACAAGCACAAATGAAACACACGGGAGAACCCGGAACATCTGGAATCTTCTGGAGCGTCGGTCTTCGGGCGTCACAGATATGTTTCTCGTGTATGGAGGTGAAAAAGAGCTCGTCGTAAACGGTTACGTTGATTCAAGCTTTGACACTGATCCGGATGACTCTAAGTCACAAACCGGATATGTATTTTTATTAAACGGTGGAGCTATCAATTGGTGCAGTTCCAAGCAGAGCGTCGTGGCAGGATCTACATGTGAAGCGGAATACATAGCTGCTTCGGAAGCAGCAAATGAAGGAGTCTAGATGAAGGAGTTCATATCTGATCTAGGTGTGATACCTAGTGCATCGGGTCCAATGAAAATCTTTTGTGACAACACTGGAACAATAGCCTGTGCGAAGGAATCCAGGTTTCACAAGAGAACAAAGCACATCAAAAGACGCTTCAATTCCATCTGCGATCAAGTCAAGGAGGGAGACATAGAAATTTGCAAGATACATATGGATCTGAATGTCGCAGACCCGTTGACTAAGCCTCTTCCACGGGCAAAACATGATCAGCACCAAGACTCCATGGGTGTTAGAATCATTACTTTGTAATCTAGATTATTGACTCTAGTTCAAGTGGGAGACTGAAGGAAATATGCCCTAGAGGCAATAATAAAGATGTTATTTGTATTTCCTTATATCATGATAAATGTCTTTTATTCATGCTAGAATTGTATTAACCGGAAACTTAGTACATGTGTGGATACATAGACTAAACAGAGTGTCCCTTGTATGCCTCTACTAGACTAGCTCATTGATCAAAGATGGTTATGTTTCCTAGCCATAGACATGAGTTGTCATTTGATCAACGGGATCACATCATTATGAGAATGATGTGATGGACAAGACCCGTCCATTAGCTTAGCACTATGATCGTTTAGTTTTACTGCTATTGCTTTCTGCATGACTTATACATTTTCCTATGACTATGAGTTAATATAACTCCCGAATACTGGAGGAACATCTTGTGTGCTATCAAACGTCACAACGTAACTGGGTGATTATAAAGATGCTCTACAGGTGTCTCCAAAAGTGTTTGTGGTGTTGGCATAGATCAAGAATAGGATTTGTCACTCCGAGTGTCGGAGAGGTATCTCTGGGCCCTCTCGGTAATGCACATCATAATAAGCCTTGCAAGCAATTGACTAATGATTTAGTCACGAGATGATGGATTACGGAACGAGTAAAGAGACTTGCTGGTAACGAGATTGAACTAGGTATTGAGATACCGACGATCGAATCTCGGGCAAGTAACATACCGATGAAAAAGGGGACAACGTATGTTGTTATGTGGTTTGGCCGATAAAGATCTTCGAAGAATATGTAGGAGACAATATGAGCATCCAGGTTCTGCTATTGGTTATTGACTGGAGATGAGTCTTGGTCCTGTCTACATAGTTCTCGCCGCACGCTTAACGTTTGATGACGATCGGTATTATGAGTTTATGAGTTTTGATATACTGGAGGTAGTTTGGAGTCCCGGATAAGATCACAAACATGACGAGGAGTCTCGGAATGTCCGAGACGTAAAGATTGATATATTGGACGACTATATTCGGACACCGAAAGTGTTCCAAAAAAGTTTCGGATTAAACCGGAGTACCCGGGGGTTACCGGAACCCCCCGGAGAAGTATTGGGCCCTAGTGGAATTTAGGGGAGAGAGAGGGCAGCACCCGAGGAGGTGGCGCGCCCCCTCCCAAGGGAAGTCCGAATTGGACTAGGGGAGGGGGCGCGGCCCCTCTTTCCCTCTCCCTCTCCCTCTCCTTCCTTCCCCCTCTCCCTCTTGGTGGACTCCTACTAGGAATAGGATTGGAATCCTATTCCTAGTAGGAGTGGCCCTCCTAGGGCGCGCCATAGGGGCCGGCCGGCCTCCCCCGTGCTCTTTTATATACGGGGGCAGGGGAGCACCTCTAGACACACAAGTTGATCTCTCCCAACCGTGTGCGGTGCCCCCCTCCACAGAAACACACATCGGTCATATCGTTGCAGTGCTTAGGCGAAGCCGTGCGCCGTTAGCTTCATCATCTCCCTCACCACACCGTCGTGCTGAAGAAACTCTCCCGCGAAGTTCTACTGGATCAAGAGCTCGTCGGACGTCATCAAGCTGAACGTGTGCTGAACGCGGAGGCTCCGTACGTTCGGTGCTTGATCGGTTGGATCACGAAGAAAGTTCGACTACATCAACCGCGTCACTAGACGCTTCCGCTCCCGGTCTACGAGGGTACGTAGACACACTCTCCCCTCTCGTTGCTATGCATCTAGTAGATAGATCTTGCATGATCGTAGGATTTTTTGAAATACTACGTTCCCCTACACTTTTTACCCAAAAAGTCTTTTTTAAGTTCCATGGATCAATATTATTATTGGCTTCACTTATATTTTTTAATACATTTAGTTAACACAACTATATTTTAGTGGCGACGCTCGTACGTGCTATACTTTGCCATGTCGGCGCCGTCTGTGATGCCGGGGTTTTATGTAAGCTATTTGTCCTCTATGATTTTCTTAGGACAGAACTTGATGATTATTATTTCTTTCCTCATATTTTATGTTTATCGGCCTTTTCCAATGTTTGCAATACCGTCAATATATCATATCATTATTTTTTTATCATCGTCGTTTTGAGCGGTTGCAATTTATTTTTCTATTTTAAATTGCTTCTCTTTAGTCTAAAACGGATTGTTTTGCAATGATCGACCTTATTATTGGCTTTCTCTATCAAATTATATTTTGTGTGCATCTGTTAAGATACATTTTGATGGAGGAACATATGGGACGATGCTTCGACAATATTGGTGTCGTCTTTGATGGTGAAATTTTAGACCAGTATATGTCGGCGACAGCGCGCGTAGATTTTTTCCAGAGAGAAAACTTGATGATTGTTTACGTGTGTCGACATATTTCGTAATTGTCGGTTTAATGCGTGCATATTCGACATTCAAAAATATATCATACACCTTTTTTTGCCAATCCTCACAATGAGTGATTGATATTTTTTTTAATTGATTCCTCTCATTATAAAACAGATTTTTGCCGTTTTGAATTTATATTTTATATGGTTTATACATTTATGTTATCATGGTCAAAATCCATGTCAACAGATGCCCCTCGAGGTCTGGGCTCGAAGAGAATTTTTTTTTGAGTCAGGCTCAGAGCTCGAAACTTAACTATACATATTATTTTTGTTTTACAAAGTACCTCCCGCAAGTGTATGGGCTCATGGGTTGTGTGCCAGCTATGTGTACCTATGCGTTCGTTTTTTTTTGCACGATGATATTGTACAACCGTGGGAGCTAAAATCTGGCTACGGAGGCTTAGCTTCTCCACAAAATCCGGTCTAACCAACTCTATCCAGTGCCACCTTCAACCCTTTAAACCCTTTAAGAGTCGCGCTAAGGGCGCCCCCTCGTTGTATCCACGTGGGCTCAAAGGATTGGCGAGGGCCGTATAGCCACGTCGAATCTACTGTGCCGAAGGGGAAAAGTAAAAAACGCGTCGACACACACACCTTCCCTCGTCTCCTCTCCTACGATCTCTCTCTCCCCCCTGCGACTCATCGCCGCCGCCGCCGTAGATCCGTCCTCCTCTTCTCGTCTCTCTCCTCTGCATCTTCCTCCGGGGAGCCTTGTGGCTGCAGCAGGAGAGGAGTCAAGGGGGGCGGGCCAGCCGATTTCCTCGTCGGATCTGGAGGACAGGGGCGCCACCGGCGCCGCCGTGCGCACAGCCAGTCGGAGCCACCTCCACTCCGGCGCCGATTGATGGGCCTCTACACCCTCGTGCGCTCACTTCCTGCCTCCCGCCGCCTCATGGGTGATGTCTTTAGTGGAGGAGGAAGGGGACTCACGCCGCCGTCGACCTGTCCTTCTCGTCGGCCGCGCCCCATGCTAGCAGGTGGCCGGAGCCTCATCATCGTCAGCGGGAGGAGGGTAGCAGCAATCGCTGCAGGTGGAGATGGTGGTGAACGCATCGGATGTTGGTCGCTTCAGCGCGAATCGATGATGGCGCAAGGCGTGCTGCACAACGGCGTCTCCGCGGGTATGCTAGCGCCTCCTCTTCTCTTGTTTCTTACTGATGCAAGCAGAAGAATGGTAAATATGGAGATTAGCCAATGAAATATGGTTGTTAATGTCGGGGAAACTGATCGCCCACGAACACCTATGGCACCGTGAGCTCCCTCGTCGACGTCCGTTCTTCCACCGGCGTCTACCCCACCAGCCGTTGGCTCCGGCGATGGTGGGATCGACGCGGACGGACCTGCTGCCTCCGAAGCCTTCTTCTTCGGCGGCATGTTGATGAAGATGGTGATGAAGATCTAGCTCGTGTGATGCCGGATCGGGTTCACACAAACTCGACGCACCCCCTACCTGGCGCGCCAAAGATGTCGGGGAAACTGATCGCCCACGAACACCTATGGGACCGGAGCCCCTTCTCGGTACGGCAGGGGGCGGAGGTAGCACAAAGAGCGGATCGAGGCGAGCACACGAGCAGTTTACCCAGGTTCGGGCCGCACGGATGCGTAAAACCCTACTCCTGCTTTGGTGGTTGTATTGTGTTCTTGGCTCGGGAGCGCTGGAAGCTACAGTACACTTCAACAGCTAGCAAGACCGAGCGTGAGAATGATCGAATGTCTAACCCCCCTCTACGTGCGCATGGGCCTCCTTTTATATGCTCAAGGGGTCACCGACAGGTGGCAACGCAGTTGAGGGTAAAAATGTAAAAAGGGTGGTAGTTGGAACAGTGTTCCATACCTAACCCTGACGGCAGGGGACAAGGGCATTAAATGCCCGTCGCCGTCGCCCAAACAGTGCAAAAAGTGGCCGTCAGGGGCGCCACCATCCGCCACGACGGTAGCCTTGTCATCGCTGCTTGCCACCGTGTCCCCCAGGCTGCACAGCCTTCCGCCACGTGCGCCTGGGATGGTCCCAGAGCGACACGTTGGTGGATGTGCTGGAGCGCGGGTACTGAGTGGAAGCTTGCCGCGGAAAACGCCTTGCCGCGGTTGCTATCTTGTCGCTTCCGGGAGCTTGTCGCTCACCGGGCCTTGCCGGGACGCGTGGCGCGTCGCGGTAAATTCCTTGAAACGCCTTGGTTGGTCTTCCCGGCAAGCTCCTCTTGCCGGGGCCTTGTCTCCTTGACTTGGATACTTTGTTCTTGAATGGATCCAAGGGAACCACGGAGGATCTTGGCGGTCGCCTGGAAAGCCTTGCCGCGGGACGCTGCAACTGCCCGTGCACAAGTTCGGGATACTAAGGTACCCCTACTTTAGTACACCGACAGGAGCCCCCGGGCATGGGCCATACACGGTGCTGAGCGCTGTTGGGCCAGGCCCAAAACAGTGCACGGGCACGCGCGGCCTGCGGCACGCCGTATCTTACTCCGTATCCACCACGCCCTCCCCTAACGGCACGCATCGATCGCGGCGTCGTGGGAGAGATCGTGGGTGGTTTCTTTAATTGGAAATGCGGAACGTCTGCCCCCTCCCCCCTTATAAGTAGGGGTAACAGGGGCAGTTCGTCCATCCGCCCGTTGCTCGCTTCAATCCTCAGAAACCTCCGCCTTTACCCTCCTTCCCGAAGCCCGAAAGAGAGCAGCGCTCCACCCCCCGTCGCCACCAGCACCACCAGTGGCGTCGACCTCCCCCACCGCCTCCGCCATGGCTCCGAAAGGCGAGAAGGGGAAGTCCGCGAAGTCGGCCGAGGCGCTGCGGCTCGCGGCGCTGCGGAAGAAGAAAGCCGTATTCCCCCCAAGCTTGATGCGAAGGAGATAAGTGAGGCCTTCTACCTTTTCTGGTCGAGGGAGACGCGGGCGCATCCACGCACCAAGGTACTCCCAGCCATTGCTTGCGAAATGTTCCCGGGCGGATATGCGTTCTTCGCCCTGTTCTTCTACTGCGGGCTCTGCCCGCCCTTCTCCGAGTTCTTCTGCGACATCATGAACACCTACGGGTTCCACCTCCTTGACTTCACCCCCAACGCCGTTCTGACCATGGCCGTTTTCGCACATCTGTGCGAAAACTTTGTTGGAGTCTTCCCCAATGTAGCTCTTTTCCGCCACTACTTCACGCCTCGAGTTGAGGGAGGAGAGCCTCTGTCCGGTGGGATCTCCTGGGTCTCGAGGAGTGACAAGACGGAGGCGTATCTAAAGGGAGAGCTCTGCGGCAAATGGGATGAGTGGAGAGCCAATTGGTGTTGGTTTGTACAGGAAAACCCGCAGCCATTCACCGCCCGGCGCCAAGCCCGAGTAGTACGCGACAATGACGCGAGCGATTTGGCCCCGGAGGAAAGTAGATTGCGGATTGCCACTGCCCGGATCCTTCGCCTTAGGCTTGCCGGGCTGACTGTAGGCGCAGTTGGCGCAGACTTTCTCCGCCGCCGCATCGCCCCCCTGCAGGAGAGGAAGAGGCCCGCCTGGGAGTTCGAGAACGCGGCAGATATCATGAGGCTGCGCCCGGGCCTCAATTATAACTTCACTGTCTTGGAGCTCAACGGGATGCTTCAGGAGTTGTTCAAGTACGACCCCGACCATACCGAATGGTTTGTGTTGCCGAGGGGCGTAGTTCCGCTGTGCAACAACTCGTCGCTCAGCCGCATCCGTGCAATGATGCCGCTGTGCGACTCGCACGGGATCGACCCCACTTGGCAAGAGCCTACCGATGAAGCTGTGCAGGCATTCTTCGACAACTTGGAAGAAACGCCAATTAACTCCGACGAGAAGAAGGGCCTCACCCACGACACCACAGACAGGGAGATGGCGTACATCGCCACCAGGCTGGAAGAGGCGGCGGGAGCAGCAGCCACGGGAGAGTTCGGATTCACTGTGGAGGAGGCGGAGGCGGCAAGCCTTGCCGAGCGAGAAGAGTTTTTCAAAGTGGGGAAGCCTGCCGGGCAGGTCGCCGAGACAAGTGAGCCCGCCGAGCAGGGCGTCGGGTCGAGCGGGCCCGCCGAGCAGGGCGTCGAATCGAGCGGGCCCGCCGAGGACACGAGCGGCTTGCTGGATATCGACTCCTCCTCCTCGTCTTCAGGTAGCTCGCCACC
Source organism: Secale cereale (assembly GCA_902687465.1). Lineage (NCBI taxonomy): Eukaryota > Viridiplantae > Streptophyta > Magnoliopsida > Poales > Poaceae > Secale > Secale cereale. The sequence goes on from LR738715.1 coordinate 495,298,474, forward strand.
ACCAGCAGAGCCTCCAGCTCCACCAAGGAGGCGCCTCCGCAAGGCCGGGGACGTGACGGAGCGGCAGACGGGTCAACAGCCGCAGCGCCGCGCGACACGCGCCACCGCGGCAAGCAAGGCTGCCGCGGGAGCACCTCGTGCTTCTGCAACAGCTGGAGCGGGGTCTTCTCGGGCCACTGCTTCTGCCCCTGCCGCTCCCCACGCCTTGGCGGCGGCCGGAGCAGGATCGTCTCAGACCACTGCTCCTGCCCCCGCCAAGCGGCCAAGGGAGCCTACTCCTCCGCCTCCTCGCGCCGGGACGCGTGAGCCAGACTTCGACTTCTCTGCGCTCAGCTCCGACGAGGAAGAAGAAGAGTAAGACTTTGTTGTTCTTGTATTCCTTCGATTTTTTGCTGTTTCTTGTCTTGTGTCTCTTTCGCCTAACTCTGAACCTGTTCTCTTTTCAGGACTTTGGCCCAGAGGGCGGCAAAGAGGGCCAAGGTCCCGGTGATTGTCATCGAGGACGAGCCCGCCGCGACAGTAGGGGGTGCGCCTGAGACAAGCTTGCCGGACCCGGCAACTGACCTTCAGACCAGCCCCCAGCGCAGCCCCCAGCGTAAGTGTCTAGTTTATTTTCTGCTGTTAGGCGCGCGTGGGTGCTTCTTCTTTACTGACGTCTTATTCGTTGATTCGTGTAGGAGCGGAGCAGCAGCACCAGGAGCGCCAGGAGACCGCACCCTTCAACTACGCCGCCAAGGGGAAGTTCCCCGGCAAGGGTCTCCCCGGCAAGGGAGAGTTCTCTGCCAAGGGCGAACACTCCGCCAAGGGCGAGTTCTCCGGCGAGGGATGGCACTAGCGGTCTTCCGCCGACGGGAGCTACAACCACGCCGCCGAGGGAGAGCTCCCCGGCAAGGAACCTCACCGAGGAGCCGGCCCGCGCAGGTAATCCCTTCGCTTCATTCTTCCCTTGGACCTTTCATCTTCTGAGTTTCTTTTTGGATTTTCGCTTGACTATTTTTCTTTTCTTTTCTTCCGTCAGACCCATCCGCAGCTGAACCGATGGAGACGGAGGTCGTTGTTGACGACGCCGCCTTTGCCGAAGAAACGGTCGGCGCTGATGATCCCGCCGGCGCAGAGGCCGCCAAGGCTGCCGCTGCAGCAGCCGGCGAAGGGGCTGGCGATCGCACTGACGGCACTGAGGCCGCAGGAGCGCCAGGCGCTATACCGACCGCAGAGCCCTCCGCCGCCGCCACAGCCCCCAGCCCCGACGAGCCCGAGCCAGGCGCCTACCTAAAGGCCGACGACGACGTCTTCATCCAGCTCCCTTGGGCGTCCATGTCCAGGGCGCCAGTCGAGGGAGAGGTCTTCGACGGGGAGGTGCTTGCCTCCGCCGGGCTGAAGCTTGTCGATGCGCCGAGCAGCAGCAGCGAGCCTGAGGAGGAACGGCTGCTGCGCAGGCTGTTGTCGCTTTACCGTGCCCGGCAGGCCAAGCTGGAGTCCCGCGAGGCTCTTGCCGCAAAGGCGGGAGCTGATACCGAGAAGCGCGCGAAGGAGCTCCGGGCCATCAACCAAGCAGCTCTCCGGTCCTTGGCAGAGGAGCGGGAGCAACTTGCCGAGGCGCAGCAGACCTACATTCTCGAGAAGGCCGAAGTGGAGGAACAGCAGCGGCTTGCCGCAGAGAAACTGTCCACGCTGGAGGGTGAGCTGGCACAGCGGAAGGTTAACCTCGACGGCCACGAGGAGGAACTTGTCGCGCGCGAATAGTCACTTGGTGGGGCCCTACAGGAAGCAAAGGATGTTGCCGCGGCCGCTGAGACCGCCAAGAAGGAACTGGAGGTGAAGGTGGCGCAGCTCGAGGCCGACCTCAAGGCGAGAGGCGAGGAGATCGCCGCGCTCAAGGTCGAGCGGGAGAAGGACGCCCATAGCCACTCCGAGCTGTAGGTCCGCCTCTCCGAGAAGGGCAAGGAGCTCGCCGTCGCCAAGGACTCCAACGCAGACCTCGAGCTGAAGCTGGCCACCCTAACGAAGACGCTGGATGGCGCCAAGGACCGGGAGGCGACCCTGAAGGAGGAGATCAGGGCCGAGAAGGCATTGCTGGCGAGTGCTGCCGTCACTCAGAACAACTTTAGGCAGACCGTCGAGCACTGGACGGAAGGTCTCGTCAATGCCGCCGCAAATATCGACAAGGAGTTGGAGCAGCTGGGGGCGGAGTATCTCGTGTAGTCCACCGATGAGAACCTCCACCCCAGCGCCAAGCTCACTCTGTTCTTCAGAGGCGTGGCGAAGGCCCTCCAGCAACTCCGGGAAAAGATCCCCAAGCAGCTGGCGGACGCGTCGCGCAAGCTCTGCACGGGCGCCCTGCAAAAGGTGTTGGTGAAGGTGGCCTTCTGCAATCCGGGCCTCAACCTCACCAACATCCTTAGGTCCTTGCTGCCGGACGCCGACCAAGAGGCCCTCAAGGCCCTTGTCGCACCCATAGTGGACAAGGTGAGCGGCATCAAGAGGGTCGAGGGCGACCGCGCGGACTAGGCTTGCCCATTTTCTTCTTCCCTTGTCCCTGTTAATCATGTTATGAAAACAGTCTATTAGAGCTGTGACAAGTTGCTTTGTAATATAACTCTATTTTGGGTAGTAATTGCGATGTTATTTCCTTTACTTGATTCCTTTGCTTTGTATGTTTTTGCCCTACGCTTTTAGGGAACTTGCCGGTGTAGGCACCTTTGCCGCGAGCGCTGAGTGCGGAACTTCAGCAGCCTGCCGGCGGTGCCGTTGTCGATAAGAAACCTTGTCGCAACCAGTTGCAGCACACTTAAGTTGTTGAGCGGGCTCGGAAACAAAGTAAGGGCGCGACGCTAGTCGCAGCACACTTAAGCTGTTGAGCGAACTCGAAACAAAGTAAGGGCGCAACTAGCGACGAGTTGGTTCCTCTGCGCACAGGTTTTCCATACAAAGTGCGGTCGTTCAAGGAAGATAACTTAAAAAATTAAAAAATTTGATTCCTCAAACTTTGGCAACTTAGCTTTTGTGTCGTTTTCTTCCCGGCAAGGCGAAACTTTCTTGAACGGCGCTTGGTCCATACCACTATCTTCTCCTCCCCCCGGCAAACTTGTGCGCGAGGGAATCTTTCTTTGCTTGAGAAAAAAGAGGAAGGGAAAATACAGATATGGAGCCTTTTGGCTCTTTATTGCTTACCGGGGGTAGGTGTTGCACAAAGTGTCAGATAATACATGCAAGAAAATGGAAAGCATGAAATGACAAGATGTGCGGAGCACATAAGCTTTACTGATGCACGGGGGCTGCGCCCGGCTTTGTACAAAGGATTACATGCAACAACGGCAAGACTTGTACAAAAGGTGGTTGCCGGTGCGGATCACGACAACCGCGCCTTACGGATAAAACTTACGAAGATGCTCAATGTTCCAGGAGTTGCTCACCGGAAAGCCATCTTCGGTCTCAAGGCGGACAGCGCCGGGCCTAGTGACTCATTTCACCAGATAAGGGCCTTCCCACTTCGGCGTCAACTTGTTGGAATTCTTGGCGGACTGAACGCACCGAAGAACAAGGTCGCCTTCCTCGAGACTTCTGGCGTTAACTTTGCGGCTGTGGTAGCGGCGCAAAGCTTGCTGGTAGCGAGCAGCTCGTACAGCAGCCTGAAGGCGGTCTTCCTCAAGGAGCAGCGCATCATCTTGTCGCAGCTGCTCTTGCTCGAGCTCATCATAAGCGAGCACTCGAGGCGACCCGTATACGAGTTCCGTGGGGAGTATTGCCTCTGCTCCATAGACTAGAGCAAAAGGTGTCTGTCCAGTGGCTCGATTTGGCGTCGTCCTGATCGACCAAAGAACCACTGGCAGCTCCCCGATCCAGTTCTTGCCGCACTTGTGCAGCCTGTCGAAAGTTCTGGTCTTGAGGCCACGCATCACTTCAGCATTTGCCCTCTCCGCTTGACCGTTGCTTCTCGAGTGAGAAACAGAAGCGAAGCAGACCTTGGCGCCAAGATCTTGGACGTACTGCATGAAGGTGCGGCTCGTGAATTGCGTACCGTTGTTGGTGATGATCCTGTTAGGGATTCCGAAACGGCAAACAATCGACCTGAAGAACTTGACTGCTGACTGTGCGGTCACCTTTCTCATTGGTTCCACTTCTGGCCACTTTGTGAACTTGTCGATTGCCACGTACAAGTACTCAAAGCCCCCGGATGCGCGGGGAAAGGGGCCGAGAATGTCGAGCCCCCAGACTGAAAATGGTCAGGATAAAGGGATCGTCTGGAGAGCTTGAGCTAGCTGGTGTACCTGCTTGGAATGGAACTGGCACGCTTCACACTTGGTTACTTGTGCAGTTGCATCCTGGAGAGCTTCTGGCCAAAAGAAACCTTGCCGGAATGCCTTGCCGGCAAGTGCTCTTGCGCCAATGTGGTGGCCACATATGCCTCCATGTATCTCTGCCAACAGCTTTTGTCCATCTTCCCGGGGAATACACTTCAATTTCACACCGTTGAGTCTTCTTCTGTACAGCGTGTTGTCGACAAACTGGTACCTACTTGACTGCGGGGCTACTCTCTCTGCTTCTTCTTGTTCTTCGGGAAGTTCTCCTGTCTGAAGGAAACGGACAATCTGCTGCGCCCATGCTGGAGCTTGTGGCTCGACGATGAGGACTAAAGGCACATCTGCTGCTGCGGGAACATCCGCTTCTATGGCAGGAACCTGCGGTTCAGCCGAAGCTTGACATTCCCCGGCAAGCTTGTCGGAGCAAAACTTGTCGGGAGCGTTTGCTTCAACGGAACAAGCCCTGGGGCTTGCCCGAGCAAACTGCTCCTCAGCACTCTTGGCGTTGATCTTGGCGACCTTCATGGCGGCGGCTTCGGGAAGCTCTGCCGGAAAATAGTCGCCAGAAATGAACTTCCTCTTTTTGCTCTGTCCAGTCGACGGTGTTACGGATGGTTGAGTCAGCTTGAGCACAAAGATTCCTGGTTCCATAGGTAACTTAAGTGAGGCGCACTTTGACAGGCCATCTGCGATGTCGTTTTGAGCTCTTGGAACATGCTCCATCTATAGGCCGTCAAAGTGTTCTTCAAGCTTTCTCACTTCGTCGACGTAAGCTTCCATCAACGGACTCTGGTAGTTCTTGTTTACTTGGCGGACGACAAGCTGCGAGTCACCCCTTACAATAAGCTTCTTGATCCCGAGGTCTGCCGCGATCCTGAGACCGGCAAGTAAACCCTCATACTCTGTAGTATTGTTTGTCGCTTGCTCCTTGGGAAAGTACATCTGGACCACGTACTTGAGGTGCTCTCCGGTGGGTGCGACAAGCAGCACGCCAGCACCGGCGCCTTGCAGCAAGAAGGCACCATCAATGTACATCAGCCACTCTTTGCTTGCTTCTTTGACGGGGATGCTCGTCTCTGGAATTTCTTCATCTGGTGTCGGCGTCCACTCTTCTATGAACTCTGCCAATGCTTTGCTATGGATAATTGAAGTGCTTTCAAACTTGAGGCCAAAGCTTCACAGTTCCAGTGCCCACTCGACAATCCTGCCCCTCGCTTCTGGATTCTGCAATATCCTCTTTAGCGGAAAGCGAGTGACCACTGTTATCTCATGTGCTTGGAAGTAATGGCGCAGCTTTCTCGAGGCCATGAGAAGGCCGAAAAGCAGCTTCTGCACACCAAAGTACCTTGATCGAGCCCCCTGCAGAAGGGAGCTAACAAAGTAAACTGGGCGCTGCACCATTTTCTTCTGCACCTCCTCTTGCGCCTGCGCAGATCCATCCTTGTCGGGACCAGAGCTTGTCGGGGAAGCCCCCTGCTTGTCGCTGGATACGCTTGCCGCAGTCGCTGGCTCATCGTCTGCTTCCCTCTCCGCTACTAACGCAACACTAACCACTTGATTGGTTGCCGCTAGGTACAGCAGCAACTTCTCTTGTGGCTTAGGTGCGACAAGTATTGGAGTAGAGGACAGGTATCTCTTCAAGTCTTGCAGCGCTGCCTCCGCTTCTGGAGTCCATTTCATTGGACCTGCCTTTTTCAAAATTTTAAAAAACGGCAGGGCGCGCTCAGCTGACTTAGAGATAAACATGCTCAGAGCAGCCACGCAACCGGCAAGTCTTCGTACATCCTTGACGCGCTTGGGTGCTTCAGTCTGCTCGATGGCCTTGATCTTGTCGGGATTGGCTTCAATCCCCCTCTGAGACACGAAGAACCCGAGAAGCTTGCCGGAAGGGACTCCAAACACGCACTTCTCGGGGTTGAGCTTCAGTTGGATCTTGTGCAGATTTGCAAAGGTCTCTTGTAGATCTTGAACTAGGGTCGCCCTGTCCTTGCTCTTGACCACTATGTCATCCATGTATGCTTCTACATTTCTGTGAATTTGTGGCTCAAAAGCTGTATGGACCACCCTTGCAAATATCGAACCAGCATTCTTCAATTCGAAAGGCATGCGTATGAAGCAGTATGTGCCACATGGAGTGATGAATGCGGTCTTCTCTTCATCCTCTTCAGCCATGAAGATCTGATGGTATCCTGAGTACGCGTCAAGGAATGAAAGCAAGTCACATCCGGCCGTGGAGTCAACAATCTGGTCAATGCGCGGCAAGGGGAATGGATCTTTGGGACAAGCGTTATTCACATCGGTGAAGTCGATACAAAGCCTCCATTTCCCATTTGCTTTGCGCACGACAACAGGATTGGCCAACCACGTAGGATGGAGCACGCCTCTGACAAGGCCTACTGCTTCCAACTTCTTGATTTCTTCGGCTATGAACTATTGGAGCTCCACTGCTTGTTTCCTGACTTTTTGCTTGACGGGCCGCGCGTGAGGACAGACGGCAAGCTTGTGCTCAATTACTTTCCTGGGAACACCGGGGATGTCAGATGGTTGCCATGCAAACACATCGACGTTCGCCCGCAGGAAAGCAACGAGCGCGCTTTCCTATTTAGGGTCAAGCGTGGCACTGATGGTGAAAGTACCACCAGTGCCGTCCTCCTTGGCGGGCACCTTCTTGGTCTCTGGTGGAGCCGCCATCGTCTTCTTACACTTGCCGGTGGAGCTCGATGGTGCGTCCTCGATGGCAGCGCAGCACTCCGAAGAGGTGCGCTTGCCGGAGTGGGCCCAGAGCTCTTGCCGGACTTGGTCTTGTTCTTCCCCCCGGGAGCTTCAGCGGCAAGTGTCTTGCTATCTGTTGCGGCTGCTGCATCCCGGTAAATCTTATCGGCACAGATAAGGGCATCCTTCTTGTCGCCAGGGACAGAGATGACGCTAATCGGGCCCGGCATCTTGAGCATGTTGTAGGCATAGTGAGAGGCTGCCATGAACTTGGCGAGTGCTGGACGGCCAAGTATACCATTGTAAGGCAATGGGAAATCGGCAACGTCGAAAGTGACCCTCTCAGTCCTGAAGTTCAGTTCGCCGCCAAATATTACTAGCAGCGTGATCTTCCCCTTCGGCTTGCTCCTTCCCGGGTTTATTCGTTGGAACGTGCCGGTCTCTTCGAGCTCGCTGTCAGGGATATGGAGTTTCTGGATCACAGCGGAGGAGATCAGGTTCAAGCCGGCCCCGCCGTCAACTAACATCTTAGTGACCTTGAGGTTGCGGATAGTTGGTGAAACCAACATCGGCAAGCACCCGACCGCAGTTGTGCGATCAGGGTGGTCCTCAATGTCAAAGACGATAGGCGTGCTGGACCATTTCAGAAGTTTGCGCCATTCGACAGGTGGTTCTGCCGCATTGACTTCCCGCACCCATTGTTTGAGTTGGCGGTGTGAAGTATGCAGAGAAACACCGCCGTCAACGCACAAAACCTCTGTGGCTTTCTGAAACTCCTGTTCACTGGTCTCTCCATCATCCATGTCTTCGTCGTCATCGTCATCTTCGTCCTTGTCGCGGCCGCGGGGAGGTCTGTCTCCTTGCCGCTGCTTGGCCTTGCCGCGGCTTCCTCCCCGACCGTTGAATGGCCGCTTCTTGCAGGATCCTCCATCACCTCCTTGGGCCTTCTCCTTGTCGCGCCGCTCGTACTCAGCCTTCTGCTGTTCAACAAGCTGCTCGACTCTCTTGCAGTTCTGGAGATCGTGGCCCTTGGTGCGGTGGATCTTGCAGTACTGCTTGTCGGTGCCGTCCTGCTTGTCGGCGGCTGCCACAGCCTGGCAGTTGGTGCATG
>LR738715.1:495306607-495324000 GCA_902687465.1 Secale cereale
CGTCCTCCTTGGCGGGCACCTTCTTGGTCTCTGGTGGAGCCGCCATCGTCTTCTTACACTTGCCGGTGGAGCTCGATGGTGCGTCCTCGATGGCAGCGCAGCACTCCGAAGAGGTGCGCTTGCCGGAGTGGGCCCAGAGCTCTTGCCGGACTTGGTCTTGTTCTTCCCCCCGGGAGCTTCAGCGGCAAGTGACTTGCTATCTGTTGCGGCTGCTGCATCCCGGTAAATCTTATCGGCACAGATAAGGGCATCCTTCTTGTCGCCAGGGACAGAGATGACGCTAATCGGGCCCGGCATCTTGAGCATGTTGTAGGCATAGTGAGAGGCTGCCATGAACTTGGCGAGTGCTGGACGGCCAAGTATACCATTGTAAGGCAATGGGAAATCGGCAACATCGAAAGTGACCCTCTCAGTCCTGAAGTTCAGTTCGCCGCCAAATATTACTGGCAGCGTGATCTTCCCCTTCGGCTTGCTCCTTCCCGGGTTTATTCCTTGGAACGTGTCGGTCTCTTCGAGCTCGCTGTCAGGGATATGGAGTTTCTGGATCACAGCGGAGGAGATCAGGTTCAAGCCGGCCCCGCCGTCAACTAACATCTTAGTGACCTTGAGGTTGCGGATAGTTGGTGAAACCAACATCGGCAAGCACCCGACCGCAGTTGTGCGATCAGGGTGGTCCTCAATGTCAAAGACGATAGGCGTGCTGGACCATTTCAGAAGTTTGCGCGATTCGACAGGTGGTTCTGCCGCATTGACTTCCCGCACCCATTGTTTGAGTTGGCGGTGTGAAGTATGCAGAGAAGCACCGCCGTCAACGCACAAAACCTCTGTGGCTTTCTGAAACTCCTGTTCACTGGTCTCTCCATCATCCATGTCTTCGTCGTCATCGTCATCTTCGTCCTTGTTGCGGCCGCGGGGAGGTCTGTCTCCTTGCCGCTGCTTGGCCTTGCCGCGGCTTCCTCCCCGACCGTTGAATGGCCGCTTCTTGCCGGATCCTCCATCACCTCCTTGGGCCTTCTCCTTGTCGCGCCGCTCGTACTCAGCCTTCTGCTGTTCAACAAGCTGCTCGACTCTCTTGCAGTTCTGGAGATCGTGGCCCTTGGTGCGGTGGATCTTGCAGTACTGCTTGTCGGTGCCGTCCTGCTTGTCGGCGGCTGCCACAGCCTGGCAGTTGGTGCATGCGGCAGTCTCCTTGCCGGAGCTACCAACTTGGGCTTTCTTGGCGCCAGCCTCCTTACCGGACTGCTCAACGACTAGCACTTCCTTGTTCTTCTTCTTTCTGTTGTTCCGCCGCCGGTTTTTCTTTGCCGGGGCGGCATCCTCGCTGTCAGATCCTCCGGCTCCTGTATCCTCTCCGGGGAGTTTCCTCCCCTCTTCGGCGCGTGCACACTTGTCGGCCAGGGCGTACAGCTCGCTGACGTCCCTGATCTTGCACATCGTCATCTCCTCCCTCATCCTGCGGTTACACACGTTCTGATGGAACGCGCTGATAACCACGGGAGGGTGGACGTCTGGGATGTTGTGCTGTACACGGCTGAATCTCTGGATATACTTGCGCAGAGTTTCTCCTTCCTTCTGGGCGAGTAGGTGAAGGTCACTCTCTTGGCCATGGGGTTTGTGGCCGCCTGTAAAGGCGCCGACAAACTGATGGCAGAGATCTGCCCAAGAAGAAATGGAGTTGTCCGGCAAGTGCATGAGCCAGGATCTGACGTTGGGCTTGAGCACTAGCGGGACGTAGTTGGCAAGGATCTTCTCGTCACGCCCCCCAGCAGCTTGCACCGCGATGGTGTAATGCTGAGGAACTCCGACGGGTGCGTCTTGCCGTCGTACTTCTCCGGCACGTCTGGCTTGAAATTTTTCATGCTCGGCCACTGGACTTGCCGCAGCTCACGAGTGAACGCAGGACAACCTACCGCATACGGCAAGTCGCCTGGTCCCCCTGGCGCTTGCTTGCCGATAGTGGGCCCAGCGCGTTGGTCTGACTGACGCCGCGCTTCTCTTCGGCGCTCGATGTGAGTACGAGCGTCTTCTTGTCGGCGATCTTGAAGAACTTGGCGCTGATCGCGACGAACTCGCGGATCCAACGACGCGGTGGAGTCGCTGTCGAGGTTGACCCGGCGAGTCGGCGATCTTGGCCTTCGGGCGGAGAGTGCACGGTGGTTGCACCCCCCAGCAGTCTTGTCGCCATCAGCCCGCGCCTGGCTGACTTGCCGCAGCTGCGATGTGCTCGGCTGCCGCGGAGTGTCGCCGTTGGCGAATGCGATGAGGCTCTGAATGGTGGCCCTCCAGTCGTCGGCCTTGTCCGCCGCTGGAGGAAAGTCTAGAAGCAGTTGAGCTCGCGCCAGAGCTTCTGCTGGAGTGGTAGGTAGCGGTGGCGAGCGGTGCGAGGAGCGGGATATGCTCGGACTTCTAACTACATTAGAAGGAGCAGTATCCCGTCCGGGCGACCACGCCTTGCTCGTGCCGGCGTGCTGTCGTGCATGCTGGCCTTGAGCGTCCCGAGACCCACCAGCTTGTCCTTGGCCCAGCAAGCGTATGGTTCCTTGAGTACCACGACGCTGCCGGTCCTGCGCCTCCTGAGATGGGCGCGGTGCATGTACGGACGCCGAGGTCTTGGAGTGCGCCCGGTCGTTGTGGGAGCCGGCTACGCCGCCGATGGGCAGCGCAGCCTTGTCCTTGGACCTGGCGGCACCGTGAGCTCCCTCGTCGACGTCCGTTCTTCCGCCGGCGTCTACCCCACCAGTCGTTGCCTCCGGCGGTGGTGGGATCGACGCGGACGGACCTGCTGCCTCCGAAGCCTTCTTCTTCGGCGGCATGTTGATGAAGATGGTGATGAAGATCTAGCTCGTGTGACGCCGGATCGGGTTCACACAACCTCGACGCACCCCCTACTTGGCGCGCCAAAGATGTCGGGGAAACTGATCGCCCACGAACACCTATGGGACCGGAGCCCCTTCTCGGTACGGCAGGGGGCGGAGGTAGCACAAAGAGCGGATCGAGGCGAGCACACGAGCAGTTTACCCAGGTTCGGGCCGCACGGATGCGTGAAACCCTACTCCTGCTTTGGTGGTTGTATCGTGTTCTTGGCTCGGGAGCGTTGGAAGCTACAGTACACTTCAACCGCTAGCAAGACCGAGCGTGAGAATGATCGAATGTCTAACCCTCCTCTATGTGCGCATGGGCCTCCTTTTATATGCTCAAGGGGTCACCGACAGGTGGCAACGCAGTTGAGGGTAAAAATGTAAAAAGGGTGGTAGTTGGAACTGTGTTCCATACCTAAACCTGACGGCAGGGGACAAGGGCATTAAATGCCCGTCGCCGTCGCCCAAACAGTGCAAAAAGTGGCCGTCAGGGGCGCCACCGTCCGTTAAGACAGTAGCCTTGTCATCGCTGCTTGCCACCGTGTCCCCCAGGCTGCACAGCCTTCCGCCACATGTGCCTGGGATGATCCCAGAGCGACACGTGGGTGGATGTGCTGGAGCGCGGGTACTGAGTGGAAGCTTGCCGCGGCAAGCGCCTTGCCGCGGTTGCTATCTTGTCGCTTCCGGGAGCTTGTCGCTCACCGGGCCTTGCCGAGACGCGTGGTGCGTCGCGGTAAATTCCTTGAAACGCCTTGGTTGGTCTTCCCGGCAAGCTCCTCTTGCCGGGGCCTTGTCTCCTTGACTTGGATACTTTGTTCTTGAATGGCTCCAAGGGAACCACGGAGGATCTTGGCGGTCGCCCGGCAAGCCTTGCCGCGGGACGCTGCAACTGCCCGTGCATAAGTTCGGGATACTAAGCTACCCCTACTTTAGTACACCGTTAGTTAAATTTGTCTTTCGTGGTACATTTTTTGAGGGATCGATGATGACACAAGGAACTAAGACCTTCAGCAAAATTTCCATACAGCTTTGCATAGGTTAGCCAACCTCCTCTCTATTTACATTCACGTGCAGAATGGGTGGTGTTGCATCAGAACCTTTTTTTTCTTCTTTGCTCAAGTTACATATGTATCAAGATGTGAGTTACTAAATGTTCATGTACATCTCATGGATGGACACTACCTTGCAGGTTTAATGGTTTTGGTTCAGGTAGAAGAGATCCATCCTTAGAAGATTTTGGGGGTGGATCGAGTAGGTGAATATGAAGGTATATGATCGGTTTCTTGATCTTCACTCCTATTTCTCTGCAATTTTGTTTATCCTCAAATAGTTCCTGCCCATCTCGTTTGTACACACGTGTGCTTGTTATTATTCTGGAGGTTAAGTGGGTGAAATAGTTGGTGATGTTAGTGTGGAAGGCACTCAAAACCGTTGTATATAGTTACATTTGAGATTTTTTCCTCCAACGATGTGTTCAAATTTATAAAATTGGATTTCCAAGAAAAAAATCCCGAGTGTTTGTTACGGAGAGACAATATAACAAGAAAGGAACTTTTAGTCAAGTATTAGTGAATCCTACAATTGTTTTAGTCCTTTGGTAGTATACTTCTCTGATTACACATATGTGTGAAACAAATTTGAAATACTCAGGTTTGGTATTGTTCTCTTCTGTTTTTCATTGGGTTTAGGATGACTTACCGCCCTTACATATTTAGTTTAGAACCTTCTGTCCAGTAGGTGTTCTCCGCAAATTTATTATGACTAATTGTCATAGCCTGCTATGGTTGCTTCATGATCCCTTGTCTTGAACTTTATTTAACGAAATTGCTTGCTTGTGATGGATTAATATGTCATTTTGTGAGTGTTGTGTGCTTGCATAAAATTGATTCTCTGTTGCCGGTTTTCTTTTGAGCAGGCTGCTTGAATTTTAGGTGACCTGAGAAGGCCCACAACATCAATGTTGCATTCATGAATCTCTCATACACATGTAAGAAATATTCTCCCTCTTATAAAATCATTTTAGTGCATGATGGAGGTTTGCTCACCTCCTTTCTATTTCTGTTGGTTAGAAAATATCTTCCATTGTTCGGTATTCACAGAAATTTAGGGATTATTTGTTGCGAATGATTTCATTGCGGTCCACACTGTAAAGCTGATTTAAGGATCAAGTGAAGGTGGAGCGGCATATTCAAACTTGCATATCATGGCCCAACCCGCTCTCGAGCAATCAGAAATTGTTTACTTTTCGTTAGGTTTGCCTCTGTTTTTTTTGTTTTCCAACTTTGCTTCTTCTGTACTTCTTTGTTTTCTTAGATGTTTTTTCACAACTCTTGGCAGCAATACCTCACGCGAATATATATTTTAGAGTTAATGAAAATCTCAGTTACTCTTGGCTCACTACAATATAGCAAGTATATCTTTAAGATGGAAATTTAGCTAACATTTCAGTTTATTTTACTGCAGGTCTACTAACACTCTTGATCCTCATAAGATCATGGATGTTGCTTCGGATAAGACCAGTTAAATAAATTATAGGCCCTGTTATTCAAGGAAGCGTTACAATAGCTACCCGAACTACTAAGGAGTTTACTCTTAAGGTGAATGCCATGGACTATTTCCCTAGCTGTACATGTTCATTAGCCATTTTTCTTGCTGTAGTTGAAAAGTTTCTAACATGCTGGCATATTTTCCCTATAGAATTTGTCAATATAATCTGATGATAGTGTGTTATCTCACGCTGCACATTTTATGGTTGGCATGCTTGCTGTGAGTCTAGCTCATGTAACTTCCAAGGTATTTTTGCATAAGTCTTTTAGATGTAGTTTTGTAGTTGTAGTTACAGTCCCGGCGCATTTATTATTAGAGTTATTTAGGTTTAGATTTTATGTATGATGCTATATTCAATTGTCTTATCTTCTGCTGTAGGAGCCTCGTTGTGTTGTTTTGTCATCTCATCATCGAAGTCTTATTTAGAACTTGAACGATAACAGTGAAACCGCCGAGCAGATTGTTCATATTATGATAAATGACAATCTAGATCGTGGCTGTGTGCTAATAGAGACTGTTGCAACACACAAGGTATCTCTTCACGTTTTTGTTTTCCTTATATACCTGGCAATCGTTGTGGTGGAAAGTACCCAATGGTATAGTGTTGCTTCGCTTACTATGTTGTCAGCCATTTATGGATTTTTAGCTTTGCTGCCAAAGGTATACGTAAGCATTAGATATACACATTATAGCAGAAATATGGAATATCTATTAAAGTTTCACAACATCTTGAATCTTACAGGCTTTTGAGATGACCGATGTAGAAATCAAGCAACCTTTTCCTTATAACTTGTTGTCGTCCATTTCCAATTTGACGTCGGCTGTCATTGAACAACATGTTGCTTAGGTGCTAATCTTTTGAAAACTAATCATGGGAAACAAATCTTTGAATATCAGTAGAAACCTGTTCAATTTTTTAGATTGATGTTTCATATTGCTCATTAATATAGGTTGCTTTGCCTCTGTCTATGGTCTCTTTTTTCTTAATGTGATTGAAACTAAGCTATACGGAGCATATTTATTATTGCCTTCTTTGCAACTTTTGGATTTGTCACCTAAATAATTAGAGTTGATAGCCTATTGTGATTTCTTACTAATAACATTGCCAAATCCCCCTCATACAGAGTAGCTTTTAGAGTGGTCAAAGAGACTGAATTCACACATGATTGAGTTCATCTATTGTGTGTTGAATTAATTTTGCTCTGTTTCGATGGCCAGAAAATAGTACTGCTACAGATATCTTATTAGGAGCTGGAACAAGGCATGTACGGGTTGTTCCTTTTCAATTATATGAGTTTCGTGAATCTTTTCCCCTATGTGTTTTCCACAGGCTTACAAGATGGAGTGCTAACCAGAAGGGCAACAAGGTGTAGTGGCATCGAAAGAAGTTCAAGACTTGGATTTGGTCGAGTGAAACTAAGGACAACAAGGTGAGCTCTAATCTGACCTTGTGCAACTGCGAAGGGCTATATGTGTCCTCTTTGTTGTCATGACGTGCATGGTTCTTTCAGTTCGCCTCATCTTGGTTTTGCTTTGTCATACCTCACGTTTTGTTCAATCCTTGCGTACATGTATGCTCATGTCTTTGTTCTCTTGAGAAGTTGTGTGTTGGCCACTACACAATGTCACATTTCTGTAGTTGCCTTCTACAATTTTTGAAGTCCTTCACAGCTTACAAGTTCTTTTTGGATATGTATGCCAACATGCAAAATAGGATACAATGGAAAAGGTTTGTGAAATTGTTAAGAGGCAACTTGTTGTTTCTGAAGGCACTGAAGTTTGCGATAGCACCAACTTCTCTGACCTTGGAGCTGATTCACTGGACATGGTAAATACCCACAATATTTTTTTACTGATGCCATGCATGTTTCTTTTGAACTAAGCGGCACCTAACGAACTTAACCTGGCCAAATAGCTCAATGTTCCAAATAAGTAGTTCCTTGTTAGGCTTGGTTATGTCTATGTTGTTGAGAGATGTGAAATGACACTGAGGACATGGTCTCATGATCGTAATGAATATCATTGGGTTTATTTACATGTGTAACCGCGTTTCTAGAAATCTGTGGATTTTTATCATTTGCATTCTTTAAGGTTTAAGGCAGACAAAATAAAAGAGTCGTTGTTAGATTTTCAAGGGGCCACATGAATTAGAAATATCTTTATATCTTAACATGGAATAACCAAACCTGGTATCTTAATTATAGCATCATATGCTATGTATTGAAAATTATAGCATTATGGTTCCCATTTTGTGATTTTCAACAGAGCTGCTACTGTTGTACCTATCACACTTTTTTCTTCTCAAATGGCAGGTGAAGGAGGCTCAAACTGCCAGCCTCAGTTAAATCGATTCAATTATTTATATCTTTGTTTGCTAATTTGCAGATGCAAGCGCTTCTGACTGCTGAAGTTTGTAATTCAAAGGAACAAGGAGGAAAGCACTCCTCGCTTGTAGTTAAGATCATAGGCTTGCTATTATTCTCTTGCGATTGAGAATTTTAGTCGAAGAATCTTGGCTTCTTGTTGGGCTTCTGCAGTAAAGTCCAGTGGTTATCATTCATCATCATGACCAGATGATTTCATTTTGTGGATGCCCGGGTTTAGAAAATTTTGTCTCTGTCCATCGTCAACGTACCGTCCATGATAGTTGTTCATACGACGGAGTACATTTCCAGCAATGCATTTCTGTTGGTCCCGTAACTTCTACTACTACTAATACTTTGCTATCAGCTTCTTCTATACCGTGATTATGTAGCTACATGTGTTCCATCTCTTGTAAATGTCACTTCGGTTATCATGATCATTAGATTAAAAGGATAGTGGAAGGGACGTCACCTATCTGGCGCCGCAGAGCTTCCGCTCAGGCGGCGCACCAAGGTTGCGCCCCAACCACTAGTTTTCTTAAATAGACGTCCTCATTCTTATCTTAAACTAGCAAGGAGACGTGGGACACGAGGCTTGACTTGATTCCGTCCGGATTGTGGCCGCAGCCCCGTACGCATTAAGGTTTCCTTTTCATGTCCTTTGTATGATACTATGTACTAGGAGTACTTTACTAGTCCCTACATTAATTCATTCGCTGATTGATCTGCTATTTCATTCGCCCAGATTGCTTTCAATCCCACACGAGACGCACACCAGTGGGGCAAGTTGTGATTTCAAGAAGTCCAGGTGTGATCAACTTCTTTTTTCATTAAACTTTTGTCCTCCAACGTCTAATGCGTTCACTCATGTTTGCCTTGTATCTTTTTAGGCGAGTACTACAAATCAGCCGGATGATGCCAGCCTAATTTAAACCGCTCCCAGAGACGTCCGATTAGATGCTCCCAGCCGCAGGATTAGGCAGCACCGCGCAGCACCGTTGGTGCCTAGCGGTGGATAACGCTTCATTGCAATCTGGCAAAAACTTCAACGGTGCCCTACGGCGTTTCATTGCAACTCCGGCAACTACCGATGATGCTTCATTGCAACTCCGGCGGCCCTCAGTGATATTGCATCACAACAACGGTGCTCCTGACGATGTTTCATTGCAACTCCGGCCGTCCTGGCGATGTTAAATCACAAGACCGGTGATCCCCCGGCGATGCTACGTTGCAACTCCGGCGGCCCGGCGATGCTTCACGCGAGCCCAAACTGCCGCACCCCGCCACTCGCTTAAAGCATAGCAGAGCGTCGGTGGCCCGTGGCCCTCTGTCGCAACAAGCGCCGGCGGCCTGAAGCTGCACAGCTTGTCTCCTCAGCGTCCCGTTGCAGCATGTGTGGTCAGTGGCGACCGCCACACGACATCATCGTCGTCTGCAACTTCGGCTGTCACTGCGATGAAGCCCCGTCGGATCTCGCCACGGCGCAGGAGTCACCGGAACCAGTGCGCCAGTGCGATGCATGCTGCAGCCTCAATCGTCGGCGTCGTCACGGCAAGACCCGTTGCAGCACCTCCAATTGTCGTTGCCCGGGCAGGCGAGGGGAGGCTGTCCTTTTGCTTTGCAGCAGCAGGTAGGAGCAGCGGCTGCAAACAAAAAGGAGGTTCCGCTTGACGGTGCAAACGAACAAGAAGCAGAACCTCGAAGCAGCTTTTTTCGTCGGCTTGCCGGCGTTGGTCTACAAGAGAAGAGATCTAGAGGAAGGAGAAGGCATGAGAGGAGAGGTCTGCGGGAGGGGAAATCGAGCAAGGAAGACGATGGACAGGGGAGAGGAAAATGTGTGGTTGTTGGCGTCATTGCGGGAATATAAGGGAGAGGAATAAGCGACGCGTGGGCCCATCTGGGACGCGTGTTGATCGCTCCAGGCGGCTTGCGTTCGTTATTTTCATCCGGTTTAAAACAAACCTTTTCCATCTTTTTATCATGCTGATGATGTAGGAGCCAGCAACATTTGGGTCATGGCTCGGATTGTCATCGCCGTCAAACTGTCGAACGACGGACCAAGCCTACCAAGGTGTTCAACAAGGTGGACGTGATGAGCCCAAGTAGCCAGCCCACAACAAGGATGAGAGAGGTAGTATCTAAAAAAAATCAACAATATTAAAGTTGGCATATAAGAATGAAAATACATGGGATATGAAAAGAGTGGTATACAGTAACATCACTGTCGAACGATGGGCCAAGCCAATATATAGGCTTCCCAGGAACGCCGACAGTGATCAAGTCATTAAACACGCATCGCCAATGCGTTGCTAATCCTTGGAATCCTGCACGGCCACGCCTTTGCGTTGCGCGCTGCCTGAGGAGATCTGCTGCCGCACGCTACCGCGCCTGACGCGCGTACGTAGCACGCCCACCGTAACTTTCTTTCTCTCGTCGATCCGTTCACAATGAAAAGAACTTGCCGCTAATCTCGCCGACAGCTCCATCTCTGATCTTGGTTCTCGCCAACGATCCGTAATTGGTCCTGTCGCGCGTACTCGCCGCACGCCAACCCTGCCGAAAACAGTCGCCACCTCTTGCAACGTCTGTGCACGAGCCGTGTCGTACCCTGGCCACCCGCGTCGCCGACACAATCCGTCCGCAGTGCCGCATCGCCGCCCTTGTACAACACCGAGCGCATCATCTCGATGCTCTCACACTCCGATCTATCCGGCCGTGCCCCACGTCTAGTCGCCGGTCTGATCGCGAGCCGAATCCGTCGCCTCCGCAATGTCTTCAACGGCCACTACGCCGGTCCGATCGCCACGTCTAGCTGATCCTTACCGACCGCAGCCCATTGAACGGTCTAGGTCTTCTGCCCGAAGTGTCCGACACCATCGACCGCATCCGCGATCGCCTCCATGCTCCACCTTGCGCCAATCATAAGTTCCCTGGCACCCGTCAAGCATGATCCTCGTACCTCCGGATGATCTTCCGCATAGCCTTCTCGCAACCTTGCTCATGATATCACTTGTTAGAATAAAACGCTAATGCAAGATCATAGATGACACACTGAGGCACGATATTTGTTAACGAGGTTCACCGATATGGCTACATCCCCAGGGCATGACTACGGGCGCTCCTCCCCAAGATATCACAACACTGGCCGCCCGGGCGCCGGCACAAGCCGTCGGCTCCACCGCGTATCTGTTGCTATCAAGTCGTCATCTTGGGTTACAACGTGTGGTGCTCCTCCGTATATAAGAGGCCTAGGATACAAGTGTCCGACTCCTACACAACTCGTACCTAACCACATCAATTACAACTCCAAGTCCACGTAACCCCTTGGGTACATAATATTCGACACAAATATAACATAAACATCCAGCTCCAAGGCCAAAAATGTGGAACACTATGTCTAGAACTCCGATATTCCATGATCATGAATCAGCACACAAGCTTCTTAGACAGCACACCCAGATCTCATGGCACCCCTACAGTTTGTCTAAATTAGAAAATGTAGGTTATCTGAGTCGGGTTTTCCAAATTTCCATACGTCGGGGTATGCTTCCCTAGAGGCGTGCTGAAGAATTTATAGCGGAACCTTATCATCCTGACAGAGTAGCAAGACAATTTAGGCTTGTCTAAGTGGTGCCTTTTCCTCCCTTAACTAGTCTGTGTACAAGAAATGATATTGGTATTGCATATGCTTTCTGGCTTCATTTATTGCGGAATGCGGAGGATCCACGCCCCATTCCAGACGATTCTCGCGTCGGTGACTCATCTGTGGCGTGGTCACATTGGCTACATGAATTTATGAAACCATTCGCTGATGTATTTGACCAACTTCACAATGGGAATATGAATGGGAAGATCCCTTATAATGAAAGGAGGAAAATTAGGTCCGCACTGCAACGCCATATCAGAGTTCGTCCATTGTCTGATGAGGACTTTAAGGTAGTAAAAAGGGTGGCTGATGAGCACCTGGACCGGCATATTGGTGTCGTTAAACAGGAGGAAGCATGTGTCAAGGATCATTGGATGCCAATTCTCCATAGCTATTTACAAGACATTGCTGCAACTCAACCCATGAAATCGAAAGAGGTGAGTAAATGGTCTGCGTACAGCTTATTCGTTTCTTTGTTGTAACTAGTAAGCGTGCACGTGCACGCACGTCTATTATGACAAACTACATAGAAGAATGCAAAACACTTATAGTCTAACGATCGGTCCAACGTGAAGCGTTGCCACTTCGGTCGTGGCACGCGCCTGAGCGGTCGTGGGACGCGCCTGAGCATACACGTCCTCTCTTTTACTATCTCACATCTTCATTTTTTTCTTCCTTTCTCCCGAAAAAACATCATCTACTCACAGCTTCCTTCCTTATCTTCTCCCTAGCATCGGATCGCCAATCAGCCCCGTAGCAGCAGCTTTGCGGTGCATGCTCACCCACAGGTCTCCCGCTCCATCCCCCACTACGCCCATGCCCAACTGTTGATAGGACATGTAATCATTTGCTCCACCCTTACACTCAAACGTCAAAGCTCCTCCTTCGCGACATATTCTTCGAGTGATTTGAACCTGCAGAAGTTAGCATATACTTTCAAGATAAAACTGATACTCAGCCATGTAACATGAAGATGCCAGTCATTCTCCATGACTGGGAGATTGTTTCCTAGAGCATGTGCATCAGCCACAACCCCAGGGCCAAGGTAGTACAAAACTAAAATGAAAATAGAGGAGTTTTATAGGTATGGAAAAGCAGGAAAGCCTCATAGGCATTCACGGCATACTTGGCTTAGAATGTATGATCACAAGCTATTTACCTATTTTGCCATCGGACAATTAAGAAAGATCTCTTGTATTGTAGTGAGATTTTTAGTTTGCATCAGTCACATCACACATTACCAGTATTAGCCCTACATTCCACATATTGCAGCAATAACTTGTAAGACATGTTAGAAACCGGAGCACTGAAGTACACCCATCTAAATAATAGATCATCATCGTTACAATTCAAATCCAGCAAATCTAGCACCAAATATAATTTGTTTTGTATAAGATGCAACCTGAAAAACCCAAGCTCATATTTACGACCAAATTAAGCAAATGCCCACTTTATTCCTGTTGTGTATCATTTAATAGCTTATTACCGCTCTCCCATCGTGTAAGGGTAATTAGGCTATTTTGGAAACACTAACAAGAATCAATCGAATGGTTCAAAGTCGTATATCACTCTACTTAGGAGTGAAATACCTAAATTATATGCTTGACAGATTATCTTACGTTTCATGACATTTAGCTAGTATTTACAAAGCTCATCAGAATGGATTCCTCTGTAAGAAACAAGCGACCCATTAAGTTCATGGCTAGCACGCATCACTTTCTCCTGCCATTTATTAGATTAATTAAAATTTCAAACTTGTAGGTATAATCATAGGATAAATGTCAGATAAATTCTTCTAAACTGGATATATATTAAGTGAGATTAATAGAAACTGTTCTTGGCAACTGACTTGCTTCCACCATGTGACATTATAGTCTTGATCCTACTATCTACATCCCATTGGAACAACTGCAAGGGAAGGAAAAACCATTAGAAACTTATAACCAGAACCAAGTGAGAATACTAAGTACAGTCCAGCTTTGTCTTGCTAGGGTGTGGACCTTCTAAAGCTTCGAGTGGCGTTGCACTTCCAAGTCTTTTTATGAGCATGCTATCAGCTTTCATGAGCATGCAATGTTAGGAGTTCGTATATGTATATTGTTGCCTCTTGATGGAGGTGTTTCATGAGTAGTCTTGTGTTGACCTTACTGTCAAAGTGCACTTTGCAGTTTGCACTATCAGGCATTTTCTTTTCTTTCCTCTGCTCCCTTAGAGGCCTTTAAAGATTCTTGATGAAATATTAATACAAAAGCAAAACTGCTACTTTTAGTTGGAAAAAATAAACAGAAAAAGAAAATCAATTTTCAATTCTAAACATGATGTGTTAGCAATCTACCAACCTACTGTGGATTGCCTGGGTGATGCTCCTGTAGTCGAGATCCACAAACTCACCACCGACCTAGGTCACCTAACCAGACGCCTTGCCATTCCGGCACCCAGCGCTGCCTATTCTTGAGAAAAAAACATCAATTGACATCCAACCAAAATGAACAGGAATATTTTACCTACATGCAGCTGTATGATAGCTGAAGATATTATACAGCGATATTAAATACTCCCTCCGTTCCTAAATATAAGTCTTTTTAGAGATTTCACTACAAACTACATACGGATCAAAATGAGTGAATCTACGCTCTAAAATGTGTCTATATACATCTGTATGTAGTTTGTAGTGGAATCTCTAGAAAGACTTATATTTAGGAACGGAGGAAGTACAATCAGAAAGAATTTAATCATGTTTAACATACAATTTGGTGGTACATAAGTCAAAGCATGAAACATGAGATTTAATTACAGTCATCCATTTATTCAGTTATAGGATCTTCATTTTTAATGTCACTTTGAATGATTAAAAAATTAACACTGCACATGGAAAAGAAAACTAAATCAAGAAAAGCATGTGCGCTTTTTAATGAGCAAAAAAGGTGCAAGATAAGGTACCTGTCATTGCACACTTGTATTTGCACGCACCTCACATCCATAACTTTGAACTGAACATTATCTGGGGAAGAAGAAAAAGGCCATTGTAGGAGTTAATGACACCTGTTTAGTGACATGATAAAAGGGAAGCAAGTTGTGGTCCACATGTGTAGCAGCCAAGTAAGTTACTTACCAAAACTTGACAAAACTGAATGTTCTACGCACCAATCCCAGGTATACTTTGCCAGGAAAATATATGTGAAAATCATTCAGATGAGCTGGAAGATAAATGGAAGAAAATTAAAAAAATCATAATAGTATAGCTGCAAGCAAGACTAATTGAAGTTTCAATCGATATGATTTTATACATATATTATTCAGCCACTATACCAGCTTTAGACATAATATACCAGCATGCATTAGCTATGTTGCATTGTCAGTCCAATTCAAATACTGCCAACAAACAAAGGATCCATCAAGTCAGTTTCGATACTAAGGATCCATCAAGTCAGTTTCGGTACTAAGGATCCATCAAGTCCGTTCAGGTAGTAAGGATCCATCAAGTTCAAAATTATATGCCTAATGGAATTGCATGCATGTGATCTCAAAACACAAAACATTGATGATTTGTGTAGCCAACAGCAGGATAATCACGCGACGCAAGTTCAGACTGACCTGCCTATATCTGCGTCCCTTGCGCGGGAAGTGATACCTGCTTCGTCCGCGTCGCATCCGGCAAGGCGACGACCTACACACCACAACTGCCTCATTTTCATGTCACAACTCACAAGACAACGGCCCACACACCACGGCTATCCTCATTTTCAGGACTCAAAAAGCAGTGTGTGGAGCTACTGTACTGAGACAGTTCACAAACATGGGAGACGGAGGGTGGCTAGCAAATCTCACCGGGCTGCGGCTCCCGAGCGAGGAGGAGTGAGTAGATCGCGGTGGGACGGACTCGACGTCGAGTAGTTCTCTCAGCTGCCGCGCCGAATGACGGCGGCGATAGCGACGGCCGTCCGACTGAGACCTCAGTGCGGGGTGCGTCAATGACACTATGAGGGAGGGGGAAGGCCGCGATGAGGTGGCAGTGTAGGGAGGAACGCGGTGGCGGCAGAACCCTAACGCGTCGGTGCCTCTGGGAGTATGCCGTCGGCGGGCGTTCTCGCAGGCCAGGCCGCCGAGGGCGCAGATGGTGAGTGGTGAAGGGAGAAAGAGGGCCATCTTACAGGCGCAAGGAGAGGGGTGGCCTGAGGAGGAAGAGAATGGAGGAGTGGCGGCGCGAGGAGGAGGGGAAGGGAGGAGCGGCGACAATTTGTTGCTGCGATCCGTCCTTCTCGATCTGGGGAGAAAGAAGGGTCGGGGAGGCCGCACGTTTCGGGTGCTGTGGGTGGGGCCCGGGGGGGGGGGGCAGACGCGTTATGCTCGGCAGAACATTTGATCGCTGCCGTTTATTTGAGTGACTGGATTTTGATGAAATATGGATAGTTGGATGTGTAAATTGAAGGGTCCTGGTTATCCCGTGTACAGTTTCTCGTGTAGTTTTAGAGGAATTCATGTTTGCTCTTTTAATAGTAGTATAGAAGTATAGATGATCAGCATTAATAATATTATCTTTTTATATATGTGGCTGCAGCAAAGTGGCGTACCCAAGTCTGTTGTTGCAGTTGGTTCTTCTCATCCATTGCTAGTGGGTAGTGATGATCTTCCTGAAACTGCCCCAGCCACCAGCGAAGAGAAGCGTAATAACTTATCGCCTACTCATGGTGACGAGGAAGAGAGGCTCCCCCTCAGGCGCAAAATTGACTTTTCCCAAGCATATGATCTTTCTGAACCAATAGCATTGGACGGTCCGTCATTAGATGTTGAACTGTGTAACTTGGTTAATGATGAAGATTTTGGCCATATTCTCACGGGAGAAAAGGACCATGGCCTTGGTGACTTCTTCAATTTATCTTTCGAGGATTATGCCATTGGTGTGGCTGGAACTATGCCCCCTTCCCCTAGTGTTCTTGATTTCTTATCCACTTTACCTAGTAGTTTATTTACTTATATGTTTATTTAACTGGTCGTGTTTATGGACCGTCAATTCTCATATGTCTTGTTCTTTTTTTTAGGTTGCGCAGAAGAAATTCACCACTCACAAGACCCTGAGGTGATGGTTGTATCAGGGGAAGATGGACATATTGACTGCAGTTTCATAAAGGACGCATTTATGGATGCTACATATCTCGTGGTGAAATAAGCCCTCGCAGGACTGAGCGACTCTACCCTTGGCGATCCCAAGCGCCGCGTCATGCTTGAGAGCATTTCTCATACGCTGCCTACGCAAGTACTTGAAGTAGCTAAGGTGCTGGCCATGTTGGTCGGGCTTATTGACCTTTCCCAGAAGTTGGAGGTCGGTCAGATTGAGTTCACCAAGGAATCCGAGCAAGATGATCATGTCGCTTCTGAAGTAGAGCTTAAGATGAAGTCCGGGCACCGGGTTTCCAAGGCCATAGTTGAGGACTTATCTGTCTTAGAAAAGAAGTGCACTGAAACCGAGGCATGGGAAGCTGAGCTGAAGGCACAGCTTGAAGAGGTTACTACTACTTTGCACAAGCTTAAACTGGAGAAGGAACATCGCCAGCAAGCATATTCTGCCCATAAATCTGAACAAAAGAACTTGGTAAAGATTCTAGAGGATACCAACGCCGGCAAGCGTACAAGGCTTGCTGAATTTGAACAAAAGATGGCAGGTTTAAAGACTGAAGCAAGTCAGTCATTGGATAGCCTGCAGAACTGGCGAGCTCCTATTATTTTTGGATATTATTAACACTAGTGTGATTCCTAGCTCGAAACATGAGTGGAAAGTAAAAGTACCTTTAAAAATCAAAGTGTTTATGTGGTTTGTACATAAACGGGTAATTTTAACTAAAGATAATTTGGCAAAAAGGAACTGGACGGGGTCTAAAAGATGTAGTTTTTGTGATCGTGATGAATCTATTAGACACCTATTTCTAGATTTCCCACTGGCCAAGATTTTATGGAGGTCGGTGCAGATAGCCTTTAATATAA
>LR738715.1:495324010-495336085 GCA_902687465.1 Secale cereale
TTATCCACTTTACCTAGTAGTTTATTTACTTATATGTTTATTTAACTGGTCGTGTTTATGGACCGTCAATTCTCATATGTCTTGTTCTTTTTTTTAGGTTGCGCAGAAGAAATTCACCACTCACAAGACCCTGAGGTGATGGTTGTATCAGGGGAAGATGGACATATTGACTGCAGTTTCATAAAGGACGCGTTTATGGATGCTACATATCTCGTGGTGAAATAAGCCCTCGCAGGACTGAGCGACTCTACCCTTGGCGATCCCAAGCGCCGCGTCATGCTTGAGAGCATTTCTCATACGCTGCCTACGCAAGTACTTGAAGTAGCTAAGGTGCTGGCCATGTTGGTCGGGCTTATTGACCTTTCCCAGAAGTTGGAGGTCGGTCAGATTGAGTTCACCAAGGAATCCGAGCAAGATGATCATGTCGCTTCTGAAGTAGAGCTTAAGATGAAGTCCGGGCACCAGGTTTCCAAGGCCATAGTTGAGGACTTATCTGTCTTAGAAAAGAAGTGCACTGAAACCGAGGCATGGGAAGCTGAGCTGAAGGCACAGCTTGAAGAGGTTACTGCTACTTTGCACAAGCTTAAACTGGAGAAGGAACATCGCCAGCAAGCATATTCTGCCCATAAATCTGAACAAAAGAACTTGGTAAAGATTCTAGAGGATACCAACGCCGGCAAGCGTACAAGGCTTGCTGAATTTGAACAAAAGATGGCAGGTTTAAAGACTGAAGCAAGTCAGTCATTGGATAGCCTGCAGAACTGGCGAGCTCCTATTATTTTTGGATATTATTAACACTAGTGTGATTCCTAGCTCGAAACATGAGTGGAAAGTAAAAGTACCTTCAAAAATCAAAGTGTTTATGTGGTTTGTACATAAACGGGTAATTTTAACTAAAGATAATTTGGCAAAAAGGAACTGGACGGGGTCTAAAAGATGTAGTTTTTGTGATCGTGATGAATCTATTAGACACCTATTTCTAGATTTCCCACTGGCCAAGATTTTATGGAGGTCGGTGCAGATAGCCTTTAATATAAAGCCCCCGTTATCCATACACACGTTATTTGGGACGTGGCTGCATGGGATTGATATAGTAACAGCAAGACATATCCGAGTAGGAGTATGCGCTTTACTATGGGCTATTTGGAACTGCAGAAACGATTTGGTTTTTAACAGAACAACAAATTTTCACTTCTTACAGGTTATCTTCAGGGCCACTACACTTATCCGTATGTGGTCGCTACTCACTCGGACGGAGGCCAGGGAGCCTTTGGTTACTGCATCTATCCGCTGGGAGATGATAGCTCGGGATATTTACAACCAGTTTGGATGGCGGTCATGTAATAGGATAGGTGTTTAGTTGCTTATTTATCTTTTGCCTGTCGGTTGTGGCGGTCCTGATTCCCTTTGTATTTGGAGTTTGTAAGACTTTTGTTGAACCTTTTTGACTTTTAATAAGATGGCCGTATGCATTTTTCTGATGTAGAGGCCAGGGTTTTAACCCCTTTCCAAAAAAAAGAGAACTGGCGAGCTCCTTGAGAAGGCCTAGACTTCGCTTAGTTTTTTTTACCATTTGGCCATTTCAATTCAACATTTCTTTTTGAATCATTTTGTGTTCCGTACTCAGATTCACTTCAAATGTAGCAGTACTTTGTTTATTCACGTGGGAACAACAAATTTCATGCATGATGTGCTAGTACGCCAGCTTGAACATTTTTAAGTTGAGGCATCCTTATTTATCAACACCATCGTTGTGTATGGCCTGAAGCCTTATTTATTTTATTCTATTTTTTTATAAATGCATGTACATACCATTTTTTGTACGACGGTTTAAGCTCATGAAGTATGGAGCCTTTTTGATGTTTACCATTTTTTTAGTATTATTTATTTGCTTACGTCACAGTTTATACTCGTAAGTTATTGGAGTATTTTATTATTATTATTGTTTACATATTTTATTTTCTGGTACCCCACCTTATACTCATAGTGGAGTAAAAAAAATTTGCATCATAGTTTATACTCGTAAGTCGTTGGAGCTTTTTTGTGTGCCACAGTTTAAACTCATGAGGGTATGGAGAATGACTTAATTTTTTTTCTTGCATCACAGTTTATACTTGTAAGTCGTTGGAGTTTTTTTTTCTGCCCAAGTTTAAACTCATAAGGGTATGGAGAATGACTTAAAAAAATTCTTGCATCACAGTTTATACTGCTAAGTCGTTGGAATTTTTTTTGTATGTGTGCCCCAGTTTAAACTCATGAGAGTATGGAGTACCAATTTGTTTTTTTACTCAAGCATAGTAACGCTTTAAGAATTTTCCATTTATCGGTGGCGGACAATACTCGCCGTCTTGGGAAATTATCCTGTAAGCAACACTAGAGTAGACTTCTTTTACAATGTAGGGACCTTCCCATTTTGGCTCGAACTTTCCTCCCATTCGTCGTGTAACATTCATGGGACGGATTACGACAAGCACTAGGTCTCCTTGCTTGAAGGATCTCCTTTTAATGCGCTTGTCAAAAGCGCGTGACATTCTAGCCTGATACGCTTCCAAATTTTGTAATGCCTGAAGGCGTTTCCCTTTGAGCATTTCGAGCTCATCGAGGCGTAATTTGACGGCCTCTTCTTCAGAAAGTTTCTTTTGAACAACCACTCTAAGTGAAGAAATTTGTACTTCTAATGGTAGAACTGCTTCTCTTCCAAACACAAGGGAGTATGGTGTCATTCTAGTTGGTGTGCGTGTAGTGGTTCTATAAGCCCACAAGGCCTCAAGAAGTTTTTCATGCCACTCACGCTTATTTTTGACACGACTTTCTTTAACAGTTTGCATAAGGTTTTGTTAAAAGCTTCTGCTTGTCCATTAGCTGCCGGATTATAAGACGTAGAATAGTGATGATTTATTTTCAAATTCAAGCATAACTTATCAACATGTTTATTTTTGAACGGGCCTCCGTTGTCATACATGATACGAGAAGGAACTCCGAAACGATATATGAGTTGCGTTCTTATAAAGTGCTCCACGTGCTCTCCCTTATCCTCTTTTAATGGTATAAGCTTGGCCCATTTAGAGAAGTAATCGGTGGCAGCCAGGATCAATTTATGACCCTTTGATGATGGCGGATTAATAGGTCCTACTATATCCATTCCCCACATTTCAAACGGCCATGCAATATTTGTGGGATGCAATGTGCTACCTCTTGAGCTTGCGTTGTATTCCCTCGAAGAGGAAAGGGAGATGCAGCACAATAGCGTAAGTATTTCCCTCAGTTTTTGAGAACCAAGGTATCAATCCAGTAGGAGACCACGCGTGAGTCCCTCGCACCTGCACAAACAAATAGGAACTTCGCAGCCAACGCGATAAGGGTTGTCAATCCCTTTACGGTCACTTACGAAAGTGAGATCTGATATATATGGTAGTTTGATATTTGTGGTATTTTTGAATGTAAGAACAGAAAGTAAAAACAACAATAGGGAGATAGTCTCACATCGACTAGGCGTATCAACGGGCTATGGAGATGCCCATCAATAGATATTAATGTGAGTGAGTAGGGATTGCCATGCAATGGATGCACTAGAGCTAAATATGAATGAAAGCTCATCAAAAGAAACTAGTGGGTGTGCATCCAACTTGCTTGCTCACGAAGACCTAGGGCATTTGAGGAAGCCCATCATTGCAATATACAAGCCAAGTTCTATAATGAAAATTCCCACTAGCATATGAAAGCGACTAAGCATGAGACTCTCTACAATGAAGAACATGGTGCTACTTTGAAGCACAAGTGTGGAAAAGAAGATAGTAGCAATTGTCCCTTTTTCTTTCCCCTTTTTTTCTTTTTTTGGGCCTTTCTTTTTTCTTTGGCCTTTTTTTGCGGAGGGGCTTTATAGATTTAGCCTTTCCTCACATGGAACAATGCTCTAATAATGATGATCATCACACTTTCATTACAACTTGATATTACAAATTGATACTACAACAACAAAGTATGACTCTATATGAATGCCTCCGGCGGTGTACCGGTATGTGCAATGAAACAAGAGTGACATGTATAAAAATTATGCACGGTGGCCTTGCCACAAATACGATGTCAACTACATGATCATGCAATGGCAATATGACAATATGATGCGTGTCATATGAACGGAACGGTGGAAAGTTGCATGGCAATATATCTCGGAATGGCTATGGAAATGCCATGATAGGTAGGTATGGTGGCTGTTTTGAGGAACAATATGGTGGCTGTTTTGAGGAAGGATATATAGTGGGTTTATGGCACCGGCGAAAGTTGCGCGGTACAAGAGAGGCTAGCAATGTGGAAGGGTGAGAGTGTGTATAATCCATGGACTCAACATTAGTCATAAGAACTCATATACTTATTGCAAAATCCACGAGTCATCAAAACAAAGCAATCAACGCATGCTCCTAGGGGGGAGGTTGGTAGGAGTTAACCATCGCGCGCCCCCGACCTCCACACAAAGGTTGGCACTTTACAAATACCTCATGCTCTAACTTAGTCACACAACGGTTCACCATACGTGCATGCTAAGGGAATCAATAACCTTAACACAAGTATTTCTCAATTTCATAATAACTCCACTAGCATGACTCTAATATCACTATCCTCATATCTCAAAACTATTATCAAGCATCCAACATCTCATTCTATTCAATGCAATTGGTGTGAATTTTTTTACTACATTGACATTGGATGTCTATAATGTGAAGACTAGTTTATTTAGCCTAAACACATTACCATGCTGTTTTAATAGACTCTCAAATAGATATAAGTGAAGCATGAGAGTTCAACAATTTCTACATAATATTACCACCACCGTGCTCTAAAAGATATAAGTGAAGCACTAGAGCAAAAACTATTCAACGCAAAAGATATGAGTGAAGCACATAGAGTGTTCTAATAATTTCTAAGCCATAATTAACTCTCTCAAATTGGTGTGTCCAGCAAGGATGACTGTGCCAAACTAACAAGCAAAGACTCAAATTATACAAGACGCTCTAAACAAAACGCATAACATGTTGCGAATAAAAATATAGCTCCAAGTATAGTTACCGATGGATGAAGACGAAAGAGGGGATGCCTTCCCGGGCATCCCCAAGCTTAGGATTTTGATTATCTTGAATTTACTTGGGGTTCCATGGGCATACCCAAGATTAGGCCTTTGCTACTCCTTGTTCCATAGTCCATCAAAGCAATACTAAAAACTTGAAAACTTCACAACATAAAACTTAGACAAAAATTCTCGTGAGCTCCGTTAGTATAAGAAAGCAAACCACTACTCAAAGGTGCAGCAATGAATTCATTCTTTATTTATATATGTATTAAAGCTACTGTATTCCAACTTCTCTATGGTTCATATCCTCCAATACTACTCATAGATGCATTGAAATAAGCAAACAACACACGAAAAACATAATCTGTCAAAAACAGAATAGTCTGTAGTAATCTGCAGGTTTTGCCTACTTCTGGAACTCCAAAAAATACAAACTAAATTGGTAAATTTGCGGAATTTGTCTACCAATCATCTGCAAAAATATTCAACTAAAAAGCATGCTCCAGTAAAATCTGAAGACTACTTTAGCTAGCGCTAATGATTCTGTTTTTCACAGCAAGATCACATAAACTTCACACAAGTCTTCCCAAAGGTTCTACTTGGAACAAACACTAAACAAAACATGAAACCACATCTAATCAGAGGCTAGATGCAATATTTATTCCCTAACAGCAACAAAAACAAAAAACAAAAATTGGGTTGCCTCCCAACAAGCGCTATCGTTTTACGCCCCTAGCTAGGCACGATAATTCAATGTTGCTCACATGAAAGATAAGAATTGAAGCATAAGGAGAGCAACATAAAACATGTGACAAACGCATCTAAGTCTAACATACTTCCTATGCATAGGCATTTTATAGGAAAACAAATTATCAAGACAAGCAAGATCTAGCATATGCAAGGAAGGAGAAAGAAACAATAGCAATCTCAACATAACGAGATGTAATTTAGTAACATGAAAATTTCTACAACCATATTTCCTCTCTCATAATAATTGCATGTAGGATCATAAGAAAATTCACAATATATCTACCACAAAACATATTCTCAACACGATCCACATGCATGCAAAGTTGACACTCTTCCAAAATAGTGGGATCTAAAGTTGACACTCTTCCAAACCCACTTTCAATATTAATGAAAACATTATTATCAATCTTACATTAATCATGGGGATGAAATAAATTTTCAAGATCATAAGAAGAATCACCCTAATCATGATCATTGTAACAAGTAGTGGGCATAACAAAATAAGCATCCCCAAGCTTAGGGTTTTGCATGTCATTAACACAACTCACATTAATAGAATTTACAATAACATCATTGCAATCATGCTTTTTATTTAACAATCTATCATGAATCACTTTTCTTTTAACAATTCCTCACAATTTTCAGATTCATAAATTTCAAGCAAAACCCCATAAAGATAATCTAGTGCACGCAGCTCACTAGCAATAGGTTCAACATAATTGGATCTCTTAAAGAGATTAGCAAGTGGATGAGGATCCATAATTTAGCAAACAAAGATGCAGGCTAATAGAGGGCACATAGCAACACAAGCAAACAAGAGGCAAGTGGATGGTAAACACATGACAGAAGAAGGGCAAATAAAATAGCAAGGGTGAAGTGGGGAAGAGGAAAACGAGAGGCAAATAAATGTAATGCAAAGGATAAGGGTTTGTGATAGGTACTTGGTATATGAATTTTGTGTAAGCCTCCCCGGCAACGCCGCCAGAAATTCTTCTTGCTACCTCCTGAGCTTGCGTTGTATTCCCTCGAAGAGGAAAAGGAGATGCAGCACAGTAGCGTAAGTATTTCCCTCAGATTTTGAGAACCAAGGTATCAATCCAGTAGGAGACATCGCGCGAGTCCCTCGCACCTGCACAAACAAATAAGAACTTCGCAGCCAACGCGATAAGGGGTTGCCAATCCCTTTACGGTCACTTACAAAAGTGAGATCTGATAGAGATAATAGTTTATATTTTTGGTATTTTTAGTTTATAAGAACAACAAATAAAAGCGATAAAGGTAAAGTAGATGTAGATTGATATGTTGAGAATAGACCCGAGGGGCATAGTTTTCTCTAGTGGCTTCTCTCATGATAGCGATATTCTAAGGCGGGTAAACAATTTACTTTCGAGCAATTGATAGAAAAGCGAATAATTATGAGACTATCTAGGCATGATCATTGTATATAGGCATCACGTCCGAGACAAGTAGACCGAAACGATTCTGCATCTACTACTATTACTCCACACATCGACCGCTATCCAGCATGCATCTAGTGTATTGAGTTCATAAGAACAGAGTAACGCCTTAAGCAAGACAACATGATGTAGAGGGATAAACTCAATCAATATGATATAAACCCCATCTTTTTATCCTTGATGACAACAATACAATACGTGCCTTGCTGCCCCTATTGTCACTGGGAAAGGACACCGCAAGATTGAACCCAAAGCCAAGCACTTCTCCCATTGCAAGAACTATAGATCTAGTAGGCCAAACCAAACCAATAATTCGAAGAGACTTGCAAGGATATTATGAGCACACATAAAAAGTTTAGATAAGAACCAAATATCTTTCATAGATAACCTTGATCATAAACTCACAATTCATCGGATCTCGACAAACACACCGCAAAAAGAGATTACATCGAATAGATCTCCTTGAAGACCGAGGAGAACTTTGTATTGAGATACAAAGAGAGAGAGAAGAAGCCATCTAGATACTAGCTATGTATCCGAAGGTCTGTGGTAAACTACTCACAACTCATGGTGAGGGTGATGATGATGATGATGATGATGATGAAGGCCTCCGTGATGGATTCCCCTCCGGTGGAGCTCCGGAACAGGCTCCAAGATGGGATCTCCACGGGAACAGAAGGTACGGCGGTGGAATTAGGGTTTTCTCTCTGTTCACGGAGTTTCTGGGGTACGTGGACTTATATAGGAAGAAGGAGGGCACCGGGGGACGCTCGATGGGGCCACGAGGCAAGGGGCGCCCCCCCCCTCGTGGGCCAGCCCTCTGTCCCCTGACGTGGTTCTCAAGCTCCGCGTGCGTGATTTTCTCCAAAAATATCTCTCGCGAAGGTTTCATTCCGTTTGGACTCCGTTTGATATTCTTTTTCTGCAAAACCCTGAAATAGGCAAAAAACAGCAATCTGGACTGGGCCTTTGGGTTAGTAGGTTAGTCCCAAAAATTATATAAATGTGAATGCTAAAGCCCATTAAACATCCAAGACTTCATAAATAATAGCATGGAATAATCAAAATTATAGATACGTTGGAGACGTATCACAATGACTCATGGGGTTGATGTATGAAATTACCATGTACCTGGCACTCGTGACACCTTTTTGCAAATTTCATGGCTCATCAAACATGGTAGGCCAATAGTAACCAAGATGTCGCAATTGATAATATAACTTAGGACCAGATTGATGCGCCCCACACACCCCAGCGTGCACTTAATTTATGGCTTCCAAAATTTCATTCCCTGCTAGACAGCGGAGGAGGATGCCATCGAAGGAACGTCTATATAGGGTATCATTTATACATGTATAGTGGACTGACCTTTTTTGAACTCTTGACCTTTCTACGGAGTCTAAAGGTAGGTATCCGTGGAGTAAGTATTTCAGGAAAGGGCTTTGCCAGTCGCCAACTTCAATCTCATAGATATCTGCAGTCATCACAACCGACTTCGTCATCTCCTCCTCTTCGGCGAGTATAGGTAGGATCATGCATTCTTCAACATGAACATCCATCGTTTGATGTGAAGTTAATGACATACTAGCGGCTAAACCTGCTAAGGCATCGACTTTTTCATTTTGACTTCTTACACATGCCGAATATTTAGATCAGCAAACATGGACATGAGCATTTTGGCTCGCTGGAAGTAAGGCATTAATTCTTCTTTCTTTACCATGTAAATTCCCAATAGTTGGTTGATCACTAACTGAGAATCACCATAAATAATGAGTGAATCTAACCCCATATTCAGAGCTAATTCAAGCCCAATTATCAAAGCCTCATACTCAGCCGAATTATTTGAAACTGCTGAGGTTAGGGTAAATGAGTACGGGATTATCCCTTCACTTGGTGTCACAAAGAGAACTCTAGCACCCGCCCCTGATCGTCGACATGCACCATCGAAATACATTTGCCAACATGAACTAGCAACTGATGTAGGTAACACCTCTTCATCCGGCAAGTCATCATCTATTGGGAAATCATCGGGTATTGGATGTGTGGCTAAGAAGTTAGCTAGTGCTTGCCCCTTCATGGCTTTCTGCGCCACGAATTTTATATCAAACTGTGATAAGAACATCGCCCACTTAGCTAGTCTACCTGAAAGCACCATCTTATTTAAGATTGATCAGAGAGGGTCTGCTCTCGACACGAGGTGTACAGTATGCTCTAACATGTAATGGCATAATTTTTGTACTGCAAACACCAATGCCAGACATATTTTTTCCATGTCGGGATAATTGCACTCAGCCCCCACAAGCGTGCGACTAAGGTAATATAGGGACATTTCTTTTCCAGACTCATTATTCCTTGTTGAAAGAGCACCCAACGACATAGGCATGGTTGTCGTATATAGGATCAGGGGACGTTCCTTAACTGGTGCACCCAGGATGGGTGGGTGTATTAGGTATTTTTTATTGTCCAAGAATGCATTTTGACATGCTTGATCCCACTCGAATGGGACACCCTTTTTCATGAGACGCGAGAAAGGCTTGCATCTTCCTGGTAAATTTGAGATAAACCTCCGAATATATGCTAGGTGACCTTGGAAACTCTTTAGTTCATGTAGGTTTGTGGGTGGTGGCATTTTAACGATTGCTTTTACTTTATCCGGGTCGATTTGGATGCCATTCTTTGTGACCACGAAACCAAGAAATTTCCCAAAAGAAACACCAAATGCACATTTCATGGGATTCATTTTCAAGTTACGCTCCCTCACACGCTCAAAAACCATTGCAAGATGTTTCATATGGTCTTCCTCACGTTTTGATTTTACGACTATGTCATCTATATAACATTCAACGATTACATATAATAACCCATCTAAAACTATGGTCATGGCTCGTTGATATGTCGCTCCGGCGTTTTTTTAGCCCAAATGGCATGACCTTATAACAAAATATGCCTGTGGGCGTCCTGAAAGCCGTTAGCTCCTTATCCTCTAGCGCCATTTTTATTTGATTATACCCGAAATATCCATCCATAAAAGAAAATATATCATGGTGCATGGTAGCATCGACAAGTATTTCAGATATAGGTATCGGAAAATCATCTTTAGGGCATGCTTTATTTAAGTCCCTAAAATCTACACATACATGGATTTGACCATTTTTCTTTTTAACTAGAACAATATTGGAAAGCCACTTAGGATATTTAACTTCCCTAATGAATCCAGTAGCTATGAGTTTGTCGACCTCGGCTTCTATCTTGGGGAGTAGCTCGGGTTGAAATTTCCTTTGTGCTTGCTTTACTGGGGGAACATCGTCTTGCCTGGCAAGTCGGTGCACCGCCACTTCTGGATCCAAGCCGGGCATTTCCTCATAAGTCCAAGTGAAGACATCCCTATTTGTAGAAAGGAACTTATGATATTCCTCTTTCTTTTCTTTGGAAAAATGCGCGCTAATAAAAATCAAATCGGTCGAGGCTCATCGGTTGTCCCAATATTTATTTCTTCCAAGTCATCAATAGTTGGTTGATTGCCATCCTCCATTTGTGGGATGCTTCAGTTCGGTCTACAAATTCAACAGAGGTCATGCAGACCTCATAGCCCAGCCCATGTCTTTTTTCTTTCAAAGGCTGGCCTTAGTGTAGAGCTTCGAGTTGTTCTCGGGACAATGCCTTTTCAAATGGCGCCCGCTGCCCTCGTGCATCACACAAGGACGGGCCGGTGAGAGTATCATATCCCATTTTCTGCATTATATACAAAACTCGGTTTATCGTACAGAGAAATAGGTAATGACTCATCATCTTTATTTTCCAAGGTGATATGGACTACATTATTTATTTTCACACTCATGCGACTCCTCTTTATCTTGTTCAATTTTACGTTGAACCAAAGGAGGTAAGAGCATAGGCATTTTGGTACCTCTTTTAACTGATGATTTATCGATGACACGGAATATTGGGTCACCCTCTTTCGTTTTGTCACTTGGTATACATTGATAAATCTTTCGGCCAAATGAGGATTCTGCAGTATTTTTCTCTACCATATTTGATTCAGGTACTACTACAGACCTTGGCTTGTGTACTTTTTTAATGGGCTCAAAGTAAAATTTTGCATCAGCATAGAAAGATTCAGCTACGGTGAATGGTCTCTTATCTGCGAATATTCTTACTGTTTCTCCAGATTGCTCTTTGTATTTGATACACTGATGGAGCGTAGATGGCACAACTTGATTTTCATGCAACCATGGTCGTCCTAACAGTGCATTGTAGGATGTGGATGCATCAATTACATGGAATCTCACGTATGTAGATAGTGCTTCTGTAGCGACCAGACCTCAAACAGTCTGATCTCTGTGCATCAGTGTCATCCCTGGATCAGTAATGCTGACACGCACAGTACTTGAAGGATTTATAACAGAGTAGCAATCACACACTTATTACATCGATAGTCCAATGATGAATTTATTACAAATAATATGGCTGAAGGCCATCTAACACGATAACAGCGGAAGGCTTGGAAGATAAGTGAGTCCATCAACTCCAGCGGCATCACTGAGTATAGAACCACGACCTAAAAGGGCATCTTACTCGTCGTCTGAAAAGTCTGCAATATGAAACGTTGCAGCCCGAAAACGGGTCAGCACATGGAGTATGCTGGCAAGGTAACACAAGAGAATGCAATGAAAGTGAAGCTATACTATATGCAATATGACTGGTGGAAAGCTCTATGGTTAAGTTTTTGTGTAAAGCCAATTTTTCCCTACTTCAACGGAATGCATTTTAATTAACTATCATGGTAGTTGAAACATCGTTGAG
>LR738715.1:495341919-495357969 GCA_902687465.1 Secale cereale
GCGGGATCTACTGCTATTCCTTCTCCGGATATAACATGTCCGAGGAATCCGACTTCCTTCAACCAAAACTCACATTTGCTAAACTTGGCATATAACTGATGTTCTCTGAGCTTCTCCAATACCAAATGCAAATGCTCTGCATGCTCCTCTTCATCCTTCGAGAAGATCAAAATATCATCTATGAACACTACGATGAACTTATCCAAATACTCCATAAACACTTTGTTCATCAGGTTCATAAAGTATGCCGGTGCGTTTGTCAGACCAAACGACATAACGGCATACTCATAGAACCCATACCTAGTGGTAAAGGCCGTCTTAGGTATATCTTGCTCTCGGATCTTCAATTGATGGTACCCTGATCGCAGATCGATCTTAGAAAAGACTTTAGCTCCTTGCAATCTATCGAACAAATCATTGATCATTGGCAATGGGTACTTGTTCTTGATCGTTACTTCATTCAATCCTCGTTAATCAACAACCATCCTTAACGATCCATCCTTCTTCTCCACTAGAAGTACTAGCGAACCCCAGGGCGAAGAACTTGGGCGTATGAATCGTTTATCCAGTAACTCCTTAATATGCTTCTTAATTTCCTCCAAATCCTTTGCGGGCATCCTATATGGTCTCTTAGAAATTGGCCCAGTGCCTGGCAAAAGCTCAATCAAAAACTCTATATCTCTATCCGGTGGCATGCCAGGTAACTCCTCTGGAAACACATCCGGATAATCCTTCACTACTGGCACTTCCTCCTGAACAACTCTTGACAAGGAATTTAACCTACTCCTCTTTGACTCATGCCGGGATACATACTTGATCCTTCTTCCTTCCGGCGTAGTAAGCAAAATGGTCTTGCTGGCACATTCAATATTCCCTTCATACTTAGATAACCAATCCATGCCTAATATCACATCCAGTCCTTGAGATTCCAATACTATTAGGTCAGAAGGGAATATGTAATTACCAATCCTTAAGGGAAACTGATCACACCATGACTTAGCCATATACTCTGCTCCTGGTGAGGTTACTAACATGGGTGATCTAAGGGCTTGGGTCAGCAGCTTATACTTATCCACGAATCCCCTTGAAATATATGAATGCGATGCACCAGTATCGAAAAGAACGAGTGCAGTAAAGGACTTAACTAAGAACTTACCTATAACTGCATCTGGTTGCTCTTCTACTTCCTCCACAGTCACGTGGTTTACTTGTCCTTTGTTGAACGGGTTGGGCTTCTTCCCGGCGCTTCCATTGTCGTTCCCATTCTTAACTTCTGGGCATTAATTAGCATAATGTCCAGTCTTCCCGCACTTGTAACAAGTGACATGGCTAAAATCCCTCTTGGTGGGTGTGGACGGTGCGGGGCGGTTCTGGTTTCCATTGGCTCCATTCCCATTTCCATTCCCATTTCCATTATTGGTGCCATTGTGGTTGTGCGAGCTACTTCCTCCATGGGTATGTTGAAACTGTCCTACCGCTTTAGGGGTAAAGCGAGGCTTCTGCTGAGCTCCAGAATTATACTTTCCTTGCCCATACTTCCTCTTGCGGCTCTCAATCTGTTGATGCTTCCTTTCAACCATCAGGGCACGGTCAACCAACTCCTGGTAGTTATTGAAAGTTTCCACCATCAACTATAAACTCATCTCATCATTCAGCCCTTCCATGAATCTCTCCTGCTTCTTGGCATCTGTGGCCACATCATCTGGGGCATAACGAGATAGGGTACTAAACTCATCCATGTACTGGGCCACAGTACGATTCCCTTGGCGCAAATTGCGAAACTCCTATTTATTCATACCCATTGCTCCAGTCGAGACATGGGCAGTACGAAAAGCTTGCTGAAACTGATCCCAAGTGACATTGGCTACGGGGTAAGTGGCTGTGTAATTTTCCCACCATGCTGCGGCTGGTCCAGACAACTGGTGTGCGGCAAATCACACCTTCTGAGCATCCGAGCAATTGGCGGTGGTCAAATCCCTTCCAATCTTGCGTAGCCAGTCATCAGCCACAATTGGTTCGATGCTGCTAGCAAACACGGGTGGTTGCAACCTTAAGACACGTGTCAGGTTGTCCACGGGTGGTGGTGGTGGAGGGTTGTTGTTGTTGTTGTTGTTCTGGTTGTTCTGAGTGTTCTGGAAAAGAAGTTGCATCAGGGTGTTCTGCTGCTGGATCAACTGGGTGAGCTCAGGGGGAAACTCGAATTCACGTCTTGGAGGCATCTGATGGGTGTAGAGGGAAGAGATTAGAATAGAAAAGAGGTCTAAGGGAACATCACTACCCATATGCACATGAGACAAACACACAATCATATCACACCAATCAATTTCAAACAAGGTCTTACAAATCTAACGATCGTTACAAAGGTGCTCTAAATCTAATATATGGAGGTAAACTACTAGTCACAGGGTGGTCATCTAAAAATATTGATCGGCAGAGGATTCCATAATATTTACTCCAGCTTCATCTTCATAGTCTTCATCCTTGCTATCCTCAGCTTCCGAATCCGTGTCATCTATGATGATATAATCTTCCGGTGGAATCTCCTTGGGTTCTTCTTCCTCGTCTTCTTCTCCCATGAGTATCCCTAACTTCCGGATCAAATCATCATTCTTCTCCACAAGTATTTTCATCTCCTCATATCCGCCGCGTGTAGACTTGAGGTCTTCCTCTAACTCCAAATTCCTATTTAGGGCCTTCTTCAAATCTATCATCCCAGCACACATCTGGTGCTCTTGGCGACGAATGTGGTGGTTCAACTCCTGGATGAATGCTGCAATGGACATACCCTTCTTAGTGCTGATCAAATCCCAATTCTCATCTTGGCGTCCACAAATCTGGTAGATGGTGTCCTTTAGCTCCTGCTTGTAGACTTCTCCAATCCTTCCCATAGCTATGTGGGCTGCCATGCTCCTTCCTAGGCTCCATGTAGGTGCATTAAAGGAAAATGGTATGAGTGAGGTGACGGGTGCGAACGTCCTTCCTGGAACTTGAGCTTGAATCAACCAACGCTCCTCCTCAGGTAGAGTGGCATTGTAGGTTCCTGAAACTTGGTAATCCAATGTTGAGATATCTTGTGACTTCCTTCAGGTGTCGTCCAAATGGTGTTTCTTCATCCGGTTGCATGAACTTGTGCTTTGCTTCCACCATCCTAAAGAGTAGAAAAGATGAGGAGTCAGAGAAGAGAAGAGTGAATTGTGCTCTAGGGCTTGTCTTAGTGGTCGTGTCCTACAGTCAGCGTGTGCTCTGATACCATCTTGTAGCGACCAGACCTCAAACAGTCTAATCTTTGTGCATCAGTGTCATCCCTGGATCAGTAATGCTGACACGCACAGTACTTGAAGGATTTATAACAGAGTAGCAATCACACACTTATTACATCGATAGTCCAACGATGAATTTATTACAAATAATATGGCTGAAGGCCATCTAACACGATAACTGCGGAAGGCTTGGAAGATAAGTGAGTCCATCAACTCCAGCGGCATCACTGAGTATAGAACCACGACCTAAAAGGGCATCTTACTCGTCGTCTGAAAAGTCTGCAACATGAAACGTTGCAACCCGAAAATGGGTCAGCACATGGAATATGCTGGCAAGGTAACACAAGAGAATGCAATGAAAGTGAAGCTATACTATATGCAATATGGCTGGTGGAAAGCTCTATGGTTAAGTTTTTGCGTAAAGCCAATTTTTCCCTACTTCAACGGAATGCATTTTAATTAACTATCATGGTAGTTGAAACATCGTTGAGAAGATAGACATCCTCTCAACCCCAATTAAAAGTAATCATTAAACCCAACAAAATTAAATTAGAGTAACATGATGAGATGCACATGATAATCCAAATACTAGATACTCAAGACGTGCATAACCGGGGACACGGCTAATCATGATCAGTTTGTACACTCTGCAGAGGTTTGTGCACTTTTCCCACAAGACTCGATCGCCTCCGTTTGGTTTCTCGCACTGCATGGTGTTTGAGAAACGGATGACCGAGACATAGTCTTTCAGAAGCGCTAGCACCTTACGATCGGGCGGACCGTACCAAACTACATCCCCTACATCTGCTAGTCCACCACTGTAAGAGTTCGCACAACTTACTCATACTATGCTAGAGCCCGTAATAGCATTGTGGTTGCACACGGAAGTTTCTAGTATGAATAATCTCATGATCCCTTTGAGCCTGGGTGGCGGTCCAAAAGAAAAACAGACCATCCTGGATTACCCAGATGCCTCAATCCACCCAGATGTGTATTAATGTTGCCACCTTAAGTTGAACCATTAATTAACATCTCACATCTGTCATGGATTTCACTCACCCAATCCACATCTACGAGCATAGCATGTCCTAACAGCAAACGTAGAAGTAACTCCCAAGGGTTTGAATGTAATGCAGGTAATAGGTACTACCTCAAACTACTTCCCAATCCCACAAGTTAATTGGTCCTACTCATGCAATGTGTGATGGTTGGACTAATGCAATGAACACTGGGTAATTGGAAAGCATGATCAAAGTGTTACTTGCCTTGCTGATAATCCGCAAAACCTAGAGACTCAAAGTAGCAAGCGGCGCACTCCGGGTACTCTATTGCAATCAAACAAACAAGCATACAATAAGTACTTAACTAATGCATGGGTAAAACTCAAATAAGAGATCTAACCAGAAATTTTAACTTAAGAACTCCGGTTTGAAAAAAGAATCAAGTCGAAAGAAGCAACGAAACTCAAACTTCAAAAGAAACGAGCTCCGAATTACTAGTTGGCCTAAAGTAAAATTTTACAGTAGCCAAAACTTTGTTTAAGTTGATCTAACATAAAGAGGGCTTCGAGACGAAGATCTGGGATTTTGAATCACCTGATTCCGACTCTCGAGCGAAAAGAAAAACGAAAAACAAGATCAGGGCAGAAATCGCGATCGGAATAATCGCGGATAAATACCCCGAAAAAGAAAAACGACGAACTGGCTAACGAACGAACGTTCGCTGTCTGCGGTTGACTAAAGAAAGCCGTTCGTTAAAACGAACATACGGACGAACGTCCGCTAAATAACTAAACCGACGAAAACCGATCTAAACCTAAAAAAACAGATCTAGGTTTTCTAAAAAAACCGATCGGGTCTTTCTAAAAAAACAGATGGCGGCGTATACGTCGGCGGCTCCGGCGGGGCGGCGGCTCCGGCGAGAACGGGCGGCGGGGCGGCGAGGTCCGGCGGCGCGGGCGGCGGCTCCGGCGGCGGAGGCTAGCGGCGTGGGTGGCGGTGGCTGGCGGCGGCGGCGGTGGGGTTCGGTGGCGGCTGCGGGCGAGGCGGGAGTTGGGCCGGCGGGGCTGCGGCTTATAAAGCCCAGTCTCCTGGTCCGATACGAGACTAGGTCGTTTCCCTTTTTTTTCTAAACGTGTCCCGGCGCAGAAAAACTAACGAAAGAAATACCAAACTGACTCCAAAATTCCCGAAATAAATTTTCACCGTCCTCTAATAATATTTAGGACAAAGTGAACATTTTTCCTGGACCTAAATGCAATTTTGAGAAACGCATATTTTTCCTATGCAAATAAATCCGAAAATAAATCCAGAAAAATACCAAAAATGATTTTAACATTTTCCTCCAATATTTCTGTTATTTTGGAGAAGTCATATTATCTCCGCTCATATTTTGTTTTTAGAAATATTTTTAGGCGAGAAAAATAATTAGAATCACACTGTCCTCGTACCGGTATTCGAGCGAACTCAAATACGAAAACGGTAAAATCCCCAACTCTCCCCGTAGGTCCTTGAGTTGCTTAGAATTTCGAGGAACTCCACGAACAAAAATGCAAAAACATGAAATGCAATTATGATCTATGTATAACATTCCAAATTGAAAATTTGGGATGTTACAGCTTCCATTTTTAGTACCAAGGAAATGGTGCCCTTGGCCTCTTGCCCTGACTGGTTAAGGCCATGGATAACCACATTCGACCGGCTCAAATCTTTTGGGGAATATCCAATCCTTTTCAAAGTACGCAGAGGCAGCAAATTTATGGCGGATCCACCATCTATCATTATGCAATTTGTTGGCAAATCGTCAATCTCACCAAACATAAGAAGAGGTATGTTGTGCTTCTTTGGGCCTAACAACATGTCCTCATCCGTGAATGCAATATTTAACACATCATTTAATTCAGCTTCAGTATGTGAGACTTCCACTCTTTAATCTTCGGGAAACGACAATGTTGTAACTAGTGCCTTACGTAAATCCGAGGAAAGAGACAAAGCGTCATACACAGAAAGCATAGCTGGTATTTTCTTCAAGTGTGAGATTACATCATACTTGACTGGCACCTTAGAAGACGGATCAACTGTTTCATTCTCAACTATATCTTTGTTCCTAGGCTCCTTTCTAGGTGGAGGGTGTGGGTCAGCTAACTGGCAACCTGATCTAAGGTGGACCTAATACACTTCTATCACTTCTTCCTCGGCGAAGTGAAGAGACTCGCTATCATCCTCAAACACACCTATAGTGAGAACGTTGAATTCTTCACTAGGCGAAACCTTCATGCGCTTAGCCAAATGCTGATATTTCTTTGGCATGAAGCACAGAGGAGCGACATATTCCATCATTCGGGGTAGTACACGGCGTTTTGGCCTCTACTCCCTCCAGTCTTGGGGTTCTTGAGAAGCTGGTAAATTGGGCTGTCCATCACAGCTGCAGGTAATGTGAGCCTCTCTTTTATG
Organism: Secale cereale; assembly: GCA_902687465.1. NCBI lineage: Eukaryota > Viridiplantae > Streptophyta > Magnoliopsida > Poales > Poaceae > Secale > Secale cereale. Next base: position 495,348,632 of record LR738715.1, read on the forward strand.
CTGACTCTGCAACGTGGACCCATGACCTGGGACGGATCCTGGAGAGATCATTGGAGTGAATTCATATCCGGATGTAAACAACATATCATTATAAGTTGGCTTCATATTTGAAGATGCGCAACTCACCGAGCTATCTTGAAGAGTGGCAACATTTGATGTAGCCATCTTCTTTCATTTTAAGCTTTTGAGGAGGTCCGTATCAATGGTCCCCTCGTCGATCATTTTATGTATGATATTTTTTACCACAAAGAAATCATCAAGTGTATGGCCTAATATGCAGTGGTAAGGGCAAAAGTTTGGCTCATTAAACATATTGTCTTCCTCCAGCCTTTTTGACTTAGGAAGCTCTATAAGTTTTAGCTCCCGTAAACCCCTAAAGAGGTCATGAATTTCTTCTACAGGAAAAGAATACTTCCTACTTTGTCGCTCGCTGAGAGTTGGCCTCCTACCAACTTGTGCATCCTTATGTCCTTGATTCCTCATTGGTGCACTTCCAGGCTAAAGCCGAGGTTTGACGGCCGTTGCTTCCATAGCTTGCGCTGATTTGGGCTTCAACGACAATTTTTCTCGTTGAGCTCCTTTTTCTGTAGGCTTATTGAATGCCGCCTTTGTTGGGCGAGCGACATGCTGCATGTAATTCTCTATGTGTGTAGCCTTCGACGCCAACTCTTTGAATGTGATGGGTCTCACTCCTTGTAACTGCACAACCACTTCTGAGCGGAGATTGTTCATGCACATGTGCACCGCTTCGGGCTCGGTAATTGGCTATGGGCAGTGAAGACTCAGATTTCTCCATCTGTTTATAAAATCAGCCGCCCTCTCATTGAAGCCCTGCTCTATCTGGGTTAGCTCAGTGATGCCCACGGTTCTCTCTGTGCTGTAAAATTGCTCCAGGAAGGCATTCTGCATCTGCTCCCAAGTTTTATATGGAACTAGGAGCCAGCTTGCTGTACCAAGTACAGGCGGGACCAGACAATGTCTGCACAAACTGCCTGAGGAGGAGTGCTCCATTATGATTTGTGTCCTGACATGCTGCTAGAAAGTGGGCTATGTGTTCATGAGGAGACCCACTCCCGTTAAACTTGCTAGATTGTGGCTGTCTGTAGTTAGTTGGGAAGGGGACCATGTCTACATCAGGTGGGTACAGTTTAACATACCCTGGCCGCATGTAATATTGAGTTTGCATCAACTGGGACTTTACCCCTTCGGCAATCATTCTTTGGATCGCCTCGAGGTTAAGTCCTGCACTTCCTGGCTGACTGCTAGTACTCGGCCCACCATCCCCTTCATTTCCTTTGTTTTGATTGTTGCTCATCTGATGACGATGGGCTGCTAGTTCATCTTCTTTTTGTTGAAGTGCGGCTGTGAGGTTGGCTAGTTGCTCCTCAAGAGAACGAGTTTCATTTGCCGCTAGGACCTGTTCTGTATGCTTTGCGGCATGGTGAAGTTCTATCTCATTTTCAGAATGACATGGGGTACTATCTGATATGGGTTTGTAAGATCCCCCATTGCTTGACCCAAGTTCTTCATAATCGGAACCTTTCTGGTTCCGGGTCGTGCGGCGAGGACCTTGTACAACAGTCTTGCGTGGCTTCGTCCTCTTGAAGTGTGTTGATGCTGAGGAGATTTCGGTACTGTTGTCTATCACCACTTTGACACCAACTGGCATTGCATTAAAGACTTCAAATGAGTTATCTGAGACTTTCTTACGAGATGTCCATGGAGCGATTGTTTTGGTAGCCTTCCTTTCTATACTTGCCATTTCCTTTGCCCCATTTCCTCCACTGACTTGGCTTGTTGATGGAGAATCTCTTCCTTGTATTCTGCTATACCCTGAATAAGCTCGTACTGCCATTTCTCTTTGATTCAAGGTAGCCCACTTTTTGCGTGCATGGGCAGCCTGCTTCACATACTCTTGTCGTTGCGCATTTGCCTTCACAAATTCTTCATATTCTGGCCACTTCGATAGAGTTTCTACACGCCGCATGATGGCGCCACCAACATTATCACCAGAAATAGAGCAGCCTGGAAGTATTTCCTTCAAAGCTTGGCAGACATTCTGTGTCATGATGGCATGGAAGCTATCATGTCTTCCCCCACGTATCATTGCATTGGTCTTCCCTTCTCTATTCCTGATGGGTTATGCCACTTGCTTCTGTTGTTGATTGGTCATGTTTGCATCAGCTGTCATGCTACTTCTCAAGCTTGCGTTGTATTCCCTCGAAGAGGAAAGGGTGATGCAGCACAGTAGCGTAAGTATTTCCCTCAGTTTTTGAGAACCAAGGTATCAATCAAGTAGGAGACCACGCGCGAGTCGCTCGCACCTGCACAAACAAATAAGAACTTCGCAGCCTACGCGATAAGGGGTTGTCAATCCCTTTATGGTCACTTATGAAAGTGAGATCTGATAGTTTGATATTTTTGGTATTTTTGGATATAAGAATAGAAAGTAAAAACAGCAAAGTAAAGTAGATTGTAGATTGATATGTTGAGAATAGACCCAAGGGCCATAGGTTTCACTAGTGGCTTCCTCATGATAGCATAATTCTACGGTGGATGAATGGATTACTGTCAAGAAATTCATAGAAAAGAGAATAATTATGAGAATATCTAGGCATGATCATTATACATAGGCATCACGTCCGTGACAAGTAGACCGAAATGATTCTGCATCTACTACTATTACTCCACACATCGACCGCTATCCAGCATGCATCTAGAGTATTAAGTTCATAAGAATAGAGTAACGCCTCAAGCAAGATGACATGATGTAGAGGGATAAACTCAAGCAATATGATATAAACCCCATCTTTTTATCCTCGATGGCAACAATACTATACGTGCCTTGTTACCCCTGCTGTAACTTGGAAAGGACACCGCAAGATTGAACCCAAAGCCAAGCACTTTTCCCATTGCAAGAACTATAGATCTAGTAGGTCAAACCAAACCGATAATTCGAAGAGACTTGCAAGGATATTATAATCATACATAAAAGAATTCAGAAAAGAACCAAATATTTCTCATAGATAATCTTGATCATAAACCCACAACGCACCGGATCTCGACAAACACACCGCAAAAAGATTACATCGAATAGATCTCCTCGAAGACCGAGGAGAACTTGGTATTGAGGTCCAAAGAGAGAGAAGAAGCCATCTAGGTACTAACTATGGACCCAAAGGTGTGTGGTAAACTACTCACAACTCATGGTGAGGTGATGGTGTTGATGTAGAAGCACTCCGTGGAAGATCCCCCCTCCAGCGGAGCTCCGGAATAGGCCCCAAGATGGGATCTCACGGGAACAGAAGGTTGCGGCGGTGGAATTAGGGTTTTCTCTGTTGCTTCGATGTTTTCAGGGTACATGGGTATATATAGGAGGAAGGAGGGCATCAGGAGAGCAATGTGGGGCCCACGAGGCAGGGGGGCGTGCCCAGGGGGAGGGGCGCCCCCCACCCTCGTGGACGCCACGTGTGCCCTATTCCGTGGTTCCCACGTCTCCCGTGAAGATATCGCTCCAAAAATATCTCCCCCGAAGGTTCCATTCCGTCTGGAGTCCGTTTGATATACCTTTTCTGCAAAACCCTAAAATATGCAAAAAAATGCAATCTGGACTGGGCCTTTGGGTTAATAGGTTAGTCCCAAAAATAATATAAAAGTGTATAATAAAGCCCATTAAACATCCAAAACATCATAAATAATAGCATGGAACAATCAAAAATTATAGATACGTTGGAGACGTATCAAGCATCCCCAAGCTTAATTCCTGCTCGTCCTCGAGTAGGTAAATGATAAAAACAGAATTTTTGATGTGGAATGCTAACCAACATAATTTTCAATGTAATTCTCTTTATTGTGGCATGAATGTTCAGATCAGAAAGATTCAAGACAAAAGTCTATATTGACATAAGAAATAATAATACTTCAAGCATACTAATAAAGCAATCATGTCTTCTCAAAATAACATGGCTAACACCCCTTAGAATGGCCTCATCCAAACGGATGATTGTCATTGATAAGATGGGCAGGTGGTATGTTCATACTGAGCTGCTTCCCCTGAAGTTGTTAGCTCGTTCTTGACAAATCCGATCGGGTCTTCTTCTCAAAATAACATGGCTAAAGAAAGTTATCCCTACAAAATCATATAGTCTTGCTATGCTCCCTCTTCATCACATAAAATATCCATATCATGCACAACCCCGGTTTCAGCCAAGCACTTGTTTTCATACTCAATTTATTCAAACCTTTCAACTTTCACGCAATACATGAGCGTGAGCCATGGATGTAGCACTATGGGTGGAATAGAATGGTGGTTGTGGAGAAGACACAAAGAGGAAGATAGTCTCACATCGACTAGGTGTATTAACGTGCTATGGAGATGCCCATCAATAGATATCAATGTGAGTGAGTAGGGATTGCCATGCAACGGATGCACTAGAGCTAAAAATGTATGGAAGCTCAACAAAAAGAAACTAAGTGGGTGTGCATCCAACTTGCTTGCTCATGAAGACCTAGGGCATTTGAGGAAGCCCATCGTTGGAATATAGAAGCCAAGTTCTATAATGAAAATTCACACTAGTATATGAAAGTGACTAAACATGAGACTCTCTATCATGAAGAACATGGTGCTACTTTGAAGCACAAGTGTGGAAAAGGATAGTAGCATTGCCCCTTCTCTCTTTTCTCTCATTCTTTTTTTGGAGGGGCTTTCTCTTTTTTTTAGCCCCTCTCTCTCTTTATTTTTTTTGGGCCATCTTTTTTTTATTTGGCCTTTCCTCACATGGGACAATGCTCTAGTAATGATGATCATCACACTTTTATTTATTTATAACTCGATAATAGAACAAAGTATGACTCTATATGAATGCCTCCGGCGGTGTACCGGGAGGTGCAATGAATCAAGAGTGACATGTATGAAAAATTATGCATGGTAGCTTTGCCACAAATACGATGTCAACTACATGATCATGCATGGCAATATGACAATATGAAGCGTGTCATATGAACAGAACGGTGGAAAGTTGCATGGCAATATATCTCAGAATGGCTATGGAAATGCCATGATATGTAGGTATGGTGGCTGTTTTGAGGAAGGTATATGGTGGGTGTATGGTACCGGCGAAGGTTGTGCGGTACAAGAGAGGCTAGCAATGGTGGAAGGGTGAGAGTGTGTATAATCCATGGACTCAACATTAGTCATAAAGAACTCATATACGTATTGCAAAAATTTACGAGTCATCAAAACAAATCAATCAATGCATGCTCCTAGGGGGTAGGTTGGTAGGAGTTAACCATCGCGCGCCCCCGACCTCCACACAAAGGATGACACTCTACAAATACCTCATGCTCTAACTTCGTCACATAGCGGTTCACCATACATGCATGCTACGGGAATCACAAACTTTAACACAAGTATTTCTCAATTTCATAATAACTCCACTAGCATGACTCTAATATCACTATTCTCATATCCCAAAACAATCATCAAGTATCAAACTTCTCATCATATTCAATGCACTTTGTATGAAAGTTTTTACTACATTTATCTTGGATGCCTACCATATTAGGACCAGTTTTATAGCCAAAGCACATTACCATGCTGTTCTAAGAGACTCTCAAAAGGATATAGGTGAAGCATGAGAGATCAACAATTTCTACAAAATAAAATCACTACCGTGCTCTAAAAGATATAAGTGAAGCACTAGAGCAAAACTATTTAGCTCAAAAGATATAAGTGAAGCACATAGAGTGTTCTAACAATTTCTAGGACATATTTATCTCTCTCAAGAAGGTGTGTCCATAAAGGATGATTGTGGAAAACTAACAAGCAAAGACTCAAATCATACATGACGCTCCAAGTAAAACACATATCATGTGGTGAATAAAAATATAGTCCCGGGTATAGTTACTGATAGATGAAGACGAAAGAGGGGATGCCTTCCCGGGGCATCCCCAAGCTTAGGATTTTGGTTGTCCTTGAATTTTACCTGGGGGTGCTTTGGGCATCCCCAAGCTTAGGCTCTTGCCACTCTTTGTTCCATAGTCCATCAAAGCCATACTCAAAACATGAAAACTTCACAACACAAAACTTAGCCAAAAATCTCGTGAGCTCTGTTAGTATAAGAAAACAAACCACCACTCAAAGGTACTGTAATGAAGTCATTCTTTGTTTATATTGGTGTTAAACCTACTGTATTCCAACTTCTCTATGATTCATATCCTCCAATACTACTCATAGATTCATCAAAATAAGCAAACAACACAGGAAAAAGAATCTATCAAAAACAGAACAGTCTGTAGTAATCTGTAACTTTCACATACTTCTGTAACTCCAAAAACAGAACAGTCTGTAGTAAACGTGAGGAATTTGTCTCTTAATCATTTGCAAAAAGAATCAACTAAATAGCACTCTCCAGTAAAATCTGGTGACTATTCTCGTGAGCGCTAATGTTTTTGTTTTTTACAGCAAGATCATATAAACTTCACACAAGTCTTCCCAAAGGTTCTACTTGGCACAAACACTAATTAAAACACAAAACCACATCTAAACATTAGCTAGATGCATTATTTATTCATAAACCTAAGCAAAAACAAAGAAAATAAAATTGGGTTGCCTCCCAACAAGTGCTATCGTTTAACGCCCCTAGCTAGGCATTGATAATTCGATGATGCTCACATGAAGGCTAGAAATTGAAACACGAAGAGAGCATCACATAGCATGTGAAAAACACATCTAAGTCTAACATACTTCCTATGCATAGGCATTTTATAGGAAAATAAATTAGCAAGACAAGCAAGATCTAACATATGTAAGGAAGAAGAAAGAAATAAGATAAATCTCAACATGAAGAGAGGTAATTTAGTAACATGAAGATTTCTACAACCATATTTTCCTCTCTCATAATAATTGCATGTAGGGTCATAAGAAAATTCAACAATATAGCTATCACAAAATATATTCTCAGCACGATCCACATGCATACGAAGTTGATACTCTTCCAAAAGAGTGGGATCAACATTAACTAAAGTCATGACCTCTCCAAACCCACTTTTATCAAAAAATATATAAGATTGATCATTCTCCAAATATTTGGGATCTAAAGTTGACACTCTTCCAAACCCACTTTCAATATTATTGCAAACATTACTATCAATCTTACATTCATCATGGGGATTAAATAAGTTTTCAAGATTGTAAGAAGCATCACCCCAATCATGATCATTGCAACAAGTAGTGGGCATACAAAAATAAGCATCACTAAGCTTAAGATTTTGCATATCATTAGCACAATTGACATTAATAAAATTTATAATAACATCATTGCAATTATGCTTTTTATTTAAGTAGCTATCATGAATCACTTTTTCTTTCTACCATTCCTCACAATTTCCAGATTCATGAATTTCAAGCAAAACCTCATAAAGATAATCTAGTGCACGTAGCTCACTAGCAATTGGTTCAACATAATTGGATCTCTTAAAGAGATTAGCAAGTGGATGAGGATCCATAATTTAGCAGGCGAAGATGCAAGCTAATAGAAGGCACATAGCAACACAAGCAAACAAGAGGCAAGCGAACGGTAAACACACGGCAAAAAGAAGGGCAACGAAAACGGAAAGGGTGAAGTGGGGGAGAGGAAAACGAGAGGCAAATAAATGTAATGCGAAGGAAAAGGGATTGTGATAGGTACTTGGTATATGACTTTTGCGTAAGCCTCCCCGGCAACGGCGCCATAAATTCTTCTTGCTACTTATCAAGCTTGCGTTGTATTCCCTCGAAGAGGAAAGGGTGATGCAACACAGTAGCGTAAGTATTTCCCTCAGTTTTTGAGAACCAAGGTATCAATCCAGTAGGAGACCATGCGCGAGTCCCTCGCACCTACACAAACAAATAAGAACTTCGCAGCCAATGCGATAAGGGGTTGTGAATCCCTTTACGGTCACTTACGAAAGTGAGATCTGATATATATGATAGTTTGATATTTTTGGTATTTTTGGATACAAGAACAAAAAGTAAAAACAGCAAAGTAAATTAGGTTGTAGATTAATATGTTGAGAATAGAACCAGGGGCCATAGGTTTCACAAGTGGCTTCTCTCATGATAGCAGAATTCTATGGTGGGTGAATGAATTAGTGTCGAGCAATTGATAGAAAAGAGAATAATTATGAGAATATCTAGGCATGATCATTCTATATAGGCATCACGTCCGTGACAAGTAGACCCAAATGATTCTGGATCTACTACTATTACTCCACACATCGACTGCTATCCAGCATGCATCTAGAGTATTAAGTTCATAAGAACAGAGTAACGCCTTAAGCAAGATGACATGATGTAGAGGGATAAACCCAAGCATTATGATATAAACCCCATCTTTTTATCCTCGATGGCAACAATACTATACGTGCCTTGCTGCCCCTGCTGTCACTGGGAAAGGACACCGCTAGATTGAACCCAAAGCCAAACACTTCTCCCAATGCAAGAACTATAGATCTAGTAGGCCAAACCAAACCGATAATTCGAAGAGAATTGCAAGGATATTATAATCATACATAAAAAAATTCAGAAAAGAACCAAATATTTCTCATAGATATTCTTGATCATAAACCCACAATTCATTGGATCTCGACAAACACACCGCAAAAAGATTACATCGAATAGATCTCCTCGAAGACCGAGAAGAACTTGGTATTGAGATCCAAAGAGAGAGAAGAAGCCATCTAGGTACTAACTATGGACCCGAAGGTCTGTGGTAAACTACTCACAACTCATGGTGCGGTGATGGTGTTGATGTAGAAGCACTCCGTGGAAGATCCCCCCTCCGGCGGAGCTCCGGAAGAGGCCCCAAGATGGGATCTCACGGGAACAGAAGGTTGCGGCGGTGGAATTAGGGCTTTGTCTGTTGCTTCGATGTTTTCAGGGTACATGGGTATATATAGGATGAAGGAGAGCATCGAGGAGCAACATGGGGCCCACGAGGCAGGGGGCGCGCCCAGGGGGAGGGGTCGCGCCCCCACCCTCGTGGACGACACGTGTGCCCTATTCCATGGTTCTCAAATCTCCCGTGAAGATATCGCTCCAAAAATACCTCTCCTAAAGGTTTCATTCCGTTTGGACTCCGTTTGATATTCCTTTTCTGCAAAACCCTGAAATAGGCAAAAAACATCAATCTGGACTGGGCCTTTGGGTTAATAGGTTAGTCCCAAAAATAATATAAAAGTGTATGATAAAGCCCATTAAACATCCAAAACATCATAAATAATAGCATAGAACAATCAAAAATTATAGATACGTTGGAGACGTATCATGCCAGTGGGAAATCAAGCCATGCACGGTGAGC
>LR738715.1:495389070-495413317 GCA_902687465.1 Secale cereale
TGGGTTTTCGAAGTCATGACCGCGGGCACATCGAGAAAGGTGGCCTTGTATTGGTATGCTGAGCTGACTCTTTTAGTACATAGGAGCTAGTGTGGTAATTATACACAAATGCACGCATGCACACGAATTGCATGCAACACACACATGTACACACGCAGCCACGCAACACTCACGCGCGCGCACACACACACGCAACACTCACACAAACACACACATGGATGCACACACCACATGACCAACACATACGCTCACGTTCAAGTGCTCAAACTACACGTGCATGTGCACACATCAGGCCCTGACAGACACATACACAACCAGGTGCTTCCGCGCACGGGTTGGAGTCTTGTCGTGCCTCCGTAAATTTGATTTTATCTTACTTTTTTCCTGTGCAAATTGACATCTGGGACCCAGAAGGAACGTGGTCAATTTAACTAGTCAACATAGTGCTACACAGACTATTTGGCCGGTCAACAGAGAGCAATCCGATGCTGAGCGGTGAGCAGGTGACCGTACAATCACCGCAAAACATATATATTGACCGTAATGTGATTATTCTAAAGTCTGGTGACCGTATTACGCTTTTCGCTTGGAACACACTAACCACCAGTGTATTTATCTCTTCTCTCGCTCTCTCTGTGGAGCCGAGTATGCCAACGTGTCAGTGCCTAAATTGGAGCATGCCACCCCACTATTGCTGCAATGGTTTCATGAGAGCAAACAAGCATTCATGATTTCACGTCGAATGTACAAACTCTAGATATGAGTAACAAATGCTATGAAGACGAATACAAATATTTGAATCCAATTTATGCCCAATTTCTCTCCGTAGGCCCTCCAAAAGTACATCTCTACACATTCTCACATGTTATATCTAAGAACTATGCAGTACAACACTACTACACTCTAACACAATAAATCATATGTGATTTTAGTTTTACTAGATCTCATATTGTTACTTAATTATTCAGTTTGCATACATTAAAATTGCCTTTGAAATGTATGGCTAGTGTAGGATGCAAGGGCTCCGCAAACCCAATGAGGTTTGAACACAGGTGCATGAACGAAGGACAACACTTTCACTGGGAGACGACACTCGCCATGCTCAGTGCTCAAACTCACTGGTCAAGATGATTGGAGAGAGGGGGGAGTGACACAGAGATTTGCCAAGGTTCGGGTCACCTTGCAGTGTAAAACCCTACTCCTACTTTCTGGTGGATTAGCCTCTCGAGGGGCCGGATATGAAATTGCTACAATCAGAGAGCAGTCTCGGGAGGGCTCTAGGGAAGTGTTCTCTCCAAGATTGAACCCTCGATGGTGGATGCGAGACCCTATTTATAGTGGCCTCAGTCCTCTTCCCGCATCATTTGGGCGGGAAGGGATTCCACGATGGCCAATTTCAAAGAGGGATGGAAGGTACACCTTATCCTGACGGACGGTGGTATTTTCCTGCAAAGCTTCTGGGCGTGACGCTACGGTGGGCTCGGCGATGTCACCCGTCCTACCGGGCTGGCGGCCTTAGTATCGTTGCACCGAAATTGAAACCTTTGTTGGATTCCTCGGGAACCCACGCTTGTCCTTGCCTCCTTCGAACCAAAGAGGAAATTGCCTCCACTGTGTCCACTGGCGCCCGCCTACTTTTGTTGTCACGTCTTGTGTCATGGTAAACTCATGAGGCTGGGTACCTGCATAGGAATCTCCACTTCTCGGAAGGCCGCCTGGAGAGGCCACTCCCTCCGGAGGTCTTGACGTCGTGCGCCTCACGAGGCTTGGCCCCTCGTGAGGGTCTTGTCCTAGCTGATTCGTAGATGGGCCGCACCAGGCCGTTGAGTGAGCCACGCCGTGGGACACAGGCATGCAAGTCTACGTACCCTGATTCCGAGAACACCAAAAGTAGCCCCCAGGCCAAAGGCACGCTAGGACTTGGCTTCGAGGCGAAGCCAAGGGGCAAGGGCGAAGCACCGCGGGCCCCAATCTCCTGTTGGCCAGGCTGACGCGTGGCGCTTGATGGGACGTGGGCGCCTCCTCTTCCCCATGCTTCCTCGGCAACTGCAAGGACTTGACAAAACACGGGCGCCCGCAGCGGGGCCATCATTGCTTATCTTTTGCCTTGCTTCAGATCCCCTTTCTGCCAGCCGAAAACATTTCCAGATCCAACTGAGCTATGCCCCTCTCCCTTCTACAAATCCGCCACCAGTGAGATCGCTAATGGCTCCAAAGAAGTCACATGCCACGGTGCACGTTGCGAGCTCCTCCTCCCCTCATGCGCCTCACTCAGCGCGTCATCCATCACCGAGGAGGGGCATCTCGCCCCCGTGCTACCTTACATGGCGGGCGAGGAAAAGTGTGGAATGAGACCATAATCTGGTCCGGCTTAGCCTACTCTAGCACAGACATTTTACCCCTTCTTTCTCCACAACATCTTCGTGGGGCTCGTGCCCCCTCTTTCCGAGTTCTTCACAGCCATCCTTGACCACTACTAGGTCTAGGCCCTGCACTTCCACCCCCTCTCCGTCTTTCTCCTGTCCATCTTTGCCTTCTACTGCGAGGCTTTTGTGGGCGTGAGGCCCTCCGTGACCCTTCTTCGACACTTCTTCTCCCTACGGCTACACGATCCGACCCAGCGCTCTTGCCGCATGTCCTTTATCGTGGTCCACAGGAACAACTTGCTCATGAGGGCCAGGAAGAAAGTGGAGAACTTCTGGTGCCGCTGTGTCTTCATGGACGCCAAGGGTCTCAACGCGCGACTAGAACTGCCACCCACCTGCCGGAGAAGCTCGATGGGTGGATCCACGAGAAGCTCTCTGACCCACAGGTTGTGTCCGTCCTGAGGAGAATGACGTTGGATGCGGACGCCAAGGTGCTGAAGGGGGGCATGCTCGTGAAGGAGTTCCTTAGGCAGCACTTAGCTCTGCTCCAGTCACACTCGCGCCCTATGGGAGCTCCATGGCGTGGAGGACGACATTAGGATACACCCGGGAGGCCTAACGGGCGAGGAGCTAGACAAGGCGATGAGCGTCCTGCTCGAGGGCAAGCCAGGAGACCTCCCGTATGACTACATCCCGCTGTTCTGCGATGCCGACAGGGAGGCGCTGGTCGCCGCCATGCCTGTGTTCAACGAACTGGGGGCTCGAGTCGTCCCCCCCCCAACTCCCCAGTGCCGGTGTCCTCTGGTGGCAGTACCGGCGAAGAGGGCCATGGGGAACTCGGAGGAGACCCATGATGATGTGGTGGAGATCTCTCCCCATCACGAAGCGAGTTTCTCCGCGGCTTTTCCGCCAACAACGACGCCAACGAGCCCCCGGCCATGGAGTCTCCACGCACCTCCGGGTTCCACATGAGGTCTGGGGCCACTCCCTTGGCTCGGCGGAGGTCAGACCAGGCGACCACAAAGAAGAAAGGGGCACCCCCCTCAGAGCGACGGCTCTACCTTGCTAGCCGGCAGCACCGGGCTGGAGCCGGTTGCGGAGTGTCCGGCTTCCTCCCCAGTTGCAGTGAAGACCCCGCCTAGGAAAAGTGGAGGTGCCCCAGCCTTGGTTAGGAAGAGGGCGTACATCGACCCCGGCGAGTAAGTATCTTACCTTGCTTCTGCTTAGTAGTATATTTGCACTGTGCTCATAGTGTTCCCGCCCTAAAGACCAGGGTGGGCATCATGTTTAAGAAGAGGAAGGAAGGAGACCGAAATTAGGACGTGGCACCTCTTGCTGCATCCGCAGCGATTCCAGCACGTGCGGGGGAGGTCGTCCCTCGTCCTCTCATGGAGGAGCAGTCCCCTCATGACGCGGCGTCGCTGCTACACAACGAGCCAGTACCTGCGGGCTCACAGGCCGTGGATTAGTCTGCGCCCGTTGCGGCTGGGCAAGGTTCTGGACCCGCATAAACCAAAGCTGACCTCGCTAGCCCCCCGAGGCCGCGGGGCAACCTATTGCGCTCCCATCGCCTTCTTCTCCAACCTCGCGCCTGCGAAGTGCGGCCCCTTAGTCAGGCCCGAGGCCCTGGACGAAGCCTTCGCTGCACTTGGTCATCTCCGGGCGCACCTTCAAGACGCCGAGAGGTGCTTCCTGAGGGAGCTCCTGGGGCTGATCTTCGGGTGGGTCCAGGCCAACTCCGCCATCGATAAGGCCTGGAGTAGGGCTAAAGTCGCCGGTGCCGAGAGTAGGACGGAGGCTGTCGACGCTAGGGCCTCTCGTGATGCAGCGCAGGCTGAGGCTGTGTCTGCTGTGAAGCATTGCAGGGAGGGGGAGGATAGCTTGATGACCCTTCAGGAGGAGAAAGTCACGGCTTCGCCAATAGGAGGAGGACCTCAAGGCCCGTGAGGCAAAGCTTGCTGAGCAACACGTCAAGCTGGCCCTGGTGACCACCGACCAGGCGACAGAGCGCGTCCGGCTGGCCAAACTAAAGGCGGAGGTGAACATGGTCCAGGCGTCCCACACCCAGCATGTCCCCGAAGTGGCAGCCCAGCTACAGGCTGGGAAGAAGGCCCTCGTCACCGCCAAGCAGAAGGTGACCACGGGTCGCGAGACCTTTCTTGCCTTCGAGCTCGAGTTCCGCGAGGTGTTGCATTCCATCTGTGGGAGAGGATAAGACAAGCCACTGGCGACCCCTGAAGAATGCGGGGCAGGGCTCCTCCCCAAGCTTCTTGAAGCGCTCGAGGGCGCCGGCACTGTGGTGAACTTCTTCCTAGAGGTGGAGTGCCGCTCGCTTTGCACCACAGCCGTGACGCGCGTCTTAAGCCATCTCTACCACCGGAACCCAAGCTTCGACTTCGGCGTGCTGATCCACCCGGTATCCCTCAGACCCGCGGCGCTGCAGCGGAAGCCGTGATGGATGATGTGGATGCCCTGCTCAAGAAGTTCCTCTGCATCCCCAACCCTAAGGATTTAGCAGCAGGGGTTGGAGGCGGTGAGGACGGCGGCAGCAGCGTTGATGATTGTCTTCCAGCGGCCAGGGCGAGCGGCGGTGGCGAAGGCCAAGGTGGTGGTGGCGCATGCTCCAAACTTTATCCCCGCAATCATTTACCTTGCCTCGTGGAGGCGTGAGACTTTAATCTGAATTTGTGCAACAATTTATGTTTGTAATAACTGTTTGAATTTCACGCTTCCTTTTCATGCTTAATTTCTTTCCTGCTTGCTTTGCGTTCTGCGTCAGCGGTGCCCTGTCCCACGCATACCTCGGCCACTGTTGGGGCGTCCAGAAACTAGGACATGACCATGGGCGAGGGTATGCGAGACCGATCAATCCCTTGAGGCCTTCGAGTCTAGATCGTCATGAGGGCCCGGTCCCATGCATAGCTCGACAACCCTTGGGGCGTCCGGAAACCAGGACAGGACCAAGGGGTGAGGGTACGCGAGACTGGTCAGGCCCCTGAAGCCTTTGGTCTTGATCGTCACGAGGACCTGGTCCTGCGCACAAATCGACCACTGTGGGGCCGTTCGGAAACCAGGATAGGACCAAGGGGTGAGGGTACGCGAGACCAGTCAGGCCCCTGAAGCCTGTGGTCCTGATTGTTGCGAGGGCCTGGTCCCACACACAGCTCGAGCACTTTTGAGCCGTCTCGAAACCATGACAGGACCAAGGGGTGAGGGTATGCGAGACTGGTCAGGCGCCTGAATCCTTTGGTCTTGATCGTTGCGAGGGCCCGCTCCCGCGCACCACTCGACCATCTTGGGGCATCCTGAAACTAGGACAAGACCAAGGGGTGAGGGTACGCGAGACCGTTCAGGCCCCTGAGTCACGATGCTCATTGGTCCGCCTTGACACACAAGCCATCCTCATGACCTTATTACCTTTTCCCATCAACTCTTGCCTGGGAGGGGCACGCGAAGACCAGGTACAAGGACCTGGTGGGGTGTGCACCAGGCCGTGCCTAAATCTATGCCTGAGCATAGCCCCCCTGTGCAACCCCCTCGTGCGCTCATCACATGAAAGGGTTGAATGGTCGGCCGAAAGGCCATCCTGGGGTTAGCGCATCCCCGAGGCGCCCTTAGTTGTTTATCCACCAGCGCGGAGCATGGGGTTTACCAGTGGGCATGGGCATAGTCGCTCCTCGGCCGTGTCATCCGCCAGCGTGGAGCATGGGGCTTCCACTTGGTGCATGGGTGGGAGGTCCCTCTGGGGGATTAGTCCGGAACGTGTACAACCCCACATGAGGAGGTGTATTTGGGCACTCGTGAGCCAGCACGAGACTCATGAGGCCCTACGTCAAAGGTGAGTTGCGTCTGGTCTTCTAGCGCTGGGCGCCCTTTGTAAAAATCTGTATCGCTGTGGTGACCTGGGCCGAGCCGACCTCCAGAGGTCACTTCATGAGAAGGCTGATCACCAAGGACTTCAGGAGGTGATGTGAACGGGGCCATCTCGCGAGACATAGCTCGATCGCTTGGGTTTATCAACGCTGCAGGGACGAGCCCGAGCACAGACGCCGTGCCTAGTCTTCTTCATGCAACGCACCATAGTAAAAAAGCACATCAGCGCAGGGTTCCCGCGGCGGCGGCCCGCATTGCGAAAGAAAGAACCGAACTACGCACCCTGAGCTAACTCAATCATGGCATGGCGACACTCAGGGTGGCGAAGCACCGAATCATGCAAGCTTAAATGCATAAGGAAACTCATCAAAGGCATAGGCAGTTCCGGCACATGCGCAAAGCGATACGAACGAAGGTTGGTGCCCTGACGACCTGAGGATAATGCAGCCCAAGGGGCGCCCTCATTTTGAACAAACCAAACATCACAAGTTAATGATGTTGCCGAAGCATCAAGGTATTTGAAGAGTCATACCGCGGTTGTCGCTCCTTACGATCCAGGTCGCTCGTGAGGCGTCAGGAGCTCAGGAGGCCAGGAGGGCTCGCGAAGGTCCAGGTCCTCCTGAGCCTCCATCGCCAGACGCCTTGCCTCTCAAGTCGCCATTGCGCGCTGCATGATCTGCTAAAACGTGGCTCCCACGTTAAGCATGTCGAAAGGCATGCAAACATGATAGCACGGGCGGCCTTCGCTCGGAACGACATGGGAGGGCCAAAAGAGGTCTTGCGAGGCGGCCCTATTCAGGCCCGGGATGCTGACGCAGAGGCATAGCTCGCCACTCGGGTTAGGAGGGGTGGCAGCATTGGCAGGCCGCATGGGACGACGCTCGCTGCACATGCCCCGCGCCTCTTGAAGCTCTTCAATCGCCTTGGCGATGAACTCTCGCACTCCTGGTGGTTCGCGCTGTGATCCTAGCTCGTGCGGATGTGCGCCAAGGCATGCCTTCAAGTGATGCCCAAGCACCTCCCTCGATGCGCCAGTCAGGTTAGAGGCCCTCCAGATGGAAGCCCCATGTCCTTTCTTGGGGGAGCCACCGGGCGCGACTTCCTATGCGTGAGGGAGAGACACCCCTGCGACAGGTGGGCGGCCAGGGGTGTCACCCAAAGGCCACCAGTCTCCCACCTACCTCCGAGGAGGAGCTGCTTCTTCTTCACGGGAGTGGCCTCAGGAGGCATGGCGCTGTCTTCATCATCAGGGTTGTCAGCCGCCGCGGCGTGGTAAGCATGCTTGAGGAAAAAAACGCAACTTCTCCGTTACAGGCGATCATGATGATGTCGTTGTAGCTCGGCATCTTGAGGACATTGTAGCCGTGGTGGACAGCTTCCATGAACTTGGCGAGGGTGGGGTAGCCCAGGATGGCGTTGTACGGGAGGCCGATGTTGGCAACATCAAAGTCGATGAGCTCAGTGCGGTAGTTGCTGCGGGTTCCGAAGGTCACGTGGAGGTGCATCTGTCCCAAAGGAATGGTGGAGCCATCCATCACTCCAGAGAAAGGCTTGGTTGGCACGAGCTGCTCATAGGGTACCTAGAGCCTATCGAAAGTCTCAGTGGAAAGCACATTGAGCCCCGGGCACCATCAATGAGGGTCTTGGTGACAAAGACATTGCTGATGGTTGGAGAGAAGAGCACGGGGAGCACTCCGGCTATGGTCGTGCACTTGAGTTGATCCTTGGAGTCGAAGGTGATGGCCCACTCGGACCACTTGAGAGGGCGCGCGGCCTTCAGCCTCAGGAGGGCCGCGTAGACCCCACATGAGAACTGCTTGAAGATGCACTTTGTGGCAGGTGCCAGGGCTCCTCCAAAATTGCAGGCGATGGCATGAGGCTCCAGGAAGCCCCCAGCCCCCTCATCCTAACAGTTTTCCTCGTCCCTTCTTGGTGGTGGCAGCAGTGGAAGGAGGCTAGAGCGGCCCTGAGGGCGATCCTCACGAGGCGGATCACGCCAGGCCTGTCGTGGGTTGCGGTTGTCCCAGCGACCCTCGTTGAGTGATACGTCTCCGTCGTATCTATAATTTTTGATTGTTCCATGCCAATATTCTACAACTTTCATATACTTTTGCGAACTTTTTATACTATTTTTTAGGACTAACATATTGATCCAGTGCCCAGTGCCAGTTCCTATTTGTTGCATGTTTTTTGTTTTGCGGAATATCCATATCAAACGGAGTCCAAACGGAATAAAAACAGACGGAGATTTTTTTTGGAATATATGTGAATTTTGGGAAGCGAAACTAACACGAGACGATGCTCAAGTGGGCCTCAAGGGTGGGGGGCGCGCCCCCCTGCCCAGGGCGCGCCCTGGGCCCTCGAGCCCACACCGTAAGGCGGTTGATGCCCTTCTTTCTCTGCAAGAAAGCTAATTTCCGGGTAAAAATCGTGTCAAAAGATGAGCCCAATCGGAGTTACAGATCTCCGGGAATTTAAGAAACGGTGAAGGGCCAGAATCTGGGAATGCAGAAACAGAGAAAGACAGAGAGACAGATCCAATCTCGGAGGGGATCTCGCCCCTCCGCCGCCATGGAGACCATGGACCAGAGAGGAAACCCTTCTCCCACCTAGGGAGAAGGTCAAGGAAGAAGAAGAAGGAGGGGGGCTCTCTCCCCCTTGCTTCCGGTGGCACCGGAGTGCCACCGGGGCCATCGTGTGACGGTGATCTACACCAACACCTCCATCATCTTCACCAACATCTCCATCACCTTCCCCCATCTATCTACAGCGGTCTACTCTCCCGCAACCCGCTGTACCCTCTACTTGAACATGGTGCTTTATGCTTCATATTATTATCCAATGATGTATTGCCATCCTATGATGTCTGAGTAGATTATCGTTGTCCTATCAGTGATTGGTGAATTGCTATGATTGATTTAAATTGCTTGTGGTTATGTTGCTGTCCTTTGGTGCCCATCATATGAGCGCGCGCTTGGATCACACCATAGGGTTAGTTGTATGTTGATAGGACTACGTATTGGAGGGCAAGAGTGACAGAAACTTCAACCTAGCATAGAAATTGATGCATACTGGATTGAAGGGGGACCAATATATCGTAATGCTATGGTTGGGTTTTACCTTAATGAACGTTAGTAGTTGCGGATGCTTGCTAATAGTTCCAATCATAAGTGCATATAATTCCAAGTAAGGGATGACATGCTAGTAGTGGCCTCTCCCACATAAAACTTGCTATCGGTCTAGTAACGTAGTCAATTGCTTAGGGGCAATTTCGCAACTCGTACCACCACTTTTTCCACACTCTCTATATTAACTTTAGTTGTGTCCTTGTCTTAATAGCCCCTAGTTTTATTTACGTGCTCTTTATATTCTTGCAAACCTATCCCACAAAACTACAAAGTACTTCTAGTTTCATACTTGTTCTAGGTAAAGTAAACGTCAAGCGCGCGTAGAGTTGTATCGGTGGTCGATAGAACTTGAGGGAATATTTGTTCTTCCTTTAGCTCCTCGTTGGGTTCGACACTCTTACTTATCGAAAGAGGCTACAACTGATCCACTACACTTGTGGGTTATCAAGACTTTTTTCTGGCGCCGTTGCCGGGGAGCAATAGCGTGGGGCGAATATTCTCGTGTGTGCTTGTTTGCTTTATCACTAAGTAGATTTTATTTGCTGTTCTAAGTTGTTCTCTATCTTTAGTTATGGATATGGAACACGAAATACCAAAAAACTTAGGTGTCCTTGCTACTCATGGAGATGGGGAACCTCCTAAAACCCTCGATGCCAATTATGTGAAAGTTATTATGTACTACTTTGATAATCCTGAGAAAACCCCATTCAACTATGTAATGGGAGTAATGTTGGATCAACGCGAATACTTTAGGGATTATCGCTTGACCCAAAAAGGGAAACTGTTATGGGATCAAATTCATTTGTTGCATTGGTATGATCGGCAACTATGCTTGAGATATGATTATCCTTGTTGCTCTAGGATGAAGGCTCCACACCTTCCCTTTTCATGCAAATTTAATGATAATGAAACCTTAGCTTCTTATGCTAATGCTATATATTATTATTATGATGTGGAACAAATAGAAGAATTCATTGCTTTTAAGGGTGCTGATGAAATTGAATCTCTGTTTAGAAAGAATGATGCTTTTGATGATGATGTTTCTAGGCCTGAAAATCTTGCTATATTGAAATATTGCTATTTGAATTATGAATATAACTCCCATATTGATGCATTTATTGAGAAGGTCTCCGTTGTCCAATAAGAGACTAATATTTTGCAGGAGTCTATGGAAGAAGAAATAAACGACATTGTGAGCTCATTAGATGAAAAAGATGAGGAGGAGAGCGAAGAACAAAAGGAGGAAGAGCGGATTAGCTACCCGTGCCCACCTTCTAATGAGAGTAACTATTCAACTCATACATTGTTTAATTTCCCTTCATGCTCACCGAAGGATGAATGCTATGATGATTGCTATGATCC
This sequence comes from Secale cereale, assembly GCA_902687465.1. NCBI lineage: Eukaryota > Viridiplantae > Streptophyta > Magnoliopsida > Poales > Poaceae > Secale > Secale cereale. The sequence goes on from LR738715.1 coordinate 495,399,800, forward strand.
CGTTGATTATTTTGAAACATCCCTTTTTGATGATGCTTGCTATGCTTGTGGCCAAGATGCCAATATGAATTATGCTTATGGAGATGAACTTTCTATAGTTCCTTATGTTAAACATGAGATAGTTGCTATTGCACCCACACATGATAGTCCTATTATCCTTTTGAATTCTCCAAACTACACTATATCGGAGAAGTTTGCACATTATATTGATGGGTTGCCTTTTTCCGTTGAACATGATGATTTTGATGAATATAATATGCATGTGATTGCTTCTCCTACTTACAATTATTATGAGAGAGGAACTACATCTCCGCCTCTCTATGTTTCCAACATGATAAAATTGCAAGAAATTGCTTATACTATGCATTGGCTTTTAATTGATGTGCATGAATTGTTCTTGTATGACATGCCTATGCATAGGAAGAGAGTTAGACTTCGTTCTTGCATGACACATATCACTTTGTGCTCACTACTAAATGTCAAATCAGTGCTAATTAAAATTGGCTTTGATATACCTTGGGATCCAGGTGGATCCATTACTTGAGCACTATATGCCTAGCTTAATGGCTTTAAAGAAAGCGCTGCCAGGGAGACAACCCGGAAGTTTTAGGGAGTCATTTATTTCTGTTGTGTGCTTTTATAAAGTTTTAAAAAATAAAAAAATAAAGAGGGGAACCTAAAACTTTTTCAAAAAGAAAAGTGAAAGTAAGAAGGACGAGCACCGTTGAAATGGGGGAGCTCCTTGAACTTTGTTCATGCCCATGGAAACTTTGCAAATCTTGAATTACAAAAACTTTTCATCAAAAATAATTATCCCCTTGTACAATTCCATTGTATTATAAAAATAATGTGCCAAGGTTTGCCTTTAGGATGTTTACAATGCTTGTTGGTTTGTGCGGTGCAGGACAGAAACTTTGGCTGTAGTGCGCGATTTTACGTTTTTTGCTGGTACGTCAAATGGTTCTGAAACGTTTTGCACTGTCTTTCTATACAAATTGTTGATTTCTTCCTAATTTTTGCAGAATTTTTCAAGTATCATAAGTATGGTGAATGTTCAGATTATTGCAGACTGTTCTGTTTTAGATAGATTCTGTTTTTGATGCATAGTTTGCTTGTTTTGATGAAACTATCAATTTCTATCAGTGGATTAAGCCATGGAAAAGTTATATTACAGTAGCTACAATGCAAAAACAAAATATGAATTGGTTTGCAACAGTACTTAGAGTAGTGATTTGCTTTATTATACTAATGGATCTTACCGAGTTTTCTGTTGAAGTTTTGTGTGGATGAAGTGTTCGAAGATCGAGGAGACCTCGATGTGAGGAGAAGAAGGAGAGGCAAGAGCTCAAGCTTGGGGATGCCCAAGGCACCCCAAGTAAATATTCAAGGAGACTCAAGTGTCTGAGCTTGGGGATGCCCCGGAAGGCATCCCCTCTTTCTTCAACAAGTATCGATATGTTTTCGGATTCGTTTCATTCATGTGATATGCGTAATCTCTTGGAGCGTCGTGTGCTTTTTCTTTTTCTTTTAATAAATGCACCATGCTGGTATGAGATAGTCCTTGGTTGATTTATAGAATGCTCTTTGCACTTCACTTATATCTTTTGAGTATGGCTTTATAGAATACTTCACGTGCTTCACTTACATCATTTGAAGTTTGGATTGCATGTTTTTCTTCACATAGAAAACCGCCATTTGTAGAATGCTCTTTTGCTTCACTTATAATTGTTAGAGTGTGGGCGCAACTTTTGTAGAAAGAATTAAAACTCTCTTGCTTCACTTATATCTATTTAGAGAGTTGACATGAATTGGTCATTCACATGGTTAGTCATAAAATCCTACATAAACTTTTAGATCGCTGAATATGATATGTTTGATTCCTTGCAATAGTTTTGCGATATAGAGATGCTAATATGTGGGAGGAACTAGTGAATGATTATGGTTTAGTAAAAATATTGGTGTTAAGGTTTGTGATTCCCGAAGCATGCACGTACGGTCTCCTAACTATGTAACCAAATTGGCGCGCATTGTATTTTGATTGTTTATCTTTGCGTGAAGGTCGGGGGTGCGTGATGGTTAACTCCTACCAACCTCCCCCCTAGGAGCATGCGTCGTAGTATCCTTGCCTCGAGGGCTAATAGATTTTTCGGAATAAGTATGTGAGTTCTTTATGACTAATATTGAGTCCATGGATTATACGCACTCTCACCCTTCCACCATTGGTAGCCTCTCTTGTACCGCGCAACTTTCGCCGGTACCATACACCCACCATATACCTTCCTCAAAACAGCCACCATACCTACCTATCATGGCATTTCCATAGCCATTCCGAGATATATTGCCATGTAACTCCACCGTTCCGTTTATTATGACACGCACCATCATTGTCATATTGCCTTGCATGATCTTAAGATAGCTAGCATGATGTTTACATGGCTTGTCCGTTTTTTGATGTCATTGCTACGCTAGACCATTGCACATCCCGGTAGACCGCCGGAGGCATTCACATAGAGTCATATTTTTTGTTCTAGTATCGATTGTAATATCGAGTTGTAAGTAAATAGAAGTGTGATGATCATCATTATTAGAGCATTGTCCCTTGAAAAAAAAGGCCAAAAGAAAAAAAGGAAAGGCCAAAAAAAGGAGAAAGGCAAAAAAAAAGGAAGGCCCAAAAAAGGAAAAAAAGGGAAAAAAGAAAAAGAAAAATGGGGGGCAATGCTACTATCTTTTTCCACACTTGTGCTTCATCATAGCACCATGTTCTTCATGATAGAGAGTCTCCTATGTTGTCACTTTCATATACTAGTGGGAGTTTTTCGTTATAGAACTTGGCTTGTATATTCCAACGATGGGCTTCCTCAAATGCCCTAGGTCTTCATGAGCAAGCAAGTTGATGCACGCCCACTAGTTTTATTTTGAGCTTTCATACACTTATAGCTCTAGTGCATCCGTTACATGGCAATCCCTACTCACTCACATTGATATCTATTGATGGGCATCTCCATAGCCCATTGATACACCTAGTCGATGTGAGACTTTCTCCCTCCTTTTGTCTACTACCACCTTCTATTCCACCCATAGTGCTATGTCCATGGCGCACGCTCATATATTGCATGAAGAGTTGAAAAGGTTCGAAAGTAAAGTATGAAAACAATTGCTTGGCTGACACCGGGATGGGCATGAGGGGTACCTTGTGTTAAGAAAAGGGAGCATAAAAGACTATATGATTTTGTAGGGATAACGTTCTTTAGCATTGATATTTTTAAAGACTTGATTGTTTGTTGGGATGCCCGAGTATTAAATTCTTCTATGTCAAATGATAGACTATTGCTTTGAATCACTCGTGTCTTAATATTCATGCCATGATTAGATTACAGGATCAAGATTATACTAGGTCGCATTCCACATCAAAAATTATCTTTTTTATCATTTACCTACTCGAGGACGAGCAGGAATTAAGCTTGGAGATGCTGATACGTCTCCGTCGTATCTATACTTTTTGATTGTTCCATGCCAATATTCTACAACTTTCATATACTTTTGCGAACTTCTTATACTATTTTTTGGGACTAACATATTGATCCAGTGCCTAGTGCCAGTTCCTGTTTGTTGCATGTTTTTTGTTTCGCAGAATATCCATATCAAATGGAATAAAAACGGACGGAGATTTTTTTTGCAATATATGTGAATTTTGGGAAGCGAAACTACCACAAGACGATGCTCGAGTGGGCCTCGAGGGTTGCGCCCCCCTGCCCAGGGCGCACCCTGGGACCTCGAGCCCACACTGTAAGGCGTTTGATGCCCTTCTTTCGCGGCAAGAAAGCTAATTTCCGGATAAAAAACTTGTCAAATGATGAGCCCAATCGGAGTTACGGATCTCCGGGAATTTAAGAAACGGTGAAGGGCCAGAATCTGGGAACGCAGAAACAGAGATATACAGAGAGACAGATCAAATCTCGGAGGGGCGGGCTCTCGCCCCTCCGCCGCCATGGAGACCATGGACCAGAGGGGAAACCCTTCTCCCACCTAGGGAGAATGTCAAGGAAGAAGAAGAAGGAGGGGGGCTCTCTCCCCCTTGCTTCTAGTGGCACCGGAATGCCACCGGGGCCATCATCGTGTGACGGCGATCTACACCAACACCTCCGTCATCTTCACCAACATCACCATCACCTTCCCCCATCTATCTACAGCGGTCCACTCTCCCGCAACCCGCTGTACCCTCTACTTGAACATTGTGCTTTATGCTTCATATTATTATCCAATGATGTGTTGCCATCCTATGATGTCTGAGTAGATTATCGTTGTCCTATCAGTGATTGGTGAATTGCTATGATTGATTTAAATTGCTTGTGGTTATGTTGCTGTCCTTTGGTGCCCATCATATGAGCGCGCGTGTGGATCACACCATAGGGTTAGTTGTATGTTGATGGGACTACGTATTGGAGGGCAAGAGTGACAGAAACTTCAACCTATCGTAGAAATTGATGCATATGGGATTGAAGGGGGACCAATATATTGTAAGCTATGGTTGGGTTTTACATTAATGAACGTTAGTAGTTGCAGATGCTCGCTAATAGTTCCCATCATAAGTGCATGGAATTCCAAGTAAGGGATGACATGCTAGAAGTGGCCTCTCCCACATAAAACTTGCTATCGGTGTAGTAACGTAGTCAATTGCTTAGGGGCAATTTCACAACTCCTACCACCACTTTTTCCACACTTGCTATATTAACTTTAGTTGTGTCCTTAACTTAACAACCCCTAGTTTTATTTACGTGCTCTTTATATTCTTGCAAACCTATCCCACAAAAACTACAAAGTACTTCTAGTTTCATACTTGTTCTAGTTAAAGTAAACGTCAAGCGTGCGTAGAGTTGTATCGGTGGTCGATGGAACTTGAGGGAATATTTGTTCTGCCTTAAGCTCCTCGTTGGATTCCACACTCTTACTTATCGAAAGAGGCTACAACTGATCCCCTACACTTGTGGGTTATTATTGAGGCCTCCTCCATGGCCGTAACCCCGGTCGCCATGCTCGGGACGACGACCCAAGCACACGTCACAAATTGCCCTGAGCTCTTGCAAATCATTGGTGTTGTGGGTGTGGAGGTCGTTAAAGACGCAATAGGCGGCGATTCTTGGCCGCCTCGGCACGATCTTGTCCATGCTTCTCCTTGGGCTCCGCCTCCAGCACGGCGGGGCCCTTGCGCTTCACTTCCTTAGCCTTGGCCTTCTTGTCTTCAGGGTTAGCCTCAGGGTGCCTGTGAAGGGTGAGACACCCTTCTACAGCCCTGGCGCACTTGTTTGCCAGGTTGAACAGCTCCAGATCCGTGCACAATTCATCGTGGATGGCGAGCTCCTCGCTCATCTTGACATTGGTGATGCCTTACATGAACACGGAGATGATGGCCTCGTCAGACGCCTTCGAGACCTTGAGACGGACCTGATTGAACCGTTGCATGTACTTCCGGAGGGTCTCACCAGGTTGCTGCTTCACGCGTCGCAGGTCCTTGATGGTGAGAGCCCGGTCATGACTCCCTTGGAAGCTGGTGATGAAGCGCTCGTGAAGCTTGTCCCACGTGGTGATGGACCCTTCGGGGAGGTTCATGATCCAGGAACGGGTGTCATCCTTGAGTGCCATGGGAAACCAGTTTGCCATGACTTTCTCGTTGCCGTTTGCCACCTTGATGCTCAGTGCGTAGAGCTGGAGAAACTCCGTTGGGTCGTGAGTGCCTTCGTAGCGAGCCAACAGGTCGGCTTGAACTTGACCAGCCAGACGATGTGGCACAGCTCCCGGGAGAAGGCGCAACAGCCCGCCACGCTCACTGGTACAGCTTGCTCGGCAACGGGGTCTTCTTGCACCGCTCGTTCTTAACGCTAGCGTGGTTGTGCGGGGAGTGCATGGCCGTCGCGCTGCGGCCGCTGGACGACTTGGCAGTTGACCTCGTCTCATGCAGGCGCCGGGGCCTCATCCCGCACATCACGCCTGGGGTTGCCCTCCCCGTTGTGCCGGAGAGGGGCGGGGGCGGGCCGTGTGCCACCCCTCCTGAGTGCGACAGGGGGGGTGAATCAAGGTAGAGGGCCTCGGGGCCTCGCCCACGGTGCTGACGAGCTCGGTGATGCGACCCATCCAGTCGTTGTAAGCCTTTTCACCAAGATGGTAGCGCAGCAGCTCCCGCGCCATGAGGAGCGCAGCCTACGCACTCGCCGGACCACGGTAAACTTGAGAAGACAACGCCTTGGCCGGGGTGAAAGAAGGTGTGGCGGTGCGGCCATCGCGCTGCATGGAAGGCGGAAGCGAAGAGCCCTGCTGCTCCTGGACGACCGAGTCGGAGGCGGCGCTGACCATTGGCGAAGCAGGGCGACGATGAGCACATCGGCCTGCCGAGGCCAGTTGGGTGCCCTGGGCGGCCCTGCGCTCGGCGAGGGCGCTGCGAGCCTCGGCCATGAGCTCGGCGGTTCGCGGATGAGGGTCGAAGAAGAACGGAGCTCTGACACGTCCCTACCTGGCGCACCAAATGTCGAATTCAAGGGCTCCGCAAACCCAACAAGGTTCGAACATAGGGGCGTGAACGAAGGAATCCGCTTTCACTGGGAGACGAGACCCGCCATGCTCAGAGCTCATCCTCACCGGTCAAGATGATTGGAGAGAGGGGGGAGTGACACAGAGATTTACCTACGTTCATGCCACCTTGCGGTGTAAAACCCTACTCCTAATTTGTGGTGGATTAGCCTCTCGAGGGGTGGATATGAAGTTGCTATAGTCGGAGAGCAGCCTCAGGAGGGCTCTAGTGAAGTGTTCTCTCCAGGGATCAATTCCCCCCAATGTGGACGCGAGTCCCTATTTATAGTGGCCTCGGTCCTCTTCCCGCATCATTTGGGCTGGAAGGGATTCCACAACGGCCAATTTCAAAGGGGGACAAAAGGTACACCTTATCTTGACGAAAGGTTGTCTTAGCATGCAATGCTTCTCGGGTGACGCTGCGGTGGGCTTGGCGATGACACCCGTCCTGCCGGGCTGGCGGCCCTGGTCTCGTTGCACCAGAATGGAAACCTTTGCCAAATTCCTCGGGAACCCACACCCGTCCTTGCCTCCTTAGCATCAAAGAGGAAACTGCCTCCACCGTGCCCACTGGCGCCTATCATGGTAACCTCATGAACTTGGGTACCTGCATAGGAATCTCTGCTTCTCGGGAGGCCACCTAGGGAGTCCGCTACCTCACGAGGTGTTGACGTCGTCAGCCTCGCGAGGCTTGGCCCCTCGCGAGGGTCATGTCTTGGAGGTTTTGTAGATGGGCCGCACCAGGCCGTCATGCGAGCCACGCCGTGGGCTGCATGTAGGAAAGTCTAGGTACCCCGGTTCCCAGAACGCCGACAGCTAGCATCATCTAGTGATATGAAAGGTCAGACCACACACACACACACACACCCCAAGGGCCCATTACACATTCAAGCATTTCACATCTTTCTCTCGCTCTCTGTGTCAAATCGACTATGCCAAACTACCCTGCCTACCGTGCGGGAAAAATCCTGCCCTCGCCTGTTTAATCGGGTTTGTATCGATGGATCGTGCGAAACAACAAAACTATATTAGTGCTTGTAGTACTGTACAAGTAACAGTTCACTGAGTCGCTGTGTCGTGTACTCCTGCATCGTAAGAGTGGAGCACTCACTTTAATAATTGTTCTAGTCCCTTTGGCCGACATGTGGGACATCAAGCAACCGGGTCCATGTGCCATACCGGAATAACAGTGCAGAGCAGCAGGGGGACGCTCCCCAGTCCTGGCTCCGTCGTAGTAATGCGCAATGAGGCGCTAAATCACAAAGTTGCACCTTTCCCGTAGTTAAGTTGGAGGGACGAAGTGATGCTCAAAATAAGTTTGAGGGACGAAGAAATCATCATTTTACTCTTTGCTAAATCCGCTTCTCCCTCTTCTTCTTCAATTTAACCACGTGTTGCTTCTGCCGTTGTTCTACCCCATGTTGGACGGGATTGGCTTGGTACATCACTAACACATGGGACCGCATGTTAGAAAACTGCCAGGCCAACTTCCCATAAAAATTAGAAACCTCCCCCGCCTTCCGCCAGCAAAATCACCTCCTTTTTTACTAATCTTGGTATATTTTTGTAGATCAATATAATCGAGATTTGCATAGATAGCACCAAGGAGCAAAACCAAGTGGTACGTTTACGGGCATCCACAGTCGGTATCCAAATGTCAAAATAGCATTTTCCATCGATGGGAACCATTGTGGAGGGTGCTACAAAAGCCAAAAAATACGGAACCGATGCTCCCTAATTGATTGACCAAAGGAATAGAAAAATGCAACCTCTCTCCTCTTTCTCCCATGCTTGGACGCATGTATAGAGCACATAGTCTACTCCCTTGTCGCTTTTATCGCAAATCACAAAGCAGCGAGGCGTCAAATCAGAAAGAACGGACGAAGCAACCAACATTTCACTCTTCGCTGACTCTGCTTCTCCATCGTCTTCTTCGAGAAACCACCTTTACCGCATGCTAGACGAATGACACTATTGTGCGGTGTTACTACCTCCTTTTTTTGTGTACAAGACCAGTATCAAAGTTACAATTTGTAGAAGGCCACTAACACTAATCGAGACAAGTGAGAACATGCATGCGGAAGTGAGAAGGTTGGTTTGCATGACGCTGCATTAATCAAGCAATGAGGAGCGAGATGGTTAGCGTGTTGGGCATTGGAGAAAAAATACGCATTAATTGACATGTCAAACGAGGATTTGTATCGATCGATCCCGCGAAGGAAAGTGGAATTTCAGGATTTGCCACTTGTTTGTTCGTGCTTTGAGGATTTGCCCATGTTTTCCTTGTCATCGATTATTTGCCACATGTTTCTCTGACTCTTGATGATTTTCCCCTGTCGACATGGACCCACAACAAAATGTCTAAAATTCCCTTGTGAGACCCAAGTTACCCAGCCTCGTTCTCGTCATCCTCATCTCTCCTACATAGCTGCATGGCCGGCTTCGCCTGCTTGTCATGTCAGCGATCAAATTCATCGGGTCATCACTTACGCGGCCACCACTCATCCTCAGAAAAACACGGGGATAGCGAGCGACGACAAAGCGAAGAAGCGGTCCCGCGGCTGATGGGGAAGTGTGAGAATCAGGGGCAGAGATGGCTAACACCTAATTTTTGTTCATACGGAATGTTTATCCAACCGCATGTTGGGGACGACATGTGCGGCCCGTGCGGTGGTCAGTTGGGGAAGAAGAAGAGGCGAGGAAGAAAAAGGTTTAGGAGACGTTAGATCTTCATCCAACTGTCTAAAATGGTCGACTGACTGAAATGATAAAAGTTAGGCGACTTGCATAAATATATCACTGCTCGCTAAAAACAACAACATGAAGAAAACCTATCACTGCTCGCGGAACGAGTCGACCTCGTTGTCTTTGGATGAATGCGCAAACCAGCTGTAGCTGCTGAGTTGTGTCTCCACACCGTGGTTGTTCTCGGCCTCAAGCTACTCGTTCACGTGGAGCATGCAGGCGCTCCACACGGACGGGACCACCGCCCGGTTCATAACCATGATGTCCGGTTCCGCCTGCAGGAGGGCCTCACTGGCAATGGCATCCGTGCGCTTCGCTTCAAGTTGATCCTCCGTCACCCTGTTCAAGTTAATGACGCCCGGGTCCGCCTGCAGGAGGGGCTTGATGGCAGCGGCATCTACGCGCTCCGCGTCGAGTTGATCCTCTGCGGCTCGGTTCAAGTTGAGCTCATTTGGTTCCGCCTGCAGGAGGGCCTCGATGGCAGCGTCATCCGCACGCTCCATGTCAAGTTGTGCCTCCACCACACAGTTCACGTGCATGACATCTAGTTCCACCTACAGGAGGGCCTTGATGGCAGCGACATCCATGTGCTCCGCATCGAGTCGAGCCTGCGCTGCCTGGTGCTCCTTTAGAATCGCCAGGTTGAACCGCTAGTCCACCTGCACCATGGGGGACCCGGACGTCGTCACGAAGTTGACGTCCATTGTGTCATACGCACCGGGGGCCTTCTGGGCCATGAACTCTACCATGAACATTGGATTCTCTTCCTCCTCCTCGGAGCTTGGCTCTAGAGGACTCGAGGATTGGCCCATCGCAAAGCGAGCTTGGGAGCGGAGGTCTGTGGCGCCGACACCCGCTGCCATTTCTGCATGGCGCTCCGGCGTCGGCATCTTGTAGTACGTGATCTTGTCGCACACCATTGCTCTCCGACGAACTACGGGACGGCTGATGCCGGTTAGGGATTGAAAGGTGGGAGAATGGGCTGGAGAGGAGGTGTCGTTTTGGGCAGTGGTGAGTGTCGGCATTTTTGGATCGGGGGTACCCAGACTTGACTGCCCGCGGCCTAGGATGTGTCTACATCGACGGCCCGGTACGGCCTAGCTTCAAGACTCTGAGGACAAGACCCATGCGAGGGCCCCTGGCCTCGTGAGGAGAACGACATCAAGACCTCCCGAGCGGCAGCTTCCCGAGCCTGCCTCCCGTGGAGCGGAGATCTCTATGCAGGCTCCTGCCAAATGATGCACCTGCTGACATAAGCCGTGACCACAAAGGCCTAGCGGACGCCAGCGGGCACAGTCCAGAAGTTTCCTCTTTGGTGTTAAGGAGGTAAGGACGTACGCGGGTTCCTGCGGAATCCCACAAAGGTTTCCATTCCAGTGCAACAAGACCAAGACCACGAGCTCAGCAGGACGAATGTCATCGCCGAGCCCACCAATGCGCCATGACCAGAAGTTTAGCAGGCAATGACCACCTTTAGTCAGGATAGGTTGTACTGTTGTCCCCCTTAAATTTGGCCGTTGTGGCAACCCTTCCTGCCTTGTGCTCCAAGGGAAGAGGACCATGGCTAGTATAAATATAGGTTAGTCTCCGCCATAGGAAGTGGGACTGAATTGGAGGGTGGACTGAATTGGAGGGATGGAACACATAAAATCCCGAGCCCTCCCGAGGCACCAGTCTTGTACTAATTCATCCTTAGCTTCCTCATGAGGCCAATCCACCACAAAGCAGGAGTAGGACTTTACATCACAAGGTGGCCCGAACCTTGGTAAATCTTCATGTTCATTCATTTCCCCTCTCACACGAACTCGACGAGACCAAGCCATAGGGTGATGAGCTTGAGGCAGCAGCCGGACTAGATCTTCGCACATGCCCCTTAGTTAGAACCTTGATTTGGGTCTGCGGAGCCCCGAGCCTTACATTGGGGTGCCAGGTAGGGGGCTGTCGAAATCCTTTGTCTGCCTTTGTTTCGTATCTGCTTCGTCGCTCCCATGGCCGACGCTCGCCGAGTTCACGCTAAACGTCGGGCTGCTCATGTCATCCAGATGGCCCCCGCAGGCTGCGGTGCTCCTCGCCTCCCCGCCTCTCCTGTGGCTAACGCCGCCACTGACCCTGCTCCTCATGAGCATCTTGCCTCTTTGCTGCCACCCTCCATGCAGCATGACGGCCGCACCGCCACGCCTTTATTCACTCTGGCCACAGCCTCGTTTTCCCATGCCCATCGCAGGTCGGCTAATGTGCAGGTTGCGCTACTCATGTAACGATCGAACCTGATAAGATTTGATGTCTTTGTGATCACTATGCTACTCCCTAGATCGACTCGCTAGCACAAACAGTACATACGAATATCAAATAATAAGTGCATCATTTACTATAACGTATGATCCAGAATATATGAATTATTACAATCTCATAGCACATATCTAGCTTTATTCAATAACAACCGCGGAAATGTAGCGTAAGAAAACGATGAGTCCCTTCAATGCCCAGTGGCGAAAATGCTGAGTCAAAACTCGCCACCCTACTGTATCTCACTGATCATCAAAATCCTGCAACATGATAATTTGCGGCAACAAGGGTCAATACATTGAATGTATTGGAAAATCATAAAATTACCTTCACCTACCTCCACTACATAGGCAAGGTGCACACAAACACAGATGACAAAGATCTTCAAGATGTCTCAACTGTGCTCAGTCATAGCACATTCTATAGGAACAATAGAGCGCTCAGGCAGTGCCACATTCACGTGAGACAAAGTCCCGATGAGTCAAGTGCACTCGGTCATGAGACATTCTCTAGGGATAATAGAGCGCTCAGCCGGTGAAGCATTCACGTGAGTAGAGGTCCCAAGCCTACAGCTATAAGCGCCCGCCACTTCCATGAATCACGCGACCCGTGCCCACGTCTATCATAGCAAATTGAATCACACAATTGAATGATACAAACAATGCACGAATATGACAACACGGAAAACAATGACCAACCAAACATATATCATCACACAACAACACTTGCATAGCAGAAGTATAGAATTAACCATAATCAAAAGTGTAACTTTCCTTGAACGTTGTTGAAGTACTCTAAGGATTAATTCCGATCTGCTTCGCACTCTGATGAGGACATCACTAACAAGGTTACACCCACAGCTCCAACTGACACATATACAGGACCAATTACTAGAGCTCGCGCACACCAATTAAATTACTAGGTACTTTTGTTTCTTGGTAATGAATCTAATGTTCATGAGAATATGATGCTGCCTAAATTGGATACATTTGTCTTGCTTACAAATGAAGGGCCTAGCTTGGACAAGAAGGATGAACATTGGAGCAAGATCAAGCATGGAGATGATGGCATGCGCAAGGGGAACAAGAATGGAGTTACAAGTGATGATTTCAGGACTTTGAAGCCACCATAATGAGTGCGTGAAGCCTTGGACGAAATATACAAGATGCCACTTCATAAATTTCATCTAGACGGTATTATAGGTGCTGCTTCACCGTATTATTGGGCCAGGGCCATGTAATTTCGAAATACTTGAGTATAGGCTGTTTTTAGAGTCCGTATGTGTGGGGAAACAAGAGTTAGGGTTGGTTTCGGATCCCTCCAGCAAGGGCCACGAAATTCCCCCCTCTTTCCACCATATATACAACCCTTAGGGCGTCGTTTAGACTTTGGGTTTTGTTTAGATTAAAGTTCGCCATAGCTGCAACTTCACGTACTTCGTTTGTGTTCAACGACCAGACAAAGACGTCACAGAACCCCACTTGATCAATAAAGCTTTCCTCTTGAATTCCCAATATCCAGATTGCAATCTCTGTTTCTTGCTTGTTCTTCGTTTGTCTGTAGGAAACAGACCTTCGTGGTCAGGTTGATCGTGCTCCGGCGTGGTCAATAACCTGTCGGAGTTAGTTTAGCGATTGCTAAGGCGACGTCCACGCACGTTCGTAGTCGGATCGTCCAAGTCGACTTCCTCCAAAACGATAGCCACCATCTCATCGAAATACGGGACACCCTCGCATCTATCAAGTGGTATCAGATTTCCAGGTTGCTCGGTGAGATTTTACAGTTTTTCGTACATTAGATCGAGTCTGTTCTTCATAACTACAGTCCACGAAAAAGCCAAAAAAATTAGGGTTAGTTCATCATATCCGAACCAGTCTGAGCCATTGCATAATCTTTTCCATGTTTGCATAGTTGAATTTGCGATTG
>LR738715.1:495413327-495439604 GCA_902687465.1 Secale cereale
ACAGCTCCAACTGACACATATACAGGACCAATTACTAGAGCTCGCGCACACCAATTAAATTACTAGGTACTTTTGTTTCTTGGTAATGAATCTAATGTTCATGAGAATATGATGCTGCCTAAATTGGATACATTTGTCTTGCTTACAAATGAAGGGCCTAGCTTGGACAAGAAGGATGAACATTGGAGCAAGATCAAGCATGGAGATGATGGCATGCGCAAGGGGAACAAGAATGGAGTTACAAGTGATGATTTCAGGACTTTGAAGCCACCATAATGAGTGCGTGAAGCCTTGGACGAAATATACAAGATGCCACTTCATAAATTTCATCTAGACGGTATTATAGGTGCTGCTTCACCGTATTATTGGGCCAGGGCCATGTAATTTCGAAATACTTGAGTATAGGCTGTTTTTAGAGTCCGTATGTGTGGGGAAACAAGAGTTAGGGTTGGTTTCGGATCCCTCCAGCAAGGGCCACGAAATTCCCCCCTCTTTCCACCATATATACAACCCTTAGGGCGTCGTTTAGACTTTGGGTTTTGTTTAGATTAAAGTTCGCCATAGTTGCAACTTCACGTACTTCGTTTGTGTTCAACGACCAGACAAAGACGTCACAGAACCCCACTTGATCAATAAAGCTTTCCTCTTGAATTGCCAATATCCAGATTGCAATCTCTGTTTCTTGCTTGTTCTTCGTTTGTCTGCAGGAAACAGACCTTCGTGGTCAGGTTGATCGTGCTCCGGCGTGGTCAATAACCTGTCGGAGTTAGTTTAGCGATTGCTAAGGCGACGTCCACGCACGTTCGTAGTCGGATCGTCCAAGTCGACTTCCTCCAAAACGATAGCCACCATCTCATCGAAATACGGGACACCCTCGCCTCTATCAAGTGGTATCAGATTTCCAGGTTGCTCGGTGAGATTTTACAGTTTTTCGTACATTAGATCGAGTCTGTTCTTCATAACTACAGTCCACGAAAAAGCCAAAAAAATTAGGGTTAGTTCATCATATCCGAACCAGTCTGAGCCATTGCATAATCTTTTCCATGTTTGCATAGTTGAATTTGCGATTGCATCATCGTGTCAAGTTGCTAGTCTGAGCGTCTAGGCTTTTAGAGTTCCGAGTTCTGGTCATAAGTTGTCATGCCGCCGCCACAACATTTTCATCGCTACTGCCATATACCACCACCGATCCGTATCCATATACCACCACCAATCCGTATCCATATACCACCACCGCTGCCATATTCTACCACCACATATCCACCACCAATCCGAGTTCTTTTCGTTCTAGATTGGCTTTCGAGATCCATCTAGTTTCGGTTTCGTGTTTCCTTGCCTGAGTAGGTCTCGAAAAAAAAAGAGTCCGGAGACCCCCGGGCAGTTTTTAGGCCAAAATTTCGACAGGTGAAAATATTTTTTCCCTATCCTATTTTTGGGCTTTTCTGAGTCTTTTGAGACACGTGCCACCATACTTTTTTTTAACCGCACTATTTCGTCGTCGCTGCCATGATTTCGAAAAAAAATTCATCAAAAAAATTTCGTGCCTACCATCTTAGTTTGACTTGGGAAGTGTTTTGAGACACTCGCCATTATAGTGATTTTCGGCAAAAAAATGCAGCGCAAAAAAAAGAATAGGCGAAAAAAAATTCAGAGTATGTTTTCCCCTTGATTACGTGCAGCGCCGTGATTTTGTTAGTGTTCTAGGCTCGCGTCTCTAGTACGGTCTAGCCTAGGACCAACACAGTACCGTCGTTGAGCGTTTATTCAACTTTGCATCTCTGAATTGATTATTGCTGAACCTTTTTCCTACCATCTTATAAGCCTTCCCAGCTCCACATACATCTACGTTGTGCCTTTTGACTCTCCCTGGTAATTGCTTTATCCAACCTTTGAGAGTTTTGACTATCATGGTTGCCGATCACCACCTGCTGCTGGGTAAGAACTGGTAAGAATTTGAGATTTGCTTGACGGATTTGTGACGCCCGACCACCACCATTTTCTAGTAGTCTGTAGGATCATATTCTTGTGTGTTTCTATTGCTGCTAACCATGCCAGGATCACAAGCCGACGAGACTGACTGGGAGAACTTGACGAACAAGGAGCTTCATGATAAGTTTCAGCAAATGATGAGTGTACAGGTGCAAGATGTGCTAAACAGATTTGACGAGGCCATGGAGAAGTTAGATGGCATGGATAAGACGTTTGAAACAAAGCTCGATAACAAGTTCGCTGAATTGCTTTCGCGTATTCCACCACCACCGACAGCTGCAGCTGTCGCACCTCTACAACAACAACAACAACATCAACATCGCCTTCCAAATCAAGTGGGACGAGCACAACGCGTTCCCCTTGAGCCTGGTGAAACTTCTGGTGCCGCTGTTGATGTTTTTGGAGCTCCTGCTGCTACTGCAGAGGTGGAGGACCATTACGAGGATGAGGTTGACCAAAATCAGAACTATGTGCAACCACCACCACCACCACCACTAGGTCTTCCTCATGCATATCATCGCAACGGTAGGACGACACCACCACCTGAGGTACATGACCATCTTCCTAAACTAAAACTGAATATTCCACCATTTGAGGGTAGATATGTTCCTGATATATATCTTACTTGGGAGTTAGAAACTGAACAACGTTTTACATGTTTACACTATCCCGTGGAGAGACGTGTTCCTGCTGCTGTTTGTGCTTTCACTAGTTTTGCATGTAGATTATATCTTATTCCAGCTACTTGGGCTGCTTCGAAAACTTCTATGCGTACTCGTTGGGTTCCACCATATTATCAACGTGAATTACTTCAAAAATTGCAGCGCTTAAGACAAGGAAAAATTTTGGTAGAAGAATATTATCAGTAATTACAAACTGGCCTGATTAGATGTGGTATTGTTGAGGAGAATGAAGCTATGCTTGCACGTTTTATGGGTAGATTAAATAGAGAGATTTAGACCATTCTAGAGTATAAGGATTATAATAATATCACTCGTTTATTCCATCTTGCTTGTAAAGCTGAACGTGAAGTGCAGGATCGACAGGCATTGGCGCGGACTAACTTT
Organism: Secale cereale; assembly: GCA_902687465.1. Lineage (NCBI taxonomy): Eukaryota > Viridiplantae > Streptophyta > Magnoliopsida > Poales > Poaceae > Secale > Secale cereale. The sequence goes on from LR738715.1 coordinate 495,416,384, forward strand.
TCTGCAGGTCGACCTTCATCATGGAAACCGCGTGCATCCTCTACTTCCACACATTCTACTGCACCGACACCTCCATCAGCTGTTACCTCCAGCCATGATACAAGGAAGCAGGCACAACCACCATTATCTGCCAAGAGCACACCTATTGGGCCTGCACAGAGTTCTTCTTCTTCCATGGCATCAACAGGGCACACCAGTGATATTATTTGTCGTCGTTGTAAGGGAAGAGGACATTTTGCGAGAGAATGCAAATCTCAGCGTGTGATGATTGCTACTGAGGATGGTGGATATGAGTCCTCTAGTGACTATGATGAGGAGGCTTTGGCTCTTATTACACGTGAAGAACACGGTGGAGACGATTCTGATCATGAGACGCAATACATGGCTCCTGAAGATGCTGACAGGTATGAATGTTTAGTTGCTCAACGTGTTTTGAGTGTGCAGGTTACACAAGCTGAGCAAAATCAGAGGCATAATTTGTTCCATACAAAGGGAGTTGTGAAGGAACGTTCTGTTCGCGTGATCATAGATGGAGGGAGTTGCAACAACTTGGCTAGCATGGAGATGGTGAAGAAGCTATCTCTCACCACAAAACCACATCCACATCCTTACTACATACAATGGTTCAACAACAGCGACAAGGTTAAGGTAACACGTACTGTTCGTGTGCATTTTAGTATCTCTACATATGCTAATTATGTTGATTGTGATGTGGTACCTATGCAAGCATGTTCCTTATTACTTGGTAGACCATGGAAATTTGATAAAAATTCTGTACACCATGGTACAAACAACCAGTATACTCTTGTTCATAAGGATAAAAATATTACTTTGCTTCCTATGACTCCTGATTCCATTTTGAAAGATGATATTAATAGAGCTAATAAAGCAAAACATGAGCAAAATAAGAGTGAAAATCAGATTGTGGCAAAAGAATTTGAGCAACAAATGAAGCCTAATAACACACCATCATCTCATGTTGCATCTGAAATTAAGTTAAAGAGTGGATGTTTATTTGCCACCACATATGATATTGATGATCTAGATTTATGCAAATCTGTTTGCTATGCTTTTGTATGCAAAGAGGCATTATTTTCATTCGAGGACGTGCCTTCCTCTTTGCCTCCTGCTGTCACCAACATTTTGAAGGAGTTCGCCGACGTCTTTCCACAAGACGTGCCACCGGGATTACCACCTATTCGAGGGATTGAGCATCAGATTAACTTAATTCCCGGTGCATCGCTACCCAACCGTGCACCATACCGTACCAATCCAGAAGAGACGAAGGAGATTATGCGTCAAGTACAGGAGCTACTCGACAAAGGTTATATACGCGAATCCCTTAGTCCTTGTGTTGTTCCTATTATTCTAGTGCTGAAAAAGGATGGTACATCACGTATGTGTGTTGATTGTAGAGGCATTAATAATATTACTATTCACTATCGTCATCCTATTCCTAGGCTAGATGATATGCTTGATGAATTGAGTGGCTCTACAATATTCTCGAAAGTTGATTTGCGTAGTGGATACCATCAAATTTGTATGAAATTGGGAGCTGAATGGAAAACAACATTTAAAACTAAGTTTGGATTATAGGAGTGGTTAGTCATGCCTTTTGGGTTAACTAATGCACCTAGTACTTTCATGAGATTGATGAATGAAGTTTTACGTGCTTTCATTGGATGATTTGTGGTAGTATACTTTGATGATATATTGATTTTTAGCAGATCTTTGGAGGAACATTTGGAACATTTACGTGCTGTTTTTATTGCTCTACGTGATGCACGTTTGTTTGGTAACCTTGGAAAGTGCACCTTTTGCACCGACCGAGTCTCTTTTCTTGGCTATGTTGTTACTCCATAGGGAATTGAGGTTGATAAAGCCAAGATTGAAGCTATTGAGAGTTGGCCGCAGCCCAAAACGGTCACACACGTGAGGAGTTTCCTTGGCCTCGCTGGATTCTATCGGCGTTTTGTGAGAGATTTCAGCACCATTGCTGCACCTCTCAATGAGCTTACAAAGAAGGATGTGCCTTTTGTTTGGGGTACGGCACAGGAAGAAGCATTCACGGTATTGAAAGATAAGTTGACACATGCTCCTTTACTCCAACTTCCTGATTTTAATAAAACTTTTGAGCTTGAATGTGATGCTAGTTGAACTGGGTTAGGAGGTGTGTTATTACAAGATGGTAAACCTGTTGCATACTTTTCTGAAAAATTGAGTGGGCCTAGTCTGAATTATTCTACTTATGATAAGGAATTATATGCTCTAGTCCGGACTTTGGAAACATGGCAATATTATTTATGGCCCAAAGAATTTGTTATACATTCTGATCATGAATCTTTGAAGCACATTAAAAGTCAAGCAAAACTGAACCGTCGACATGCTAAATGGGTTCAATTCATAGAGACTTTCCCTTATGTTATTAAACACAAGAAGGGAAAAGAAAATGTTATTGCTGATGCATTGTCTCGTCGTTATACTATGCTTTCACAACTTGACTTGAAAATATTTGGTTTGGAGACCATCAAAGATCAATATGTGCATGATGCTGAATTTAAAGATGTATTGCCGAATTGTAAAGAAGGGAGAACATGGAACAAGTTCGTCGTTAATGATGGATTTTTATTTCGTGCTAACAGGCTATGCATCCCAGCTAGCTCTGTTCGTCTTTTGTTGTTATAGGAGGCGCATGGAGGAGGATTAATGGGACACTTTGGCGTGAAGAAGACGGAGGACGTACTTGCTACACATTTCTTTTGGCCAAAGATGCGACGGGATGTTGAGAGTTTTGTTGGTCGCTGCACTACATGTCAAAAAGCTAAGTCACGACTCAATCCTCATGGTTTATATATGCCTTTGCCTGTTCCTAGTGTTCCTTGGGAAGATATATCTATGGACTTTGTTTTGTGTTTACTTTGAACAAAGAAGGGGACGGATAGCATATTTGTTGTCGTGGATAGGTTCTCGAAGATGGCACACTTTATACCATGTCATAAAAGCGATGATGCTGCTAATGTTGCTGATTTGTTCTTTCGTGAAATTATTCGCTTGCATGGTGTGCCAAATACTATTGTTTCAGATCGTGATACTAAATTTCTTAGCCACTTTTGGAGATGTTTATGGGCTAAGTTGGGGACTAAACTGCTTTTTAGTACTACTTGTCACCCCCAAACTGATGGACAAACTGAAGTAGTCAACAGAACTTTGTCTACTATGCTTAGGGCTGTTTTGAAGAATAATAAGAAAATGTGGGAAGAATGCTTGCCTCATATTGAATTTGCTTATAATCGTTCGTTGCATTCTACTACTAAGATGTGCCCTTTTGAAATTGTCTATGGTTTCCTACCTCGTGCACCTATTAATTTGTTGCCTCTTCTATCTTCGGGGAAGGTTAATTTTGATGCTAAACAACGTGCTGAATTGATCTTAAAAATGCATGAGTTAACTAAGGAAAATATTGAGCGCATGAATGCTAAATATAAACTTGTTGGAGATAAGGGTAGAAAATGTGTTGTCTTTGCACCTGGAGATCTTGTTTGGTTACATTTGCGTAAGGATAGGTTTCCTAATCTGCGCAAGTCAAAGCTAATGCCACGTGCTGATGGTCCTTTCAAGGTGTTAGAGAAAATAAATGATAATGCATATAAACTTGAGTTGCCTACAGATTTTGGGGTTAGTCCCACATTTAACATTGCAGATTTGAAGCCTTACTTGGGTGAGGAAGATGAGTTTCCGTCGAGGACAACTTCAATTCAAGAAGGGGAGGATGATGAGGACATCACTAACAAGGTTACACCCACAGCTCCAACTAACACATATACAGGACCAATTACTAGAGCTCGCGCACGCCAATTAAATTACCAGGTACTTTCGTTTCTTGGTAATGAATCTAATGTTCATGAGAATAGGATGCTGCTTAAATTGGATACATTTGTCTTGCTTACAAATGAAGGGCCTAGCTTGGACAAGAAGGATGAACATTGGAGCAAGATCAAGCATGGAGATGATGGCATGCGCAAGGGGAACAAGAATGAAGTTGCAAGTGATGATTTCAGGACTTTGAAGCCACCATAATGAGTGCGTGAAGCCTTGGACGAAATATACAAGATGCCACTTCATAAATTTCGTCCAGAGGCTATCATAGGTGCCGCGTCACCTTATTATTGGGCCAGACCCATGTAATTTCGAAATACTTGAGTTTAGGCTGTTTTTAGAGTCCGTATGTGTGGGGAAACAAGAGTTAGGGTTGGTTTCGGACCCCTCCACCAAGGGCCACAAAATTCCCCCCTCTTTACCCCATATATACAACCCTTAGGGCGTCGTTTAGACTTTGGATTTTGTTTAGATTAAAGTTCGCCATAGCTGCAACTTCGCATACTTCGTTTGTGTTCAACGACCAGACAAAGACGTCACATTACCCCACTTGATCAATAAAGCTTTCCTCTTGAATTCACAATATCCAGATTGCAAGCTCAGTTTCTTGCTTGTTCTTCGTTTGTCTGCAGGAAACAGACCTTCGTGGTCAGGTTGATCGTGCTCCGACCTGGTCAATAACCTCTCGGAGATGGTTTAGCGATTGCTAAGTCGCGACGTCCACGCACGTTCGTTGTCGGATCGTCCAAGTCGACTTCCTCCAAAACGATAGCCACCATCTCATCGAAAGACGGTACACCCTCGCCTCTATCACACTCCGGACAATCTATACGATTAACGAAGGCACTGATAAATATACCATACTCACATAACACCAAATTAAAGTAATAGCAAGGAATTAAAATAAAATGGCAATAACCAGTGGCGGAGCCAGCGTTGAGTCATTGGGTTCAGCTGAACCCAACGATCTTTCCGTCGCTCCACTGGCATGCATGTATTTTTTTGGCATGAACCCAAGAGAAAACTATGGCTGAACCCATCAAATCAGGATCCCACGTACAGAAAAAAGGAAAAACAAACAAACAAGATCCCACGTAGTAGCCAATCAAAAGCCCACATCATGTGAAGTTCCTAGGTTTGTGCATGAGCTGTACGAGTACTTGCCACCGCGGCGCCGCCTCTCGTTTCGTTGAATCGCTTCCTATATGAAAACTCAAACAATCTCGTCTATCCTAGTCTCCTGTTGGGTGTTCCACCGTCGATTGGTCGCCAGAGGCCAGCTGCTGAGCGACAACCGAACCACTAATACAGATTCAAGGTAATGAATCACAATCTGCGTACCTCTATTATCCGGAGTTCATATCTAGCCTACTACGACCCAAATATCGATTTCTGCGCGAGTTTTCTACTGGCTTATCCCCTGTATTTTGATTATATGGACTATGGAATGATATTTATTAATTAAAAACAAACCACTAGATCGAGATAATGATGCAGAAATTTCAAGGCCAACTATTATACCCAGGAAAAATGCATACAATTTTGATGCTGCAAGTAAACCAGCTGATCGAAAGAAATTTTGGGAGTACATAAAATTTGTAAGAAGCAAGGTGTAAGTAGGTGAAGATATTTAATAATTGGATCTTATGGGTAACACCTAACTTTGATTATCCACAAAGGGTCATTGAAGATGCTTCACCAAGATTTGATCTAGAATGATAGTTCACTTGAGTATAGTGACAATATGCATAAGACCTTTTGTTTAGGCTGTTTTCTTTTCAGGGGTAACAATAAGGGACAAGTTAAGAGTGATACATTACCAAGTATAATGGTAGTTCTGATAGATGGGTCAAACTAACTTGTCATTTTCTTCAGCGTTTCAGCAAGATGAGAAAGCTATACCTGAATCTATGAAGTTTTTTGGTCCTGGACTAGCTATAATATCTAATCGGGGTATGTCGTGCACTCTTCAATCTTTTATGTAACACAATATATGATAAGTGATGTCATATTTTCAGTTGTATCTTGCTTTTGAGTGCTATAATCTTTGTTGTGAGATTGTGCGAAATTAGACTTTACACTAGATTAATTTGTATTGATCTTCAAAAGTCAATAAATGAACCCAATGGCTAAATTTGCTGGCTCCGCTCCTGACAATAACACTAACATAACAGTAGGTATATAATATCTCCAGGCTAGTAGGATCACAATGCAAAAAGAATCAACTAATTTGGATCAACGGTTTGAATGATATGCCTTCCAAAAGGTTAAATTCAAATTGGAGAATATTCAAACTAACGTAGTTCAAAAATATGAATTTTTGCTTCTATAATATTCTCCTGTTCACTAAGAGTATACAGGAAAAAGACTCACGTAAATTGGATATTCTCCTGTTCACTAAGAGTATCCAAAGGGCTAAACGAACTTTGGGTGAAAATCTGTCAAATTCTGGTACTGTTACTGCGTTTACTTTGCGTGTTGCCACGTCGCACGACATGAATAGCCGTAGGTTCTCAGCTGTTTTGGTTATCCGACGGACAGCCGACATGCAGCAGAAAAACGGTTTGAGAACAATAAAAAAAAGATATCAAATCCCGACCATTGAAAACGGATCGGACGGACGGGAGATGTGCTCACAGGAGAACATGGCTGGAGCGGCCGGACTTGAGGAAGACGGCACGCGGCGAGGCTCCGGATGATGGTGGCGATGGCTACGGTGGATCTCTGGAGATGGTGGACGTATCGGAGGGAAAGGTGTATGGCGGCGGTGACTTTGACGGTGTCCACCGCGGTGGGGGTGGCCTCTGCTGGCCGCGGTTCTCCAACTATGGCACGGTGGCGTCGGAGGAATCCGGCAGAAACTAGGACCTCGTCCTATAGCTTCTCTGAGCAAAAAACAATTCAGGTAGGCGAAGAAAATCAGTACAGAGGGAACGACACTGAGGATGGGGATCGTAACCTCCTAGTGGCAACGGAACGCGCTGGCGGAAGATTCAGACGAGAACTCCGGCGAGATCGGTTTCGACTAGCACAGGCGACACAGTGTACGGGAGCTGGCAAAACGAGGAAAAATCGCATGAGGAGGGGTTGGAGATACTATATAGGGTAGCTCCCCATGTCCGAGGATTTAAGAATCGATCGAACCAATCGAATCGAGATCGCTGCGGTTCAATGAGCAACAGTGTTCCTGACGAACACGGTTTCGTGGCGATGATGACAAGTGGGCCAGAGCCGTTAGTGGCAGAGTGGAAGACAAGGAAAAAAACTGTAAGGGGGGTGCACTGCGGTGCTGGTGCGTTGCTCGCCTAGCCGAAAATGGCCGGCCTGCTAGCTGCTGTTGCTGCCGCTTCAGCGCGCGTAGGCGAGGGATAGAGGCGGGCTGTGCGCTAAGACACGATGCAGAGTAAAAGATGGGGACTAAAAAAATATTACTATATATACATGACATACTGTGACTAAAAAAAACCTAGTGACTTCCTATAAAAACCACAACACACTGTAAAACATTATTACTACTATATGAAACAGTGAACATTTTTCCAACACAAAAGCATTTTTGGAAAAAATATATTTTATGCAATACAAGCACAAAAAGAGTATTAATACCGAATAATAAATAATTCTGAGTTTACACAATGCCAAAATAATTTATCTAGACTCCAAGATATATTCTTAGAATTTTCCAAATATAATTAACAGGGGAGAAATCTCCACTCCTGATATTTTGACTTGAGTTGGAAAACTCTTTGAATATTGTAAAAATCAAAATAAGAGTGAGATGGATACTCTGGAAGTCCTATTTTACCTCTCAATAGAATATCCCATAGACTCTAAAAAAATATGTGCAAAAATTATGATGTAAAAGAATAATCCTATTAACATTCCAAATTTGAAAATATGGGATGGTACAAATCTACCCCCTTAGAAGGAATCTCGTCCTCGAGGCTCGAGTTGGCTAGAATGGTTAAGGATGGGTACTCAATATATATTCCAAGGCTTTCAGGCTTACTCATTGCATATTTCCAACACTCCCTTGACATGACAAAATATGATGTATCAATACTAAAAGAACGGTCATAATACCTGAACTCCATTAAAACCTTACCGAAGTCTGGTGCATTATTAGCTCTTCCCACCCTTGTGTGATTCACATGTCCCCCGTCGACGTGATCAGACGTCTCTTCTCCGGAGCTCCCACTATCATAATTAATGTTCTTCAACAGAGGACAGTTGTTTGAATAATGCCCTAGGTTCCTACACCTGTAACAAGGTAACTGACTGATATCCTTCTTGGTGGGCGTTGATAGGTCGTGGTTGTTGTTGCCATCCCTCTGACCATTGTGGTTGTGCCCATTGTTGTTGTGATGATTCTGCCCATCATGGTTATGACCATTGTAAATGTCCACTTGTCACATCCCTAGTCAGTGCTTGCATTAGGACTAGCTAGAGTGTGCATCATGTTTACTTTTCAAAGAAACTTGAAATGGGAATGACAGAAACCCCAGCACCCCTCTTCTAACAACTAGGATTTAATAAAATCCTTTCCAATGTACCCAAAATCCCCTTCAAAAATGTTCATCATTTCTGCCTTGGTCTTAAACCTCTGCCAAAAATGGTGCACAATTTTCTAGGACATCCAAGGTCTCTGGATTAAATCATATGGTATTTGCATTTGGGCATTTAAATGCTATAAAATATTTTATGTGCCCAAATAATCATAAACTAAAATGTTCCATGCTGTTCATATTATATACAGTGGGCATGACTAGTTTTATGAGCTATAAAAATGTTCTGGCATTTTTATTAATTCCACAAAGTTGCAAAAGAAATGAAACAAAAAGTAAATAGAAAAAAAAGAAGGAAAGCAAACTTACCTGAGCCCACTTACCTGTCTGGCCCAGCCGGCCCAGCCCACCAGGGGCATCCCCGTCTTCTTCACCGCGCCAACGCATGAAGCTGCTAGGTGGCGAGCGTCGCCGATGCGCCGGCACCTCCTGCCTGCCTGGCTGGCCTCCTCGACCCGCTGGATGAATCAGAACGACGCCACGCAGACTCCTCGACCCCCTCGACCGCTCCCCTCTCCTGGTTCTCTCTCCCTCGCACCGCCCGAGCGGAGCACGTCGCTGCCACCGTGTCCACCGAGTCCCACTCGCCTCTCCGACGAGCCCTCGAGCTCCGCCTTGCTGCCGTGCTTCTCTACGCCGAACCACAGGACCCCGGGCGCCTTGAAGCTTCGTCTTCGAGCTCGTCTTCTCCGCACGGCCGCCGGACGCCATCGACAAATTCGCCGGACCCCGTGCCTCCCCTGCCTCGCCAGCAATACCAGAAGAACCGCAGTGAGCCCCGGTTTTGTTTCCCCCATGCCCCGTCGCCTAACTTGCTCCCTAGCAGTACCAGCCACCAGAGCCGAGCGCTCCTCGCCGCCGGCCATGGCGCCGCCGCGGCCACAGCGACTACCACTCGTGTCCGAGTGCATCACCGCACTCAGCACATCACCACGGACCCGTAGCAACCAACTGCTGCTCCTGCCGTGCGCTGTAACATCGTTTTTGCCGACGCCTAAATTCCGGCCGCCGCCTTCGAGCTCGCCGCCAATGATTCCGGCCACCACAGCACCTAACGTCACCTCCACTAGATGCGCACGAGCCCCAGCTCGCCGTAGAGCCCAACCGCGTCTCAAACGACGGCCTGTAGGCAAAACCCGAGCACCGCCGCCGCGTTTGGCCTCGCCGGCGTCGAGCCGCCGGTGGGTTTGACCTGTTTGACCACGCCTGGACCCCCCCTGTGTCGCTGACATGTGGGGCCGGTCGTTGACTAACTTCAGTTTAGGTTTTAATTAAACACTAATTGTTATCATTAGTTTAGTGAGTCAGAGACATGTGGGGCCCAGCCCCTGTTAACTTTAGTTTAGTGTTATGCTCTTTTAATTTGCTCCAGAGACACTGACATGAGGGACCCACTGGTCAGGTTTGACCTGGGCGCCCTGTTGACTTGCTGACGTCAGCATGATGTCATGCTGACGCAGTAAAGGATTTTCTGGGATTATTAGATTTAAAAGCAATTCAGGAAAATTCCAGAAAATGCTTTAAACTTCAAAAAATCATATAAATTCAATAGTTGCTCAGATGGAAAAGATTTATATATGAAAATTGATCAGAAAAATCCAATCTTTCCAATGGCACTGGTTTCATGCATGTTTGAGCAAGTTAACCTTGCTGTCTACATTAAAACAAGTTAATGCACTTAAAGCAATAATAGTTTGGGTTTCAATTTGAATCTTTGATCCAAATGGGCTCAAACCCTTCTGGTTATAGTTGCATTAGCCCAAAACACATGCATCTTGCCATATCATGAGCATGCATCATATTGTTAAATTTGTTTGCTTGTTGATTTATCGCCGATATTCTCCGTGTTAGCACCTGCTCCCGAGGATACTTCTGCGTATCCAGCTGAAGAGCAGTAACCGACAACCACTCTGTCAGGCAAGCAATCATTGATCATTCCGATACAAACCCATTTCTCGCTCCTGCTCTCTTTTATTGCATTAGGGCAACAGCGTGTGAACTTCTACTTGTTGCGGTAGTTGAACCCTATTCCCTTGCATGACCTGTCATTGCCACAGTAAATAGTTGAAACCCACTAGTATGTGTAGGAGTTGATTGAGCCATGTGTTGTGTGATCTACCATGCTATTTGTTTATGTTGCCTGCTATGCTTAGAGTTGTGTCAGGTCTGGTTCATCTGGGTGATGGATCAGAGTGAAATGATCATTCCGGTAAAGAGAAGGAAGTGTGGAACATGTTTGGTAAAGGTATCGATGAAAGGCCATGTAGGAGTACGTGGTGGGTTGTTTCATTGGAACCGTTCATAGGACCCGAGATCTGTATGTGTAGTTCAAGTTCCAGCTACTACCATGCATTGGGCCCAAAACCAATGGACCCTCTCGGCTTATTAATTACCCTCGATCTCTGTCCAGGAGTTGCAACTAGTTTCTGGTGTTTGTAGTTTATTGGTGGTCGTGCATAGCGCTGACCCTTGGGGTGGGCTGTGATGCCACAGGTACATGGCACGGTGTACCGGTTGCCCGTTTGGTGACTCAGGAACCCTGTACACATCGTTTGGGGCCGTGAGCAACACCCCGGCCGGATCTCCCCACGGATGGAACCCAAATAGGTGATAAACCTGGACGAGAGACTTGTGTAGTTATTCAGGTCGTGGCCGACACCCTCGCTGGGCTTCCGCTTGAAGGTTGCCGACTACATGTCGAGTAAACGGCGATAAGTGGTGGAAGCGTGTGTGAAGAAGTACACCCCTGCAGGGTTATCAATCTATTCGAATAGCCGTTGTTCGCGGTACGAACTACTTGGTTACTCTTACAGTTCATAGACAAGTTGATGGATACTACTAAAAGCCTCAAGACAAGTGTGAGTGCCGTGGATGGCCCTTCCGTAGGATGACGGAAGAGGATCCTCGGTGGTGTATTGTTGTGGTGAGTAGAGGACTCGTGTACGTAGTAATATCTTGCAATCTGTTGAGAGTTGTAGTATAGGTTAGCCAAGAGTCAAAGCTGGCTTTCTGCTATGAACTCCACTACCCCTGTTGATAATGTTGCATGTATGATAGGTTCTGTTGTAAGACTTGCTGAGTACCTTTGTACTCATGTTTGCTTAATAACTGTTGCACAGGAGAACCCTGCCCCTTCTGATGGGTTCTACATAGACGTTGACGTCAACAAGTCGCTTGTTACCCAGACGGAGATCTGGAGCTTGTGGAGGGCCTTGTAGATAGTCAAGCTACACCTAGCCTGTTTTATTTTCTAAGTTGTCTGTGCCCAGTCATGTAGCTTCCGCTTGTGCTTGTATGACTGTATGACTTGAGTGTTGGGTCATGTGACCCCTACCTGTATGGATATGTTATGTATGGCTCTTGGAGCCTTTTAAATAAAGTACTTTGAGTCATAGAGTTCTGTTGTGATGCAATGTTGTATTTTCACATATTGAGCATATTGTGTGTATGATTGAAATGCTTGGTATGTGTGGGATCCGACACCTAGTTGTTTTCCTTTGGTAGCCTATCTTACAGGGAAATGCCTCCTAGTGCTTCCAATGAGCCTTGGTAGCTTGCTACTGCTCGGAACACGTAGGCTGGCTGGCATGTGTCCTTCTTCGTTCCTGTGTCTGTCCCTTAGGGGAAATGTCACGCGTTATTTCTTTTGTTGGGGATCGTAGTATTTTAAAAAATTTCTACGATCACGCAAGATCTATCTACCCGATGCATAGCAACGAGAGGGAAGAGTGTGTCTACGTACCCTCGTAAACCGGAAGCGGAAGCGTCAAGTGACGCGGTTGATGTAGTCGAACTTCTTCGCGATCCAACCGATCAAGCACCGAACGTACGGCACCTACGCGTTCAGCACACGTTCAGCTTGATGACGTCCCATGAGCTCTTGATCCAGTTGAGCTTCACGGGAGAGTTTCGTCAGCACGACGGCGTGGTGACGGATATGATGTATCTACCGGCGCAGGACTTCGCCTAAGCACTGCGACGGTACGACCGAGGTGTGTTTCTGTGGAGGGGGGCACCGCACACGGCTAAAACAATTCAACTTTTGTGTCCTAGGGTGCCCCCCTGCCCCCGTATATAAAGGAGCAAGGGAGAGGCCGGCCCTAGAGGGGGCGCGCGAAGTGTAGGGAGTCCTACTAGGACTCCCAAGTCCTAGTAGGATTCCCCTTTCCTTTCCGGAGTAGGAGAGAAGGAAAGAGGTGGAGAGGGAGAAGGAAAAGGGGGCTGCACCCCTTGTCCAATTCGGACCAGAGGGGGTGCGCACGCCTCCTTCCTTTTGGCCTTTCTCCTCTATTCCCGTATGGCCCAATAAGGCCCATATACTCCGAAAAATACCCGAATCACTCGGAACCTTTCCGATGTCCGAATATAGTCGTCCAATATATCGATCTTTACGTATCGACCATTTCGAGACTCCTCGTCATGTCCCCGGTCTCATCCGGGACTCCGAACTCCTTTGGTACATCAAAACTCATAAACTCATAATACCGATCGTCATCAAACGTTAAGCGTGTGGACCCTACAGGTTTGAGAACTATGTAGACATGACCGAGGCTCATCTCCGGTCAATAACCAATATTGGAACCTGGATGCTCATATTGGCTCCTACATATTCTACGAAGATCTTTATCTGTCAAACCGCATAACAACATACATTGTTCCCTTTGTCATCGGTATGTTACTTTCCCGAGATTCGATCGTCGGTATCTCGATACCTAGTTCAATCTCGTTACCGGCAAGTCTCTTTACTCATTTCGTAATACATCATCCCGCAACTAACTCATTAGCTACAATGCTTGCAAGGCTTATAGTGATGTGTATTACCGAGTGGGCCCGGAGATACCTCTCTGACAATCGGAGTGACACCTGTAGAGTACCTTTATAATCACCCAGTTACGTTGTGACGTTTGGTAGCACACAAAGTGTTCCTCCGATATTTGGGAGTTGCATAATCTCATAGTCATAGGAACATGTATAAGTCATGAAGAAAGCAATAGCAGTAAAACTTAAACGATCATAGTGCTAAGCTAACGGATGGGTCTTGTCCATCACATCATTATCCTAATGATGTGATCCCGTTGATCAAATGACAACTCATGTCTATGGCTAGGAAACATAACCATCTTTGATCAATGAGCTAGTCTAGTAGAGGCATACTAGGGACACTCTGTTTTGTCTATGTATTCACACATGTACTAAGTTTCCGGTTAATACAATTCTAGCATGAATAATAAACATTTATCATGATATAAGGAAATAAATAATAACTTTATTATTGCCTCTAGGGCATATTTCCTTCACCTTTAAGTCCATGTAGGTTGCTACGACTTGAGTTCATACGTTGATGACCGACATGTTCGTTGCTGGGTCATGGATGCCTGTCTCTGTAATTTAGTGCCACTTTTGGTTTATAACTAGCCATGTCGGCCCAGGTTCTTTGTCATATGGATGCTAGCGACACTGTCATATACGTGTGCCAAAATGCGCAAACAGTCCCGGGCCAGGTAAGGTGGCACCCGTGGGGATACCGTGCATGAGGCCGCAAAGTGATATGACGTGTTACAGCTAGATCGGTGTGACTTAGGATCGGGGTCCCGACAGCGTTGGTATCAGAGCCGGACCGCCTGTAGGTTTCTCAAGACAAACTGGTCGATGTTGAGTCTAGAAAAATTCTTAGTTATATGTAGGGGAATTGATTGTGGAAGGGAACGTAAGTCTCTTTTTACTCCTTTACCTTATGCCCTTCTGATCTGAGTCAGTCTATTCTTTCTACAGGGAATTAGGGCTAGGCCTCTTATCCTTACTAGGTTCATGTGTTACTAATCTGTAGACTCTTAGGATTGTTGGTTTCAAGCCTCAGTTTAGTTGCTATCCTTTTAGTATGATGTTTTGTTGGACCCGGAACCTTGATATGATATTGTTGAGTGGCTATGCTATCATTTGATGATGTCTCAAATCTTCTTTTGAGCATTTACAGTTGTTATGCTGCCCGATTTCTTCCAGAAACACTAAGGCCTTTGCATTACTTCGTGTTTCAGATGTCTGGCCGCACACCTCACCAAGTGGTTCGTTTGACTCGGTGCATTAATGTGCCTGGTCACACGGCCATGCTAGTCCGTGTGCTGACTGAGACCGGTTACCGCTGGTATCCTGAGTACACCGTGGAGGAACAGTACCGAGATTTCAATCAGAGTCAGTATTTCCGCACAGTCCGGATATACCCCTCATATCCCGGAGCTAATGACCCCATCCATTGGTCTTATGGACTCGGGGTTACTATTAAGATGGCAGTGTAGGATGCCGCCTATTCGATGATGACCATTCTCCGGGCTAGGCATGCCCTGTTTCTGAACACTGAGTTCTGTTACATGCCAGCCTCACTTCCCGGAGAGGAAGGCTACTACACTGGTCTGTATACTGATGCTGCTCATGAGGAGCCACTGCTTCAGACTACTGTTCAGATGCTGGAGGATAGGGACCGTGAGGTCCGTGCCCTCCGAATGGAGCTGTATAACACTCGAGCCGCCCACTGGACTAGTTTGACACGGCTTGCACTTGCTGTGCACGCCGGATATCTGGATATGCGGGATTTGTACCCCGTGCGGACTCGTCTACCTGATAGTATGGATTGGCGTGATGTTGGGGGTATTACACCTCCACGTGGGCGTCGGTTACCACCAGCATCAGGCCCGAGGCCACATCCATGTCCCTATGGTCCACAGCCTTCGAGTGCTCGAGAGTTTCAAGATCCATCTGTTCCACTCCCAGGCTACGGTGGTAAGCTTTACGAAGATTACTACGGGAATGTCTGAGCTAGACCGTGGCTGTAATAGTATTGTAGTAGTTGTATTTCCAGAGTCCTGCGCGTCTTGTGGAATATGACTTAGCTAGCACTGAGTTCCGGAGGTGTAGTTAAATAATGTATAGGAGCTTGGAATGCCTCTGATTGGATGTATCGTCTTCCACCGTAGTTGTACTTTAGCCTTGGCTTGTACTAAACTATGTATGGTGTGTATGACCACTGGTGTATATATGGCAGTTTCTATATTACCATGTAATACGGATGGACATCTCTGCATTCTGTGTCATCCATTACATTCTGCACTCCTATGTCAAGTTTTTGTCATCCTTGTCTAAACCGTTGTTTTGTTTTCCTAGGATTGTCAACACTCGCAGCACTCCTGCTGCTCAGGAGCAGGGTGAGGCTAGTGGGGCTAGAGATGAGAATCTGCCCCAGCCACCCTCCTTGGCTGAAGTTATGCTCGAGGCAGAACGGAACAAGAGAGAGACCAACCGTCTGCTGGAACGCATAGTGCAGAACACGGGGTTCCGTCAGAGGAATGACGAGGTGTCAATCAATGACTTTATCAAGATGTGCCCATCGAAGTTCCATCACTCCACTGAACCTCTGGATGCAGATGACTGGCTTCGTAGTATCACCCACAAGCTACACTCTGCCCGTGTGGCCGAAGCTGACAAGGTTACCTACGCCGCCTACCATCTTGAGGGCCCTGCCAGTCTATGGTGGGAGAACTTTGAGGCTATGCGTCCTGCCGGCCAAATCACTACTTGGGTTGAGTTCAGTGAGGCATTCCGTGAACATCACATTCCGAAAGGTCTCATGGATCGCAAGCGGGAGGAATTCTGCAATTTCACCCAGGGCTGGTTAACTGTGGATGGCTATAGTCGCGAGTTTGGCAACTTGGCACGCTATGCACCCGAGGAAGTATCCACCGATGCCAAGAAGCAGGCGAGGTTCCGCAAGGGACTCATCCCTGAACTCGCCGAGATCTACGTCTGCACGAGTGCACTTCCTTCTAGAAGTTGGTGAACAAAGCTATCAGTGCTGAGACGGGCCAAACTGATTTCGAAACCACACGCAAGCACCCTCGTGACTTTGGTTCCTCATCCGGCTCTGGCTCTCACAAGCGCCGTGTGTGGGTTCCTAACACTGCTCTGCCACCCAAGTACACACCGAGGCCATCCTATGAGGCGCCTCGCCCAACTCAACAGTATGCACCTGCCAAGACTTATGGAGGACCACCTACCAACTTTGCTCCATGCAATAGCACTGTGACATGCTTCAAGTGTGGAGAACCGGGGCACTACATGCGTGAGTGTCCTCAGAACCAACCAGGAAAACCCGTTGGCCGTGGTAAGCCAACCTGCAAGGTGAATTATGTCAAGCCAATCCCCACTGCACGTGGTCATGTCAACTATGTCTCTGCTGAGGAAGCTTATGAGGATCCTAACGTCGTCCTTGGTACGCTTCTCGTTAACTGCCATCCGGCATCTGTTCTTTTCAATACTGGAGCATCCCATTTGTTCATATCTGAGAGCTATGCTCGAATGCACAACATGACTTTTTGTGACATGCCTACTTCCATGGTTATTCAAACTCCTGGTTCAAAGTGGCAAACCTCTAGGGTAAGCCATGGAAATGAAATCCTTGTCGATAGACTTGTTTTCCTTGCATCACTAATCGCTCTCAAGTCCTCGGACATAAACATCATCTTGGGTATGGATTGGATGACAACTCATTACGCCAAGATTGATTGCTACACTAGGACCGTTCAACTTACACACCCATTCGGCAAGATAGTCAATGTCTTGACCCGAATGGCTGAGCGTCAGCTCTACTCTCTTAATGCCAGCCCTCTACCAGAACTCGAAGATATCCCGGTAGTCCGTGACTTTCCGAATGTTTTCCCAGAAGAACTGCCAGGTGTTCCACCTGACAGAGATGTCGAGTTCGTGATAGATCTTATTCCAGGAACTGTCCCAATCTCTAGGAGACCTTATAAGATGGCACCCCTAGAATTAGCTGAGCTTAAGAAACAACTCGATGAGTCCTTGCAAAAGGGTTTCATCCGTCCTAGTTCTTCCCCTTGGGCTTGTCCCGTCCTCTTCGTCCAGAAGAAGGATGGAACGGAACGGATGGTTGTAGATTACCGACCTGTCAATTTGGTCACCATAAAGAACAAGTATCCGCTCCCCAGGATCAACGACCTGTATGATCAGCTCGCTGGATCCTCAGTCTTTTCTAAAATGTATTTGAGGTTGGGCTACCATCAAATCAAGATCAAGAACGAGGACATTCCTAAAACGGCTTTTGTTACTCGTTATGGCCAATACGAGTACACCGTCATGTCCTTCGGGTTAACCAATGCCCCAGCCACCTTCTCCCGGTTAATGAATTCTATATTCATGGAATATTTGGATAAATTCGTTGTGGTATACCGCGATGATATGCTCATCTACTCCAAGAATAAGGAAGATCATGCCGAGCATCTAAGGCTGGTATTGACGAAACTTCGAGAGCACCGCCTTTATGCCAAATTCTCTAAATGTGAATTTTGGTTAGCGGAAGTGACCTATCTAGGTCATGTGATCTCTGGCAAGGGTATTGCTGTCAATCCCGATCGAGTTCAAGCCGTCCTTGATTGGACTGCCCCTGAATTAGTCAAGCAAGTTAGTAGTTTCCTTGGCTTAGCGAGCTATTGCCGATGCTTCGTCGAGAATTTCTCCAAGGTTGCTAAACCTCTAACTGAACTCCTCAAGAAAGATAAAAAGTTTGAGTGGACCCCGCAGTGTGAGTCCAGCTTTCAGGAACTGAAAAGACGCCTGATATCTGCACCCGTACTGGTACCACCAGATTTTTCCAAGGATTTTATTATCTACTGCGACGCCTCGCGACAAGGACTAGGTTGCATACTCATGCAAGATCATCAAGTGATTGAATACGCATCTCGACAGTTGCGTCCACATGAGGATAACTATCCTACCCATGATCTAGAGCTTGCAGCTGTAGTCCACGCACTCAAAACATGGCGACATTAACTTCTTGGTAATCGTTGTGAAATCTTCACTGATCACCAAAGTCTGAAATACATCTTCACCCAACCGGATCTAAATCTCAGGCAAAGACGTTGGGTTGAGTTGCTCACAGATTACGACTTACACCCCTGGGAAGGCCAATGTCATGGCCGACGCACGAAGTCGTAAGTCTTATTGTAACAACTTGATGTTACAACAAGGGCAACCACTTCTTCACGAGGAATTTTGTAAGCTTAACCTTCACATTGTTCCTCGAGGATCCCTTTCCACCTTGGTGGCGGAACCTACCCTTACGGATCAGGTCATCAAAGCACAGAAGGTTGATCCAGGAATCTCCCGTATTAAGAGGAACATCAAGAAAGGAGTCGCGGGATGTTTCTCAATTGATGATCAAGGAGTCATACTCTTTAGCAACCGCTTAGTGGTTCCTAAGGTACGAAACCTGAGACGGTTGATCCTTAAGGAGGCTCATGAATCTCCTCTCACGATTCATCCCGGTAGTACCAAAATGTATCAGGACCTACGCCAGAGGTTCTGGTGGACTAGGATGAAGAGAGAAATCACTCAGTTCATTGCTAACTGCGACGTTTGTTGTCGAGTTAAAGCAGAACATCAACGGCCTGCTGGCACTCTTCAACCTTTAGCGATTTCTGAATGGAAATGGGACAAGGTCGGTATGGACTTCATTACCGGGTTTCCCAGGACCAGGAAAGGGAATAATGCTATCTTCGTCGTTATCGACCGCCTCTCTAAAGTAGACCATTTCCTACCTATTCGAGAGAGTATAACCGCTAGCCAGCTAGCAGATTTGTATGTCTCTCGGATAGTATGACTTCATGGTGTGCCGTTGGAGATTAATTCTGACCGTGGAAGTCTTTTCACTTCACGATTTTGGGAAAGTTTCCAGAATGCTATGGGAACTCATCTCTCTTTCAGCACCACCTTCCATCCTCAGTCAAGTGGTCAAGTGGAACGAGTCAATCAAATTCTGGAAGACATGCTTCGAGCCTCTGTCATCTCTTTCGGTATGGAATGGGAGAAGTGCCTTCCATTTGCCGAATTCGCTTATAACAATAGTTATCAAGCCAGCTTGGGCAAAGCTCCCTCCGAAGTTCTATATGGACGAAGATGTCGAACACCTCTTAACTGGTCAGAAACCAGGGAAAGACAATTCTTTGGTCCGGATATGATCCAGGAAGCAGAAGAGCAAGTTCGCATCATTTGTGCGAAATTGAAAACAGCCCAGTCTCGCCAGAAGAGCCAATATGATAGTCATCATAAGGCAGTGACTTTTGAAGTTGGCGATAAGGCTTACCTTCGGGTTACTCCTCTTAAGGGAACCCATCATTTCGGTATCAAAGGCAAATTGGCCCCTCATTACATCGGTCCTTTTCTCATTCTTGCCAAACGAGGAGAAGTTGCCTACCAATTAGAACCTCCGCACCTCTCCAGAGTTCATGATGTCTTCCACGTATCTCAACTCAGGCGTTGCTTCTCGGATCCTATCCGCAGAGTGGACCACGAAACGCTTGATCTCCAGGACAATCTCACATATCGAGAATACCCCGTTCGTATTCTTGATCAAACCGAGCGCACCACTCGACGTCGTAATATCAAGTTTCTCAAGGTTCAATGGTCACATCATTCCGAGACTGAAGCTACCTGGGAAAGGGAGGATCGTCTTCGACTTGAGTAGCCCACCCTCTTTCCGGAGGAACCCGAATCTCGGGACGCGATTCTTTTGAGTGGGGGTGAGTTGTCACATCCCTAGTCAGTGCTTGCATTAGGACTAGCTAGAGTGTGCATCATGTTTACTTTTCAAAGAAACTTGAAATGGGAATGACAGAAACCCCAGCACCCCTCTTCTAACAACTAGGGTTTAATAAAATCTATTCCAGTGTACCCAAAATGACCTTCAAAAATGTTCATCATTTCTGCCTTGGTCTTAAACCTCTGCCAAAAATGGTGCACAATTTTCTAGGACATCCATGGTCTCTGGATTAAATCATATGGTATTTGCATTTGGGCATTTAAATGCTATAAAATATTTTATGTGCCAAAATAATCGTAAACTAAAATGTTCCATGCTGTTCATATTATATACAGTGGGCATGAGAAGTTTTATGAGCTATAAAAATGTTCTTGCATTTTTATTAATTCCACAAAGTTGCAAAAGAAATGAAACAGAAAGTAAATAGGAAAAAAAAGAAGGAAAGCAAACTTACCTGAGCCCACTTACCTGTGTGGCCCAGCCGGCCCAGCCCACCAGGGGCATCCCCGTCTTCTTCGCCACGCCAGCGCATGAAGCTGCTCAGTGGCGAGCGCCGCCGAAGCGCCGGCCACCTCCTGCCTGCCTGGCTGGCCTCCTCGACCCGCTGGATGAATCAGAACAACGCCACGCAGACTCCTCGACCCCCTCGACCGCTCCCCTCTCCTGGTTCTCTCTTCCTCGCACCGCCCGAGCGGAGCTCGTCGCTGCCGCCGTGTCCATCGAGTCCCCCTCGCCTCTCCGACGAGCCCCCGAGCTCCGCCTTGCTGCCATGCTTCTCTACGCCGAACCACAGGACCCCGGGCGCCTTGAAGCTTCGTCTTCGAGCTCGTCTTCTCTGCACGGCCGCCGGACGCCATCGACAAATTCGCCGGACCCCGTGCCTCCCCTGCCTCGCCAGCAGTACTAGAAGAACCGCGGTGAGCCCCGGTTTGGTTTCCCCCATGCCCCGTCGCCTAACTTGCTCCCTAGCAGCTCCAGCCACCAGAGCCGAGCGCTCCTCGCCGTCGGCCATGGCGCCGCCGCGGCCACAGTGACTGCCACTCGCGTCCGAGTGCATCACCGCACTCAGCACATCACCACAGACCCGTAGCAACCAACTGCTGCTCCTGTCGTGCGCTGTAACATCGTTTTTGCCGACGCCCGAATTCCGGCCGCCGCCTTTGAGCTCGCCGCCGATGATTCCGGCCACCCCAGCACCTAACGTCGCCTCCACTAGATGCGCACGAGCCCCAGCTCGCCGTAGAGCCCAACCGCGTCTCAAACGACGGCCTCTAGGCAAAACCCGAGCACTGCCGCCGCGTTTGGCCTCGCCGGCGTCGAGCCGCCGGTGGGTTTGACCTGTTTGACCACGCTTGGACCCCCCCTGTGTCATTGACATGTGGGGCCGGTCGTTGACTAACTTCAGTTTAGGTTTTAATTAAACACTAATTGCTGTCAATAGTTTAGTGAGTCACAGACATGTGGGGCCCAGCCCCGGTTAACTTTAGTTTAGTGTTAAGCTCTTTTAATTAGCTCCAGAGACACTGACATGAGGGACCCACTGGTCAGGTTTGACCTGGGCGCCCTGTTGACTTGCTGACGTCAGCATGATGTCATGCTGATGGAGTAAAGGATTTTCTTGGATTATTAGATTTAAAAACAATTCAAGAAATTCCAGAAAATGCTTTAAACTTCAAAAAATCATATAATTTCAATAGTAGCTCAGATGGAAAAGATTTATATAAGAAAATTGATCAGAAAAATCCAATCTTTCCAATGGCACTGGTTTCATGCATGTTTAAGCAAGTTAACCTTGCTGTCTACATTAAAACAAGTTAATGCACTTAAATAAATAATAGTTTGGGTTTCAATTTGAATCTTTGATTCAAATGGGCTCAAACCCTTCTGGTTATAGTTGCATTAGCCCATAACACATGCATATTGCCATATCATGAGCATGCATCATATTGTTGCATTTGTTTGCTTGTTGATTGTATCGCCGATATTCTCCGTGTTAGGTCCTGCTCCCGAGGATACTTCTGCGTACCCAGCTGAAGAGCAGTATCCGACAACCACTCTGTCAGGCAAGCAATCATTGATCATTCCGATACAAACCCATCTTCTCGCTCCTGCTCTCTTTTATTGCATTAAGGCAACAGCGTGTGAACTGCTACTTGCTGCGGTAGTTGAACCCTATTCCCTTGCATGACCAGTCATTGCCACAGTAAATAGTTGAAACCCACTAGCATGTGTAGGAGTTGATTAAGCCATGTGTTATGTGATCCACCATGCTATTTGTTTATGTTGCCTGCTATGCTTAGAGTTGTGTGAGGTCTGGTTCATCTGGGTGATGGATCAGAGTGAAATGATCATTCCGGTAAAGAGAAGGAAGTGTGGAACATGTTTGGTAAAGGTAATGAAAGGCCATGTAGGAGTACGTGGTGGGTTGTTTCATTGGAACCGTTCATTGGACCCGAGATCTGTATGTGTGGTTCAAGTTCCAGCTACTACCATGCATTGGGCCCGAAACCAATGGACCCTCTCGGCTTATTAATTACCCTCGATCTCTGTCCAGGAGTTGCAACTAGTTTCTGGTGTTTGTAGTTTACTGGTGGTCGTGCACAACGCTGACCCTCGGGGTGGGCTGTGATGCGACAGGTACATGGCACGGTGTACAGGTTGCCCGTTTGGTGACTCGGGAACCCTGTACACATGTTTGGGGCCGTGAGCGACACCCCAGCCGGATCTCCCCACGGATGGAACCCAAATAGGCGATAAACCTGGACGAGAGACTTGTGTAGTTTGTCAGGTCGTGGCCGACACCCTCGCTGGGCTTCCGCTTGAAGGTTGCCGAGTACATGTCGAGTAAACAGCGATAAGTGGTGGAAGCGTGTGTGAAGAAGTACACCCCTGCAGGGTTATCAATCTATTCCAATAGCCGTTGTTCGCGGTACGAACTACTTGGTTACTCTTATAGTTCATAGACAAATTGATGGATACTACTAAAAGCCTCAAGACAAGTGTGAGTGCCGTGGATGGCCCTTTCGTAGGATGACGGAAGAGGATCCTCGGTGGTGTATTGTTGTGGTGAGTAGAGGACTCGTGTACGTAGTAATATCTTGCAATCTGTTGAGAGTTGTAGTATAGGTTAGCCAAGAGTCAAAGCTGGCTTTCTGCTATGAACTCCACTACCCCT
>LR738715.1:495439614-495460385 GCA_902687465.1 Secale cereale
AATAGTTGAAACCCACTAGCATGTGTAGGAGTTGATTAAGCCATGTGTTATGTGATCCACCATGCTATTTGTTTATGTTGCCTGCTATGCTTAGAGTTGTGTGAGGTCTGGTTCATCTGGGTGATGGATCAGAGTGAAATGATCATTCCGGTAAAGAGAAGGAAGTGTGGAACATGTTTGGTAAAGGTAATTAAAGGCCATGTAGGAGTACGTGGTGGGTTGTTTCATTGGAACCGTTCATAGGACCCGAGATCTGTATGTGTGGTTCAAGTTCCAGCTACTACCATGCATTGGGCCCGAAACCAATGGACCCTCTCGGCTTATTAATTACCCTCGATCTCTGTCCAGGAGTTGCAACTAGTTTCTGGTGTTTGTAGTTTACTGGTGGTCGTGCACAACGCTGACCCTCGGGGTGGGCTGTGATGCGACAGGTACGTGGCACGGTGTACCGGTTGCCCGTTTGGTGACTCGGGAACCCTGTACACATGTTTGGGGCCGTGAGCGACACCCCAGCCGGATCTCCCCACGGATGGAACCCAAATAGGCGATAAACCTGGACGAGAGACTTGTGTAGTTTGTCAGGTCGTGGCCGACACCCTCGCTGGGCTTCCGCTTGAAGGTTGCCGAGTACATGTCGAGTAAACGGCGATAAGTGGTGGAAGCGTGTGTGAAGAAGTACACCCCTGCAGGGTTATCAATCTATTCCAATAGCCGTTGTTCGCGGTACGAACTACTTGGTTACTCTTATAGTTCATAGACAAATTGATGGATACTACTAAAAGCCTCAAGACAAGTGTGAGTGCCGTGGATGGCCCTTTCGTAGGATGACGGAAGAGGATCCTCGGTGGTGTATTGTTGTGGTGAGTAGAGGACTCGTGTACGTAGTAATATCTTGCAATCTGTTGAGAGTTGTAGTATAGGTTAGCCAAGAGTCAAAGCTGGCTTTCTGCTATGAACTCCACTACCCCTCTTGATAATGTTGCATGTATGATAGGTTCTGTTGTAAGACTTGTTGAGTACCTTTGTACTCATGTTTGCTTAATAACTGTTGCAGAGGAGAACCCTGCCCCTTCTGATCGGTTCTACATAGACTTTGACGTCGACGAGTAGCTTGTTACCCAGACAGAGATCTGGAGCTTGTGGAGGGCCTTGTAGATAGTCAGGCTACACCAAGCCTGTTTTATTTTCTAAGTTGTCTGTACCCAGACATGTAGCTTCCGCTTGTGCTTGTATGACTGTATGACTTGAGTGTTGGGTCATGTGACCCCTACCTGTATGGATATGTTATGTACGGCTCTTGGAGCCTTTTAAATAAAGTACTTTGAGTCATAGAGTTCTGTTGTGATGCAATGTTGTATTTGCACATATTGAGCATATTGTGTGTATGATTGAAATGCTTGGTATGTGTGGGATCCGACACCTAGTTGTTTTCCTTTGGTAGCCTATCTTACAGGGAAATGCCTCCTAGTGCTTCCAATGAGCCTTGGTAGCTTGCTACTGCTTGGAACACGTAGGCTGGCCGACATGTGTCCTTCTTCGTTCCTGTGTCTGTCCCTTAGGGGAAATGTCACGCGTTGTTCCTTTAAGTCCATGTAGCTTGCTACGACTTGGGTTCATACGTTGATGACCGACATGTTCGTTGCTGGGTCATGGATGCCTGTCTCTGTAATTTAGTGCCACTTTTGGTTTATAACTAGCCATGTCGGCCCGGGTTCTCTATCATATGGATGCTAGCGACACTGTCATATACGTGTGCCAAAATGCGCAAACGGTCCTGGGCCAGGTAAAGGGAAAACTATTGTTGTTGTTGTTGTTGTTGTTGTCGTTGTTGTTGTTGTTGTTGTTTGTCACACCCTGATTTTTGGCCCTTTCTTTTTATTTTGGATTTATTTAAACTTTTGATTTGAATTGCTTTTTGTGGCTTTGTGGTCCTGAAACCTGGGAAGAGCATATCTTTTCATGCTCCCAAGTGGCTTGTCATCCCCAAAACCATCTCAAGACCTTTTTGAGGGAGTCCTGGATCGAGGGGTCCACATGTGACCGGATAAACTCATGGTGGGCCGGACTGGTGGGCCGTGAAGATTATAATCGAAGATCATCTCTCGTATCCGGATAGGACTCCTGTATTCATGTAATGGCAAGTTTTAGGTTCGGGTGTAGATTTTCCTTCCTCTGCAAGATGACATGTACAAACCCTAGGCCCCTCCTGTGTGTATATAAGCCAGAGGGTTTAGTCCGTAGAGGCTAAGAGAAGAGAATCACAATATCCTTATAGGCTAGACTTAGGGTTTAACCATCGCTAATTTGCTATGGCTCCTAGGTGCATATGCACCCATTAACTAGATACACATTTTGAAAAGTTGAAAAATTCCGAACAAAAATCCCGTGTGTA
Organism: Secale cereale; assembly: GCA_902687465.1. Lineage (NCBI taxonomy): Eukaryota > Viridiplantae > Streptophyta > Magnoliopsida > Poales > Poaceae > Secale > Secale cereale. Next base: position 495,442,007 of record LR738715.1, read on the forward strand.
TATCGGGACATTCTATGTGCGTACACAGAGTTTCTGGCGAAAAACGAGGTTTTTTGTGGCTTGTGTAAAAAACGACAATTTCTAATGCTTCATTATAACTATTAACGAGGTATTTCTTTATCTTTTTTACACAAGCCACAAAAAACATCATTTTTCCAACGAAACATTGTGCACGCACATAGAATGTCCGGATATACTTTTGTTTAGATTTTTTCAACTTTTTACGATCTCGAGGTAGAGCAACTCTTGTATTCACATTCATCCATACTAATATAGTAGGAAGTAGGGTATTACCTCGATCGAGAGGGCCTGAACCTGGGTAAACATCGTGTCCCCAGTCTCCTGTTACTATTGATCCTTAGACGCATAGTTCGGGACCCTACCCGAGATCCGCCGGTTTTGACACCGACATTGGTGCTTTCATTGAGAGTTCCACTATGTCGTCACGAAAGGGCTGATGGATCGCGTCATCAACCACAACGGCGACACCGAGGGAATTTTCCCTCTAGGCCAACTTTTCCTGTTCGGCGGCTTCGCGCTCCATGCCAACACCGAAGGCCACCTCGAGCAGATCGAGAGCTACGCCCCTGGCCATCAAGTCAGATTCAGAAGCTTGAACTATGTTGCTGATATCTGCGGAGACTTGATCTTCGCCGGATTCGAGCCAGAGGCAACCTCTCTTTGCCGCCTAACTCTATCATCGGATCAGGAAATAGCACCTGCAACTGTTCTTGCCCTAAATCCAGAATAGATCGCGACACCCGAGGACGGGAAGCTCAACCCCACCATGGGAGCCGCAGACTCTACGGCGTTGGAGCCGCACACGGACCCAACTACGAGCAAGGTCTGTGTTACCGGAACCCCAGACTCAACTTCGACCTCTGATTTCGAATCACGCGCATCCGCACCCTTCTACCCGATCAGGCGTCTATCGCCGAATTCAGTGCCGCAGATATCTTCCAGCACTCACCCTTTGGCGACATGTTAAAGTCGTTAAGATATCTCTCCCTAGAAGAGGACACACAGTCGCATTGTATCTAGTTCGAACTAGAGGCTGATGGAGAATTTCGTTCCCCACCCACCACCCACTAGATAGCCATGGTCGAAGATCTAATCGACCTACTTGACTATGCTTCCAAAGACTTCGAAGGTATGGACCTCGAAACTGAAGTGGATCCAGATCAAGGCCGACCCGTAACCGGGCGGTGGACAACCACGTCTTCGTACAACGTGTACATGGTGGATACACCCAAGGAGGCGGAGGGCGACGGCGAAAACAATCCCGTAGAGGACAAGCCCACCGAAGAACCTCCCAAACGTCGGCGTCCAGAACGCCGAACTAAATCCCGTAAAGGAAATGATAGCAACACTGTGACTAATGACGGTGATATTGCGGAACAAGCCGAAGACCCCACAGACCCAGCGATGGAGCAGGAGGAGCAAGAGGATGGCGAACTTAGTCCAAAGCCGCAGTCCGATGACAGCGATGCCGAAGACGGTACTTATGAACCGGTCTCCAAAGAAGAAGATAGCCTGGGTGACGATGAATTCATCATCCCAGAAGAACCCTCAGAACAAAAGCGCTTCCATCGGAGGCTTATTGCCACCGCAAGGAGCCTAAAAAAGCAGCAGAGACGGCTTTGAGCCGCACAAGACACGCTCAATGATAGATGGCATGAGGTGCTAGACGCCAAACAGAAACATGGCTATAACGGCCAAACCAAAGGCTATCCCAAGCGCAAACTACTGCCCGATTTCGACGACGAGGCCGTTGCGCCCGTCCCGCCGAAGAATAACGCCGCCGACAAGCTAGACCGACCACCTCGCGGACGGGACAGAGTCGCCATCAATGGCGTACACAAGCCCGCACCACCACTCCGTAAAGGAAATGAGAGTGCGGCTCAAGTCCAAAAACATGATCTGCATGAGGACCTGAACAAAAAAGCTAGCAAGACCAGGTCTATATACGGACCTAGAAACTGGGCTCCCGCACGGGACGGCGGCTAGCAAGCCAATCACGTCGGTGACATACCAGTTCGGGGTCAGTACCGATCACCGCAACCATCGGACATACGCCACGATATAGCAAGATACAGAGGAGCCGCACACCCTCTCTGCTTCATCGATGAGATGCTGCGTCATGATTTCCCAGAAGGGTTTAAACCAGTGAACATCAAAGCATACGATGGAACGACGGATCCCACCGTCTAGATAGAAGACTTTATTCTTCACATCCACATGGCTGGAGGAGATGATATCCACGCCATCAAATACTTACACCTCAAGCTGAAAGGACCATCTCGGCACTGGCTAAACAACCTCCCAGAGAACTCCATTGGGAGTTGGGAAGAACTTGAGGATGCTTTTTGGGCCAATTTTCAAGGGACTTATGTCCGGCCCCCGGACGCTGACGATCTAAGTCACATCATCCAACAACCTGGGGAGTCAGTCCACAAGCTTTGGAATCAGTTTCTTACCAAGAAGAACCAAATCATAGACTGTCCGGACGCTGAAGCCTTAGCGACATTTAAGCACAGTATCCGGGACGAATGGCTAGCCAGACACCTTGGACAGGAAAAGCCAAGGACAATGGCAGCCTTAACTACACTCATGACTCGCTTTTGCGCGGGTGAGGATAGCTGGTTTGCTCGTAGCAGTACCAATGACCCTGGAACATCTGAAGTCAGGGATGGCAATGGAAAGCCATGATGTAACAAAAACAAACATCAAAACAATTCTGGAAGCCTAGATGATACAACGGTAAACGCCGGATTCAGTGGCTCTAGACCTGGTCAGTGGAAGAAGCCATTTAAAGGCAACAAAGATGGTCCATCAAGTTTGGACAGAATATTAGATAGGCCCTGCCAAATTCATGGCACCCTAGAGAAACCTGCCAACCATACCAACCACAACTGTTGGGTTTTCAAGCAGGCCAGCAAGCTAAATGCCGAACACAGAGGGAAGGAGACTCAGAGCGAAGACGAGGATGAACCTCGCCAGCCGAATATAGGGGGGCAGAAGAAATTTCCACCGGAGGTCAAACCAGTGAACATGATATATGGCACTCATATCCCAAAGAGGGAGCGCAAGTGCGCACTCTGAGATGTCTACGCCGTTGAGCCTGTCGCCCCCAAATTCAACCCATGGTCAGCCTATCCGATGACTTTTGATCGCAGGGATCATCCGACTAGTATTCGGCATGGGGGTTCGGCTGCCCTAGTGCTCGACCCAATAATTGCTGGATACCGTCTAACCTGAGTACTTATGGACGGCGGTAGCAGTCTCAATCTGATATATCAGAATACTGTCCGCAAGATGGGGATCGACCCGTCAAGAATCAAGCCAAGTAGCACGACCTTTAAAGGAGTGATACCGGGCGTTGAAGCCCGCTGCACAGGCTCTTTAATGTTGGAAGTTGTATTCGGTTCTCCCGACAACTTTCGAAGCAAAGAACTAATCTTCGACATAGCTCCATTCCGAAGTGGCGATCACACTCTACTCGGAAGAATGGCCTTCGCCCGCTTTAATGCAGTCCCGCATTATGCCTACCTAAAGCTTAAACTGCCTCGACCACATGGCATTATCACGGTCAATGGAAATATGGAGCGCTCTCTCCATACGGAGGAGGACACTGCGGCCTTAGCAGCCGAAGTCCAAAGCAGCCTATTCAAGCCGGATAATCCATCAATAGTGGACACAACTAAACGTGTCCGGCACATGCCTCAGTGCGGCAGCTCAGATGACCCTAAGCAAGATTGACAGCTACGCCCCCGTCGACTGCCCATAAGGTGATAACATATGTGCCTCGAGTACATAACTATGCCTTAAAAATTCCTTGGGCGATGACTGGGGGCACCTGCACATAGTCCATAGTTCGGCTAGACCCTATTCGGGCTCTAAACTTTTTAGGTTCATCAAATGAACCAACCTTGCTATGGCCAAACAAGATTGATTTCTTCTTTTTCCAGGTTTATTTTCTTTTCTTTTTTCTTTCAGATGGCCATCATACTCCCACCCCTTCAAGGACACATTACAGAGGAGGAAACGACGCAGACGTGCAGCAGGGACCCGCACTAAGGCTTATTTTTAGATTAAGACCCTGTGTAAACCTTTTTTCATTTTCTTGTTATATACCTTCTTGGCATGTAAAATGTCCAAAAAAGGTTTTTTCGGCATTGTCTGTAAGATTAAGGCTCGCCGTATTATAGAGGGATATTAATAGAACAACTTTACTCACATTATGCTTGGAGTTTTATTCACTCACCATAAAATGTTCTCTTCCCGCGTCAGATTGCCATATGTACCTTGTTAATAAGGGTTTATTGCGAGGGGCTATATTCAACCCTGATATATGTCAAAAAGACCGAACACCTATAGGGAGTGTTCGGCGTCCTGGATGTTTGCCTTATATGCATCAGTTCTGAATCATGTCTTGGGTCAATAGTTGGGTTGCCCGGCTCCTGTGCTTACCCCTACGTTCCCAATTGTTCGGCTAGGGTGTAAAGGGAGAACTATTGCGATTGTACTTCTGGCTACTCCGGTCAAGTACCACAGTAGAGAAAGCCGAAAACTGACCGTCATGATATGCAAGAACCTGGTCTGCAATCCGGTGACTTAGTTTTATACTACGATCGATAGAGATCTACCTCGTGTTATACGAAGGGCTGGTTCTTCGCCCAGGCAGGTGCAATTGGATGCCTTAAGTAAGGAATATTATATCCACACCAGGGGCTAGTACCTAGCCGCACATGTCAAACTCCTACGACTAAGTGAAAGCAATAACGCCGCATAGTCTGATTGCCTGGTTCGCTCCGCATACACCTCCTATACGGACCAAGACGTTGGATAAAGAGTGTACATGCATATGACCGAACACCTAAGTACTATGTACATGGGGGCTGAAGCCGACGATTGGAAACTTTCAGATTTAGATAAACAGTCACACATGAGGTAAAAGACGCTGATATTATAATAGCGCAAAAGTTATATACATTGGATTCATAAACATAGTCTTTACATCCTGATACAGTTAGTCAAAAACAACATCCCTCGAACACTGGCCTTCTACAAGGCGGGCGCCCTCGATGACGTCCTCGAGATACTTCTCCGGCTAGTGGTGCTCCTTGCCTGCGGGCGGGCCAGCAGTAGCTATATGCACTGCGTTCATCTTCACCCAGTGCACTTTGGCATGAGGGAAGGCCATCTGAGCACCTTCTATGCAGGCCGAACGTGTTAACGCATTGACCCGCAGACTCGCCTCCATGAGCCGCTTCACCAATCCGAAGTAGCTACTTGGGTTTGGCTTAGCGGACCATAGCCGGACTATTAAGTCCTTCATGGCCGAGCCCGCCATGTTGTGCAGCTCGACGAACTGCTTCATCTGGTCGCTGAGGGGCATCGGATGCTTTGGCGCATAGAACTGCAACCAAAACAGCTTCTCCGTGTTATTCCCTTCCAGGGCTCGAAAGTACAGGGCGGCGTCAGCGCTGCTCCTCGGAAGATCAGCAAACACGCCTGGAGGACTCCATAATCGTGTCGGCCCAGTGTACCTCTATCCTCCGAAGATGCTCCGTAAGAGAAATGTCTTACCAGATGCTATCTGCCGTGCCTGCTCGATTTCCTGATGAGCGCTACATGACTCGCTCCGCGCATCCTGGGCAGTCTTCACTGCCGCAGACAGCTCGGTTGCTTGTTCCGAAGTCTTGTTCTCCAATGCCTCACATTTGAGAATGGCATTGTTAAGATCGACCTCGACTTCGGACACCCGAGCCTGGTGCTTCTCGCACTCCGCCTTTTCGGCCTCTAAATCAGCATCCGCTTTGTCAGCGGCCACCTTGTTCACTTCGGCCTCCTTCTTGGCCTTGGCAACCTTGCTCTTGAGGGCCTCGAGCTGAGTGGCGCCAACTGTCTAATACGGAATATACTATTAGAGTTTATAAATATACTCAATTCATTAAGTCTTATTGACATTTCAAAAATCCGCATACCTTGCGTTTCATCCAAACGCCGGTTGACGCGGTCGTGGTCCGCGTTGGCCAACTCGAGCTTCCGATTTAGTTCGGCAACCTCTGCGTCTCGCGCGGTTGCCGTAACTAGTGAAGCCTGCACAACAGTTCAGTTCTGTGAGCATGCTATACTACAGATACTTCGTCCGACTCCTTTCAAAATCACACAAAGCATCAGGGGCTACTGGCTATGTATGTGCATTAAAAGTAAAAAAGTCTATAAAAAGCATTACATTGCTTACCTCAAAGCCTGTTAATAGGCTGTTGAAGGCTTCATTTAGTCCGCCCTTGACGGACGGAATCTTATTCATCACGGCACCCATCACGGTGCGGTGTTCTTCAATGACGAGAGCACTCTGCAGTGCTCCCTCCATGGAGTCCGGCGCTTCCGGATTAACTCCGGGCGCCGCCGTATCCTCCTCCGCTTGAGGAGTCGGGTCTCCGGACCCAGGAGCCGCACTAGGCTCCGAGACAGTATTCGGTGGGGCCACCGATTGTTTGGGCCCCACATCTTCGGCCTCCATGGGGGTTGTTTTCCCATGGTCAGCGGCGGTCGAGGTATTACCTCTGGCCGCCCCATCACCTACCCCGCCCTTAAGGACACCCACTGGGAGGACACTTCGGTGTCCCTGCTGATCATGGGCGATGGAGCTCGGACCGGCGGGTCACTCTCCGTCTCTCCAGGCGCAAGAGAGTTCCCCTCCGATGAGATAGCATTAGGGTGTCCACCGGGAGGGCTGTAGGTCAGCGGGAGAAAAATAGTAAGTAAATTGTCAAAAATACCAAACGAATAAAGGTGAAATAGTCAATCCGGACAAACTTACGATTTGGGCAGGGGTTTCACCCTGGGCTTCACTACAAAGCTATGTTCGGACGAATCCGAACTAGCTCCGAGGTTCAGTTTCCTCCGGGGCGTGGCCGTACCCGCGTCAGCGACGGCCCCCATCTTCTTCCCCCTACCTTGCTTAGGGGGCTCTTCTTCTTCCTCCTCATCATCTTCCTCCACCTCGTCAGAGGAGAGGATGTGAAGGTCCTCGGGCTTCTTGCCCGCATGACGGGGGCTGTTCCGGCCCCCTTGCCCTTCGTCTTCTTGGGATTCTTGGTCGGCGCCTAGTACGGCGCCAGGACCAGCATCGCTATCACCAGAGGCGATTCTGGGTCTTCGGGCAAAGGTGCCAGACTCTTAATCCGTGTCGCCTTCTTCGTCCAGCCATGTATATCACGTAAAAATTCCAATTCCTATTATCGTCAAATAAGGGAAGGGTATATGTTCGGAAAGGATTTCTATTACCTCTGGGGCGGAGGCCATAGTGCTATAGCCCGCATCCTCGGTCTCTTCGGGCCATTCCTTCTGGCTCTTGAAGAGATGCTTCCAGATCTCCTTGTGCATAAAGCCGAAGAGATGCTTCAGCGGCTTGTCTCCTACTGGATCGAACTCCCATAGGGAGGAGTCCCGGATTTGGCAAGGGAGAATAAGCCAGGTCAGCATCACCTCGACCACGGAGGAGAGCAGGTGCCCCTTGGAAATCATGCCGGACATGCGGCTCACAAGAGTCGTCACTTCAGTTGTAGACCCCCAGTTCAGACCCTTTTTGGTCCAAGAGGTCAGCCTCTGTGGGGGTCAGGATCTGAAAGCAGGCTCCTCCGCCCACTTGGCGTCGCGGGGTTCGGTGATGTAGAACCACTCCTGCTGCCAAACCTTATTCGTCTCCACGAATGAGCCCTTGGGCCAAGCTGCATTCGGGAGCTTGCTAATCATGGCGCCCCCGCACTCCGCATGCTGTCCATCCACCACCTTCGGCTTCACGTTGAAGGTTTTGAGCCATAGGCTGAAGTGTGGAGGGATGCGGAGGAAAGCTTCACATACCACTATAAAAGCGGATATGTGAAGGATTTAGTACGGGGCTAGATCATGGAAAATTAGCCCGTAGAAGAACAAAAGAACCCGAACGAACGGGTGGAGTGGAAACCCTAGCCCCCTAACAAAGTGAGAGGTAAAAACTACCCTCTCACCCGCCTCAGGGACGGGAGTTACCTGACCCTTGGCAGGGACTCGATGTGCGATATCAACGGCGAGATAGCCCACGCTCCTATGATCCGCCACAGTCTTTTCTGTGACCGTGGAAGCTTTCCACTTGCCCCTGGCACCGGATCCAGCCATTGCTGGGAAGGGTAGTAGTGGTTGAGAAACGAGGAGCAGTATGCGCAGGAGATGAGAATCTTGGGGCTAGGGAGATTGGAGAGCTCAAAGCTTGAGGAAGGCATGGGGCTTATGAAAGGGATTGGTGTCCTTTTATAATGCTGCGAATACAGAACGCCCCCCCCCCACTTTAGCCATAAACCTCACCGGTTCCCAAAGTCGTGCGTAATGCGCAGCATGGGTGCACACGTCATATTGATAAGGATCCCACAATAAGCGGGCACGACCTCTATTCTGACGGGACGTGTCAATGAGGATATACCTCGAAACACAAAACAAGGACAAGATAAATTGGTTCAATATGTTAGTGGGATGGACGTGACACTTCACCCAAAAGTTTTCAGTAGAGACACACTATCGATTTTCTTTTAAGAGCCTTGCCTTCGAGGCTAAGGGTTGTACTAACCTTGCAGAGCCGAACACAATACACCTTTTTGCAGAAGATCTATTCGGAAGAAAGAACCCTCCTTGCAATGCCGAAGACAATATGGAAGCCGAACTCATCGTCATCAAAGACAAGTTCAGGGGCTACTGAGGAAGTCCTGGATCGAGGGGTCCTCATGTGGCCGGATAAATTCCTCGTGGGCCGGACTGGTGGGCTGTGAAGATTATAATCGAAGATCATCTCTTGTATCCGGATAGGACTCCTGTATTCATGTAATGGCAAGTTTTAGATTCGGGTGTAGATGTTCCTTCCTCTACAAGATGACATGTACAAACCCTAGGCCCCTCAGGTGTGTATATAAACCGGAGGGTTTAGTCCGTAGAAGCTAAGAGAAGAGAATCACAATATCCTCATAGGCTAGACTTAGGGTTTAGCCATTACGATCTCGAGGTAGATCAACTCTTGTATTCATATTCATCCATACTAATATAGCATGAAGTAGGGTATTACCTCGATCGAGAGGACCTGAACCTGGGTAAACATTCTGTCCCCAGTCTCTTGTTACTATCGATCCTCAGACGCATAGTTCAGGACCCCCTACCCGAGATCCGCCGGTTTTGACACTTTTCACTTTCATCTTAGCCCAATCCCAATATTCTTTTTAATGGGAATATTCCTTTTTCTATTAAAGGAATAATCCTTTTTGCCCTAGGTTGTGAAACAACTTATATTTCTGTTACTCCCAAAATTCCCAAATAATTCTCGTAAATTGTTTGGGTCATATCTTTCACAAATATGTCAAAACCCTTCATTGGCACCATCAAAGATAACTCACAAATATCCCTTTTCTCATTCTGCCCTAAGTGGCTTTTTGAGAAGGAAGTGCTATTTATCTTTGCTTGATTGACCCCAAACTTTTTGGAGACCTTTTCCTGTTCATATCATTGCCTCCTGTCAAAATTCAACTCAATTTGCCTAGTGAATATTCCTGAACAATTTTTCAAAGTTCCTGTCTGAGGGAAAGCTTTGTGAAGGAAGTACTAGATACAGTAATCCAAATGAGTTAAAAATTTGCAAGGTCCTTCATATGATCAAATCGTAACTGTCCTCAATATTTGGGCTCATGTAATCACTCTATGTGTTCTCAGCATCAAATCTTGGTTTCTGGTCATATTTTTAGGTTGTGAAGCAACTATATTTTATACTGCTTCATTATTGCTGAAAACTTACTAGGACATGGTCCTACCCATATAAACCCTCTCCACCAAATTTGGGCTCAATTCATGAACCCATTTTCCCTTAGCAAATTTTCTTAAATTTTGTCCAGAGAGCTGCATTGTGAAGCAAGTACCTTCTTTGTATTTCCAAATAGCATGAAATTTTACAGCAGCTTCATATCATCAAATAACTCATCTCCTCCAAAATTTAGCTCAGTCCAAATTGATATGTGTGTGCTACTTCATACTTTGTATTTTGTATGGTGCATTCTAGAGCAAGTACCCTCTATACTCCTCCGCTTTCACTAATATTTTTCCAACACTGTCACCTGGGCATGTGATCAAACCGTGCCAAAGCTCAACCTCTGCCTCCTCCTGGAATACTCTCCCCGCAACACAAACACCTTGTTGTTCATCTGAGTTGGCTCCACGTGCAAATCTCTTCTTTGCCCCTAGGCTCTTTTCTTTCTTCATTTGCACGAAGGGTAGCATGGTATATCTACTAGACACCAATTTGGGCGCCAGGGAGCACTAGATGCCAAGGTTCAAGTGGTGACCACCACCATGGCACTCCATGGACGTGAGCTGAGCGTCGTTTGCTCAAGCCCTTCCCCTGTTCGTCGGTTCTGAGCGCTTCGCCATGTCCAGACGCTTCCCGTGACCTCCTGCGTCATTTCCTCGTCCGGCCTCACCCTGGTTGCTTTGCTTTCGTGCCCGCCCGTGCCACTAACTGCCCTACCCCGCCTCTATTTCCCGTCGGGGGGAACTAGAGGAAGAAGAAGCCCGGGCCGCCCCACGCCAACCCGCTGGACCAACTTGTAAGTGACCTGGCCATTGACCCATCTCGAGCCTCCGTGTTTGTAAGTTGAAGCGTATTTAGCGAATATGCTTTCGCCTCTGGAAAACACTTTCTAGTTCTTCTTTGAATCAAAGTACGTTTTCCCTTTCTGAAAACATAATCTGCGAACTGTGCTTTCTATTTTTCAGCCTAGGGACTTCTTTGTGGGGATTTTTTTTAATAATTTGGTCCCTCTTCTTCAAACACTCGTATCTCCGCAACCCTAACTCCAAATGAGGTGATTCCAAAGCCCACGTCTTCGTCTCGTCGAGCTTGTTCTGTCGATATCATTTTAAGAAGGTTGTGACCCAGTGAAAATGACCATTATGCCCTTGCCTTTAATCAGCCCCCTCCGAGAAAGAAGTGTTTCCAGTGATTCTTTTCGCAGCTTCACCGCACTTCTTCCCGGAGTATTCTTCATCCCCATGCAAGCCACAACAACCACTTGCATGAGAGCCTTGTAGTAGAAATGGTTTTCAACTTGAATATTTGAATACTTTATGCATGTTAATATTCCATGAATGCTTTATATGCTTGTGAATCCATGCTCATCTTTATGTCATGTTCATGTGCATCTTGTTAGTTAAGCTGAATAGTTGCTAGTATTATTATTCTCATGTTTGGTTCTTGTATGTACTTGCCATGTTAGTGGTAATGTTATGCTCACATGAATAGTTATCATCTGCTCTGCCTGTGATATTCATGATCATCAATATGCCATGTTAATTTGCATTTAAATGATTGCATGTCATCCATGTTCCTGTTGTTCTCAGGCTCATTTAATCATGTTATGATATGACTCAGGATCTTTTCCATTCAAGTTTAATCGGATATTAATTGAACTTGGACACCTCCTGGCCGAGTCATAGTGCCATCAAATAAAGCTGACAAGTGCAACCACACTTTTCTTTATGGGGAGACCATAATGTGGTCTATTGTCATGCCTCTCGCCGGTGCCTCCAACTAGGGAAGGTTATGGGCACGTCTAGGTAGGCGGACATAAGCCTTGTGTGCTCATGTTTGTTATTGAGATCTCATGTCCCTGTTTGGGACCGTTTTGTTTTCCCACGACGGTGGCCATTGGATGTCACGCGGTGACATCAGGGCCGCCCAAGACTTAGCCCAAAGGGGAGTTTGTCGGAGTGACCGAGACAGTGTCATGGCAGTAGATCAGTTTTGTCGGAATGCCGTTGGTCCGCCCGAATGGGAGTATGAGGCCTTGGGTTTCGTGGTGTGGGTATAGTGTGCTAACCTCTGTAGAGTGCATTTAATCTATCGATAGCCGCGCCCGCCGGTAAGGGCCTATTTCGTAGTAGGTCACGCTATGGGTTAACAGTAATAATAATAACCTAATGAAATGAATAACCCTGGTTCGATGAGGAAAGAAGCAAGTTGATCTTTATGTGATCGTAAGAGGATCACAGTGGTATCGTGGATACCGAAGTTTGTTGATTATGGTGTCATGCGATGATCCTGGGTATAGATCAAGCTCCTTGTGGTCTTGTGGTTACTACGATATTGTTAATACGAAGCTTGGTTGAACCTGAGATTGTTGTGTGATGTCCGTGATGCTAAGTTGATGCATGTTGTGGTTACGAGGCAACCCCGAACAGAGTAAGTAAATTGTGATAAGTATGCTGCATGCTAGAATCATCTTGTCCATATCATGAGTGACATTGCCATGATCCTTTCATATGATGCTAGATGTGTTATGTTCAACATGTTTATGCCATGCTCATCTTATGTTTTTCTAGTGGTATCATGTTCATCATTGCTTTAACCTGTAAATGTCATGTTGTTGCTTGTCTTGATTGCTTTGGTTGTTGTGAGCTTGCAAGTACATTCAATGTACCGACCTGGCATTTCATGCCAAAGTGCAGGTGATGTCATGATTGATTAATTGTCAAGATCGCCATTCGTGCTAGCTAGATCGTGTCCCAGCTAGAGTCCTTGCGGAGTGGAGTCCATCACTGTCGTCGATGCTCCACTGCTAGTAGTCATTCCGCTGCTTCGAGTTGTGCTGCTGCTTGCATAGAGCTACCATGGCAGGCGTAGTATCGCCGTGTCGATGTAATAAAGAGCTGATTTGTTCTATGCCAAGCAGTGCTGTATTCCATAAGACTTGATCTCTGGGCTGGAATATGGGGTGTTCCAGTCTCTCTGAGCCGGGGTGCTACAAGGCTTGGTATCAGAGCAGGTCTGGCTGTAGGACACCATAGTCTGCGCGAACGTTAGAAAACAGTTGAATAGAGTCTTGTTAGCCTGCTACATTAGATTGTTGCATTTGTTTGTCACATAGCATGCATATAGACTCATTATGTTGTCACTAACGGTTAATCTCATGAGTGTAGGTGGCATCGGTTTCGATCCACTACCTGCACCCTCATTCTTTATGTACCTGCTCTTCGGTGTTTGGCGTCATCTCTGTCCCAGCGGAGTGATGCCGAGGTACCAAGTGTTCAAGACACCATTTGCGGGTATGGTATCCTTATCTTTCCGCGAGTCACCCCTATCGTTTCGGTGGTAGCCATGTTTCTATCCTGAATCGTGCCTTTCAACTCGCGCTTCGGCAACCCTTACAGATCTTTGCTATCACAAAAGGGCAATGCCAGCAAGCCCAATTTGCATCTCTACCCTACCTTGTCACCCCATTTTTTCGACATGTACGATTCCCTTCCGTATGCTTGATGATGGTGTGTTTGTGACCTCCACGTTTGTCGGTGCAGCAAACCCTGGGTCTGTTACCCAAACTGTGCATAGGAACAAAGACAAGATTGAAGCACCAGACCAAGATGTACGAGAGACCAAGAGGTCAATGAGGCCAACAAACAGACCAGAGAAGCAAGGCGTCACCGAGAGAAGGGCCTCCTTTGCCGGGCAGGTGAGCCCGGCGAGGGGCAGGGCCTTCCTTAGAAGGAGACAATCAAGACACCCCGGCAGGGCCTGCCGGGGCTCGCGGGGGCAAAACCACCTCACCAATCACTCAAGCACGACCCATGTCGTCGATCAATGCGGTGTCAAGCCGCAAGATGATTAAGTGGCGGCCATTAGCCACATGGCAGCCTTTCCCTACGAGAAGTACCCGTAGATGACACCCGTCCCACGACATGTCAAGAGGACAGACGCGGAGCTGGCAAAATGGCTCGGCAAGCCTTGCCGGGAAGCCAATGATGTGATACTAAGCGGTGCATTTAATGCACCTTGTCAACCTGCAGAGTTAGGTATGATAGCACACTGTGGTAGCCCCTTGATCTATAAAAGGAGGCCCATGGCAATCGTAGAAAGGGGTTGGAAAGTTGACGAACCCACACCCCCATACACCCGTAGTCGATGCTGCCTAAGGCAACCCATGCAGGGCAAGTGTACTATGCTCCACCACCTCCATTCCACCAAAGCAGGAATAGGGTTTTACGCCTCGCAGTGGCCCTAACCTGGGTAAATTGTTTGTGTGCTCTCTGATGTGCTGTTGTGCGCTGGTATGCTCTTTTCGCAACGTGACATTCCCCTGCCGAACCAGCAAGGGGCCTCCTGGTCCCATAGGTGGCCGCTGATATCCCGCACATCTTTGGCGCACCAGGTAGGGGGCTTGCTTGCGCGAACCTGAAAGCATGCGCATCGCATCATCTTCATCACCGTCTTCATCTTCGACGGCGCTATCAGCTATGGCGCCCAATAAGAAATCTGGTGCTTCTGCCCACCCATCCACCTCGAAGGCTCCGCCACCCGTGGCCTCTAATGCTGCGTGGGATGCGATGCGAGCGGAGACATGAACGCTGCTGGGGACATGGTTGGAGCAGGTGGCATCATCACCACTTCCCCCGCGGCCGGCACAGGGGCAGGAGATGTCGGAGGAGAACAACATCAGCAGTGCCTCAACGGTCACATTCCGCAAAGTGTGGGCGAGGGGGTCACTCCGTCCGCACCCCCTCCTTCCACCGACGGGCATAGCCACAACAACGACGCTCAGTCTGGGCCATTGCCCTCCTACCGCTCCCACCACGGGGGCGAACGCAGCGCATGTACCTCCGCCCAGACGAGCCTCTGCGCTCAACGGAACACTGACCCTCGAGCACCACCCCTGCGTAATCCCAATGCCCAGGTGGTCAACCCACACCAGCGTGGACGCGGCACCACGGGCCCCGCCGCCGCTGACATTGTCAGGAGCCAGGCGGCAGTGTTGTCAACATCATCAACATCTATGCCAAACACAGCCACGGAAGCTATGGCGCGAGCTCAGCTGCTACTGGGATTTCTGCTAGTAGCCGAGCAGATGGATGAATGGTGTGCCACCATCCAGAGCCTGCTTGGTTTTGCCGAAGCTGGGGGCTCTTGACAAGCTGGCCCACCACAACCTCCCCAAGCAATAACAATCGCCCGTACCGCTGGCTGAACAGAGGGGGCCGTCCCCACGGTGCAGTCCCCACCATGACAGCTGGTGCGGGCGCAGCAGAATCAAGATCCCGACAATGTCTCGATGGCCTTTTCTAGGCCTCGAGCATGCCCTGGCCAAAATCGAGCCCCGGAGGATAGGCGGCGGGGAGACGCGCACGTCGTCATAGATCGACACCGTGACAATCTCCGCCAGACTGATGGGTGCGACGGACTCCACGTCGACGAGCCTACACTCGATGTTGGCGGGTGCCTACCATTCGAGGTCAGCTGCCTTGACTTCACGCAAGAACTGCGGCAAGTCCATTGGCCGTCCGTTCGCACATTCAAGCAAGAGATACCTGAGAAGTACGAAGGGAGGCTGAACCCGACAGAGTTCCTGAGCATCTACACCATCGCTGTTCAGGCTGCCAGGGGAAGAGACGAGAAGGTGTTTGCCAACTACTTCCCTTTGGACCTCAAGTCCAACGCGAGGTCTTGGCTGATGCACCTACCGGAAGGCTCCATTTCGTCATGGGCAGACCTGTGCTTTGAATTCATCGGTGCTTTCACCGGTGGCCACCAAGAGCCCGACAAGCCCAGCAACCCGCAACTACTTCAACAAAAGGAAGGAGAAACTTTCCGTAAGTATTTACAAAGATTTAGTAAAGTTCATAGAAATATTCCAAATATCCATCCGGCAGCTGTTATAGCAGCTTTGCAGTCCAATGTGCGCAACCGCCGCATTCGTTGCAAGATGAACGTGCGGTTTCCCAAGACTGTGAAGGAGTTATACACACTAGTGGATAAGTTTGCTCGGATGGAGGAAGGAAGGAAACTGCCCAGAGAGGAAGATTGTCCCAATGTTGATTCAGAGGATGAGGATGAATCAACCTGCCAGAGAAAGGGCAAGAAGCGTAGTAAGAAGCCAAGAGATAAGGCAGCGATGACCGTAGAAGGATCAGGCACACCTAGTACCAACAAGAAGGCCAAGGCTGAGGCCCTCGGCAAGGAAGCTGCCGCTTGCGCTGCCTGCCAGGAAGCCGTTGCCGCTGAAAAAGGTAGGAAGGGCGATGGACCGTACTGCAAGATCGATTAGACCAAGGGCCATGATCTTCAATAGTGTTACCGGGTTGAGAAGCTTGTCAAGAAACAGAAGGCAGAATATGATAAGCGTGACAAGGAAAATGTTTAGAATGCCACTGGTGGTAAGGGCCGAGGCGGTAAAGCAAACCACCCCGGCAAACCCTTTCGGAACCAAGGAAAACCCGCCCGGGGTCAAGAGAAGGAAATCTGTGACAATGTAAGTGATGGAGGGTATGAAGAGGAAACCAATGAGCAGGAGTTCAGAAGGCCACTGATGCCCTGTGCATTGATGGGGGTGAATCTTTGCATGCCTCTCACCACCAGCTCAAGCGATGGGCGCGAGAGATCAATGTCGTGGAACCGGCGCTAGAGGCCCAGAAGCCGCGCAAATGGTCCCACACACCCATCATCTTTGATGAGGAAGATCACCCTAGCCGCACCACTACAGTAGGGTGTTTGCCATTGTTTGTCTCCCCAACAATTCGTAACCTCAAGGTCACAAAGATGTTAGTGGATGGCGGGGCCGGGTTGAATCTGATCTCCCCGACAGTCATCAACAAGCTTCGGATAGGAGAAGAAGAGCTAGATGTTACGGACACATTTCAAGGAGTTAATCCCGGCAGGAGCCATCCCACGGGAAAGATTACGCTTCCGGTGATGTTTGGGGGTAGAACTGAACTATTGGACTGAGAAGATTGTGTTTGATGTGGTTGATCTCCCCCTGCCATACAATGGGATTCTTGGACACCCGGCCTTGGCCAAGTTCATGGTAACATCCCACTATGCTTACAACACATTGAAGATGCCTGGGCCACTGGGAGTCATCACCATCCCATTAGATGAGAAGGATGCAATTATCTTCGTTGACACGATGTACCGGGATGCGGTCGCAACAGAGGCAGTAGAAGCAGTAGCTCCCGCCAAGGAAAACAAAGGCAAGGAAAAGGATGGTAGGAACTCCGATAAGGAGTCCGGGAAGTGTGCCCCCTCCGAGTGCATGACACCCATTGGCGACGTGTCGTACTGTTCCAATAGCAAGAGATCCAAGGTTGCTGCACCCCAAGTGAAGAAGGTCCTGGTAGGGCTGGCTAGCGTTGATGGTGCTTTCGCTATCAGCGCCACCCTCGATGACAAATAGGAAAGCGTGCTCGTTGCCTTCCTGCGGGCGAATATCGATGTGTTTGCCTGGTAACCATCTGATATCCCCGGTGTTCCCAGGGAGGTAATCGAGCACCACCTTGCTGTCTGCCCACATGCCCGACCTGTGAAGCAGAAAGTCCGGATGCAGGCCTTGGAGAGGCAACAGTTCACTGCTGAAGAGATCAAGAGACTGGAGGCGGCTGGTTTGGTCAGAGGAGTACTACACCCTACGTGGTTACCAAATCCAGTGGTAGTCCGGTAGGCCAACGGGAAGTGTAGGCTTTGCATTGATTTCACAGATCTCAACAAGGCTTGTCCAAAAGACCCATTCCCCTTGTCGCACATCGACCAGATTGTGTATTCCACTTCAGGATGTGATTTTCTCTCCTTTCTAGATGCATAGTCCGGATATCATCAGATCTTCATGTCCAAGGAAGACAAAGAGAAGACGTCATTTATCACTCCATGTGGTACGTACTGCTTTATCCGCATGCCATGCGGATTAATGAGTGTCGGGTCAACTTTTGCAAGGGCGGTCCAGATTGGTTTTGAGTCACAGTTATACAAAAACATAGAAGCCTGTATGGATGATGTCATGGTCAAAACCAAGGATAAGGCCACCCTTGTCCAAGATTCAGAGGAGACATTTGCCAATCTGCGCAAGATCAATTTTAAACTTAATCCAGAGAAGTGTGTGTTTGGTGTCCCCTCCGAAAAGCTACTTGGATTCTTCATATCCCACCGGCGGATCGAAGCCAACCCCGACAAGATCAGTGCCATTGAGCAGATCCAAGCACCAAGGATAGTTAAGGATGTGAGGCGCTTAACATGATGCATTGCCGCACTGAGCAGATTCATCTCCATGTCTGCCGAGCGTGCCCAGCCGTTCTTTAAGATTTTGAAGAAGGTAGGGCCTGTGAAGCGGACCCTAGAAGCAGATGCAGCCCTGCTAGAGTTGAAGGCCTACCTTTCGTCTGTACCTACCTTGGTTGTGCCCAAACCCCAAGAACCGTTGTTGCTATACTTGGCGGAAACCAACCAAGTGGTTAGTGCGGTGATACGTGTCCAACGTATCTATAATTTTTGATTGTTCCATGCTATTATTTAAGATGTTTTGGATGTTTAAAGGGATCTGTTATA
>LR738715.1:495467690-495485329 GCA_902687465.1 Secale cereale
TATTCCAACGATGGGCTTCCTCATATGCCCGAGGTCTTCGTGAGCAAGCAAGTTGGACGCACACCCACTTAGTTTCTTTTGTTAAGCTTTCATACATATTTATCTCTAGTGCATCCGTTGCATGGCAATCCCTACTCACTCACATTGATATCTATTGATGGGCATCTCCATAGCTCATTGATACGCCTAGTTGATGTGAGACTATCTCCCTCCTTTTGTATTCTCCACAACCACCATTCTATTCCACATAGTGCTATATCCATGGCTCACGCTCATGTATTGCGTGAAAGTTGAAAGGTTTGAAAGAATAGAGTATGAAAACAAGTGCTTGGATGAAACCGGGGTTGTGCATGATATAAATATTTTGTGTCCTGAAGAGGGAGCATAGCCAGACTATATGATTTTTTAAGGATAACTTTCTTTAGCCATAGTATTTTGAGAAGACATGATTGCTTTGTTAGTATGCTTGAAGTATTATTATTTCTTATGTCAATATAGACTTTTGTCTTAAATATTTCATATCTGAACAATCATGCCACAATTAAGAGAATTACATTGAAAATATGTTGGTTAGCATTCCACATCAAAAATTCTATTTTAATCATTTACCTACTCGAGGACGAGCTGGAATTAAGCTTGGGGATGATTGATACGTCTCCAATGTATCTATAATTTTTGATTGTTCCATGTTATTGTTTATGATGTTTTGTATGTTTAATGGGCTTTGTTATACACTTCCATATTATTTTCGGGACTAACCTATTAACCCAATGGCCCAGTCCAGATTGCTGTTTTTTTGCCTATTTCAGGGTTTTACGGAAAAGGAATATCAAACGGAGTCCAAACAAAATGAAACTTTCGGAGAGATATTTTTGGAGGAAAATATGCACGGGAGACTTGAGAACCACAGAGTAGGGCACACGTGGCATCCACGAGGGTGGGGGGCGCGCCCCCCTATATGGTGCGCCCGCCTGCCTCGTGGGCCCCACGTTTGGCCCCATGTGCCCTCCTTCCTCCTATATATACCTATGTACCCTGAAACCATCAGAAAAACAGAGAAAACCCTAGTTTCACCGCCGCAACCTTCTGTTCCTGTGAGGTCCCATCTTGGGGCCTGTTCCGGAGCTCCGCCGGAGGGGGGATCTACCATAGAGTGCTTCTACATCATCATCATCGCCTCACCATGAGTTGTGAGTAGTTTACCACAGACCTTCGGGTCCATACCTAGTATCTAGAAGGTTTCTTCTCTCTCTTTGGATATCAATACCAAGTTCTCCTCGGTCTTTGAGGAGATCTATTTGATGTAATCTCTTTTTGTGGTGTGTTTGTCAAGATCCGATGAATTGTGGGTTTATGATCAAGATTATCTATGAGAAATATTTGGTTCTTTTCTGAACTCTTTATGTATGATTATAATATCCTTGCAAGTCTCTTCGAATTATTGGTTTGGTTTGGCCTACTAAATCTATAGTTCTTCCAATGGGATAAGTGCTTGGCTTTGGGTTCAATCTAGCGGTGTCCTTTCCCAGTGACAATAGGGGCAGCAAGGCACGTATTGTATTGTTGCCCTCGAGGATAAAAAGATGGAGTTTATATCATGTTATTTGATTTTATCCCTCTACGTCATGTCATCTTGCTTAAGGCGTTACTCTGTTCTTATGAACTTAATACTCTAGATGAATGCTGGATAGCAGTTGACGTGTGGAGTAACAGTAGTAGATGGAGAATCGTTTCGGTCTACTTGTTTCGGATGTGATGCCTATATATAATGATCATGCCTAGATATTCTCATAAGTATTCGCTTTTCTATCAATTGCACGACAATAATTTGTTTACCCGCCGTAGAATTCCGCTATCATGGGAGAAGCCACTAGAGAAACCTATGGCCCCCGGGTCTATTCTCAACATATCAATCTACAATCTACTTTACTTTTCCATTTTTACTTTCTGTTCTTATATCAAAAATACCAAAAATATCAAACTATCCTATCTATCAGATCTCACTTTCGTAAGTGACCGTAAATGGATTGACAACCCCTTATCATGTTGGGTGTGAAGTTATTATTTGTTTGTGCAGGTGTGAGGGACTCGCGCGTGGTCTCCTACTAGATTGATACCTTGGTTCTCAAAAACTGAGGAAAATAGTTACACTACTGCGCTGCATCACCCTTTCCTCTTCGAGGGAATGCAACGCAAGCTCAAGAAGTAGCATGCTGCCTTGGTGAAGGAAATATGCCCTAGAGGCAATAATAAAGTTATTATTTACTTCCTTATATCATGATAAATGTTTATTATTCATGCTAGAATTGTATTAACCGGAAAGTTAGTACACGTGTGAATACATAGACAAAACAGAGTGTCCCTAGTATGCCTCTACTAGACTAGCTCATTGATCAAAGATGTTTATGTTTCCTAACCATAGACATGAATTGTCATTTGATCAACGGGATCACATCATTAGGAGAATGATGTGATGGACTAGACCCATCCGTTAGCTTAGCACTATGATCGTTTCGTTTTCCTGCTATTGCTTTCTTCATGACTTATAATTGTTCCTATGACTATGAGATTATGCATCTCCCGAATATCGGAGGAACACCTTGTGTGCTAGCAAACGTCACAACGTAACTGGGTGATTATAAAGATGATCTACAGGTGTCTCCGAAGGTGTTCGTGGTGTTGGCATAGATCAAGAATAGGATTTGTCACTACAAGTGCCGGAGAGGTATCTCTTGGCCCTCTCGGTAATGCACATCATAATAAGCCTTGCAAGCAAATGACTAATGTGTTAGTCATGATATGATGTATTATGGAACGAGTAAAGAGAGTTGCCGGTAACGAGATTAACTAGGTATGGTGATACCGACGATCGATTCTTGGGCAAGTAACATACTGATGACAAAGGGAACAATGTATGTTGTTATGGGTTTGACCGATAAAGATCTTCGTAGAATATGTAGGAGCCAATATGAGCATCCAGGTTCCGCTATTGGTTATTGACCGGAGATGAGTCTCGGTCATGTCTACATAGTTCTCGAACCCGTAGGGTCCGCATGCTTAACATCTGATGACGAACGATATTATGAGTTTATGTGTTTTGATGTACCAAAGGTAGTTCGGAGTCCCGGATGAGATCGGCGACATGACGAGGATTCTCGAAATGGCCGAGCCGTAAAGATCGATATATTGGACGACTATATTCAGATATCGGAATGGTTCCGAGTGATTCAGGTATTTTTCGGAGTACCGGAGAGTTACGGGAATTCGCAGGGGATTATATGGGCCTTATTGGGCTTCAGGGGAAAGAGAGAAAGGAGGCTGCGCCCCCAAGGCTTAGTCCGAATTGGACTAGGGGGAGGGGCTGCGCCCCCTCCTTCCTTCTCTTCTCTTTTCCCTTTCCTTCTCTCCTACTCCTACTACTTGGAATGGTTCCTAGTTCTACAAGGAAAGGGGGAATCCTACTCCCGGTGGGCGTAGGACTCCCCTAGGGCGTGCCATAGAGAGGGCCAGCCCTCCCCCTCCTCCACTCCTTTATATACAGGGGTAGAGGCACCCCATAGACACACAAGTTGATCTCTCCCAACCGTCTACCGTGCCCCTCTCCACAGAAACACACCTCGGTCATATTGTTGCAGCGCTTAGGCGAAGCCGTGCGACGGTAACTTCATCATCTCCGTGACCACGCCGTCGTGCTGACGAAACTCTCCCGCGAGGCTCTACTGGATCAATAGCTCGTGGGACGTCATCAAGCTGAACGTGTGCTGAACGCGGAGGCTCTGTACGTTCGGTGCTTGATTGGTTGGATCGCGAAGAAGTTCGACTACATCAACCGCGTCACTATACGCTTCCGCTCCTGGTCTACGATGGTACGTAGACACACTCTCTCCTCTCATTGCTATGCATCCAGTAGATAGATCTTGCGTGATCATAGATTTTTTTTGAAATATTAAGTTCCCCAGCAGTGGCATCATGAGCCAGGTCTATGCGTAGATGATATGCACGAGTAGAACACAAGTTAGTTGTGGACGGTACTAGTCATACTGCTTACCAGCATGTCATACTTTGATTCGGCGGTATTGTTGGATGAAGCGTCCCAGACCGACATAACGCGTACGCTTACGCGAGACTGGTTCTACCGACGTGCTTCGCACACAGGTGGCTGGCGGGTGTCAGTTTCTCCAACTTTTGTTGAATCGAGTGTGGCTATGCCCGGTCCTTGGGAAGGTTAAAACAACACATACTTGACGAAATATCGTTGTGGTTTTGTATGCGTAGGTAAGAATGGTTCTTGCTAAGCCCGTAGCAGCCACGTAAAACTTGCAACAACAAAGTAGAGGATGTCTAACTTGTTTTTGCAGGGCATGTTGTGATGTGATATGGTCAAGACGTGATGAGTTATACGTTATTGTATGAGATGATCATGTTTTGTGAAGTTATCGGCAACTGGCAGGAGCCATATGGTTGTCGCTTTATTGTATGAAATGCAATCGCCATGTAATTGCTTTACTTTATCACTAAGCGGTAGCGATAGTCGTGGAAGCAATAGTTGGCGAGACGACAACGATGCTACGATGGAGATCAAGGTGTCGCGCCGGTGACGATGGTGATCATGACGGTGCCTTGGAGATGGAGATCAAAGGCACAAGATGATGATGGCCATATCATATCACTTATATTGATTGCATGTGATGTTTATCTTTTATGCATCTTATTTTGCTTAGTATCGACGGTAGCATTATATGATGATCTCTCACTTAATTTCAAGGTATAAGTGTTCTCCCTGAGTATGCACCATTGCGAAAGTTCATTGTGCCGAGACACCACATGATGATCGAGTGTGATAAGCTCTACGTTCATATACAACGGGAGTAAGCCAGTTTTGCACACGCAGAATACTCGGGTTAAACTTGATGAGCCTAGCATATGCAGATATGGCCTCGGAACACTGGAGACCGAAAGGTCAAGCGTGAATCATATAGTAGATATGATCAACATAAGATGTTCACCATTAAAAACTACTCCATCTCACGTGATGATAGGACATGGTTTAGTTGATATGGATCACGTGATCACTTAGATGATTAGAGAGATGTCTCTCTAAGTGGGAGTTCTTAAGTAATTTGATTAATTGAACTTTAATTTATCATGAACTTGGTCCTGGTAGTATTAGCATATATATGTTGTTGATCAATAGCTCGCGATGTAGCTCCCCGTTTGTTTTTATATGTTCGTAGGGAAAACTAAGTTGAAAGATGTTAGTAGCAATGATACAGACTTGTTCCGTGATGCACCGCTAGGTGACAGACCTATTGCAGGAGCAGATGTAGACGTTATGAATGTTTGGCAAGCTCGGTATGATGACTACTTGATAGTTTAGTGCGCCATGCTTTACGACTTATAACCGGGACTTCAAAAATGTTTTTGAACACCACGGAGCATATGAGATGTTCCAAGAGTTGAAATTAGTATTTCATACTCATGCCCGTGTCGAGAGGTATAAGTCCTCTGACAATACTTTTCCTACAAGATGGAGGAGAATAGCTCAACCAGTGAGCATGTGCTCAGATTGTCTGGGTACTACAATTACTTGAAGCAAGTGGGAGTTAATCTTCCAGATAAAATAGTAATTGACAAAGTTCTCTAGTCACTATCACCAAGTTAGTAGAACTTCGTGATGAACTATAATATGCAAGGGATGACGAAAGTAATTCCCGAGCTCTTCGCGATAGTGAAATCGGCGAAGGTAGAAATCAAGAAAGAGCATCAAGTGTTGATGGTTAACAAGACCACTTGTTTCAAGTAAAGGGCAAAGGGATAGAAGGGGAACTTCGAGAAGAATGACAAGCAATATGTCACTGCCGTGAAGAAACCCAAAGCTAAACTCAAGCCTGAAACTTAGTGCTTCTACTGCAAAGGAAATGGTCACCGGAAGTGGAACTGCCTTAGATACTTGGCGGATAAGAAGGATGGCAAAGTGAACAAAGGTATATTTGATATACAGATTATTGATGTGTATTTTACTAGTGTTCATAGCAACCCCTGGGTATTTGATACCAGTTCAGTTGCTCAAATTAGTAACTCGAAACGAGAGTTGCAGAATGAACAGAGACTAGTTAAAGGTGAAGTGACGATGTGTGTTGGAAGTGGTTCCAAGATTGATATGATCATTATCGCACACTCCCTATACTTTCGGGATTAGTGTAGAACCTAAATAAATGTTATTTGGCATTTGCGTTGAGCATGAATATGATTTGATCATGTTTGTTGCAATACGGTTATTCATTTAAAGTCATAGAATAATTGTTATTCTGTTTACATGAATAAAACCTTCGATGGTCATACACCCAACGAAAATAGTTTGTTGGATCTCGATCGTAGTGATACACATATTCATAATATTGAAGCCAAAAGATGCAAGGTTAATAATGATAGTGCAACTTATTTGTGGCACTGCCGTTTAGGTCATATTGGTGTAAAACACATGAAGAAACTCCATAGTGATGTACTTTAGGAATCACTTGATTATGAATCACTTAAGGCTTGCGAACCATGCCTCATGGGAAAGATGACTAAGACTCCGTTCTCCGGAACAAAGGAGCGAGCAACAGATTTGTTGGAAATCATACATACTGATGTATGTGGACCAATGAGTGTTGAAGCTCGCGGCGGGTATTGTTATTTTCTGACCTTCACTGATGATTTGAGCAGATATGGGTATATCTACTTGATGAAACACAAGTCTGAAACATTTGAAAAGTTCAAAGAATTTCAGAGTGAAGTAGAGAATCATCGTAAAAAGAAAATAAAGTTTCTACAATCTGATCGTGGAGGAGAATATTTGAGTTACGAGTTTGGTCTTCATTTGAAACAATGTGGAATAGTTTCACAACTCACGCCACCCGGAACACCACAGCATAATGGTGTGCCCAAACGTCGTAACCGCACTTTATTAGATATGGTGCGATCTATGATGTCTCTTACCGATTTACCACTATCGTTTTGGGTTATGCATTAGAGACAGTTGCATTACGTTAAATAGTGCACCATCTAAATCCGTTGAGACGACGCCTTATGAACTGTGGTTTGCCAAGAAACCAAAGTTGTCGTTTCTTAAAGTTTGGGGCTGCGATGCTTATGTGAAAAAGCTTCACCCTGATAAGCTCGAACCCAAGTCGGAGAAATGTGTCTTCATAGGATACTCTAAGGAGACTGTTGGGTACACCTTCTATCACAGATCCGAAGGCAAGATATTCGCTGCTAAGAATGGATCCTTTCTAGAGAAGGAGTTTCTCTTGAAAGAAGTGAGTGGGAGGAAAGTGGAACTTGATGAGGTAATTGTACCTTCTCCCAAATTGGAAAGTAGTACATCATAGAAACTAGTTCCAGTGATTCCTACACCAATTAGTGAGGAAGCTAATGATGATGATCATGAAACTTCGGATCAAGTTACTGCTGAACTTCATAGATCAACCAAAGTACGTTCCGCACCAGAGTGGTACGGCAACCCAAGTTCTGGAAGTCATGTTACTAGACCATGATGAACCTACAAACAACGAGGAAGCAATGATGAGCCGAGATTCCGCAAAATGGCTTGAGGCCATGAAATCTGAGATGGGATCCATGTATGAGAACAAAGTGTGGACTTTGGTTGACTTGTCCGATGACCGGCAAGCAATTGAAAATAAATGGATCTTCAAGAGGAAGACCGACGCCGACGGTAATGTTATTGTCTACAAAGCTCGACTTGTTGCGAAAGGTTTTCGACAAGTTCAAGGAGTTGACTACGATGAGACTTTCTCAACCGTAGCGATGCTTAAGTCTGTCCGAATCATGTTAGCAATTGCAGCATTTTATGATTATGAAATCTGGCAAATGGATTTCAAAACTGCATTCTTGAATGGATATCTCAAAGAGGAGTTGTATATGATGCAACCAAAAGGTTTTGTCGATCCTAAAGGTGCTAACAAAGTGTACAAGCTCCAGCGACCCATCTATGGACTGGTGCAAGCATCTCGGAGTTGGAATATACGCTTTGATAAGGTGATCAAAGCATATGATTTTATACAGACTTTTGGAGAAGCCTGTATTTACAAGAAAGTGAGTGGGAGCACTACATCCTTTTCTGATAAGTATACGTGAATGACATATTATCGATCGGAAATGATGTAGAATTTTCTGGAAAGCATAAAGGAGTGTTTGAAACGAGTTTTTTTTCAAAGAAAGACCTCGGTGAAGCTACTTACATATTGAGCATCAAGATCTATAGAGATAGATCGAGACGCTTGATAAGTTTTTTCAATGAGTACATACATTGACAAGTTTTTCAAGTAGTTCAAAATGGATCAGTTAGAGAAGGAGTTCTTGCCAAAGTTGTAAGGTATGAAGTTGAGTAAGACTCAAAGCCCGACCTTGGCAGAAGATAGAGAAAGAATTAAAGTAATTCCCTATGCCTCAGCCATAGGTTCTATAAAGTATGCCATGCTGTGTACCAAACCTATTGTGTACCTTACCATGAGTTTGGCAAGGAGGTACAAAAGTGATCCAGGAGTAGATCACTGGACAACGGTCAAAATTATCCTTAGTTACTGGATGACTAAGGGAATGTTTCTCGATTATGGAAGTGATAAAGAGTTCGTCGTAAAGAGTTACACCGATGCAAGATTTACACTAATCTAGATGACTCTAAGTATCAATCTAGATGCATATTGGAAGTGGGAGCAATTAGCTAGAGTAGCTCCATGCAAATCATTGTAGACATAGAAATTTGCAAAATACATACGGAACTGAACGTGACAGACCGGTTGACTAAACTTCTCACACAAGCAAAACATGATCACACCTTATTACTCTTGGGTGTTAATCACATAGCGATGTGAACTTGATCATTGACTCTAGTAAATCCTTTGGGTATTGGTCACATGGCGATGTGAACTATGGGTGTTATTCACATAACGATGTGAACTATCGGTATTAAATCACATGGCGATGTGAACTAGATTATTGACTCTAGTGCAAGTGGGAGACTGAAAGAAATATGCCCTAGAGGCAATAATAAAGTTATTATTTATTTCCTTATATCATGATAAATGTTTATTATTCATGCTAGAATTGTATTAACCGGAAACTTAGTACATGTGTGAATACATAGACAAAATAGAGTGTCCCTAGTATGCCTCTACTAGACTAGCTCATTGATCAAAGATGGTTATGTTTCCTAACCATAGACATGAGTTGTCATTTGATCAACGGGATCACATCATTAGGATAATGATGTGATGCACTAGACCCATCCATTAGCTTATCACTATGGTCGTTTAGTTTTACTGCTATTGCTTTCTTTATGACTTATACATGTTCCTATGACTATAAGATTATGCAACTCCAGAATACCGGAGGAACACCTTGTGTGTTATCAAATGTGACAACGTAACTGGGTGATTATAAAGATGCTCTATAGGTGTCTCCGAAGGTGTTCGTGGTGTTGGCATAGATCAAAAATATGATTTGTCACTCTGAGTGTCGGAGAGGTATCTCTGGGCCCTCTCGGTAATGCACATCATAATAAGCCTTGCAAGCAAATGACTAATGAGTTAGTCATGAGATGATGTATTACGGAACGAGTAAAGAGACTTGCCGGTAACGAGATTAACTAGGTATGGTGATACCGACGATCGAATCTCGGGCAAGTAACATACCGATGACAAAGGGAACAACGTATGTTGTTATGCGGTCTGACCGATAATGCTCTTCGTCGAATATGTAGGAGCAAATATGAGCATCCAGGTTCTTCTATTGGTTATTGACCGGAGATGAGTCTTAGTCATGTATACATAGTTCTCGAACCTGTAGGGTCCGCACACTTAACGTTTGATGATGATTGGTATTATAAGTTTATGTGTTTTGATGTACCGAAGGTAGTTCGGAGTCCCGGATGAGATCGGGGATATGACGAGGAGTCTCAAAATAGTCGAGACATAAAGATCTATATATTGGACGACCATATTCGGACATCGGAAAGGTTCCGAGTGATTCGGGTATTTTTCGGAGTACCAGAGAGTTACGGATATTCGTCGGGGTGTATATGGGCCTTATTGGGCTTTAGGGGAAAGAGAGAAAGGAGGCTGCGCCCCCCCAAGGCTTAGTCCTAATTGGACTAGGGGGAGGAGCTGCGCCCCCTCCTTCTTTCTCTTATCTTTTTGTAATGTCCAGGATGGGACTATACCTCCTACGTGTCGGGGCACAACTTAAAGGTATAAGCCCATTCTGGAATAATCTCAATTCGGTATCTTTGCACGACTAATGTAAAAATAGGGATGAAATTGCAAAAGGATAGTTGGCTTAGACTCGCCACGTCACACAATACATTACATAGCAAAACATCATCCAAATAACATCAAAACCCGACTACGGGCGAACATCCAAATGAAAGATACCAAAATACATAAAGCCACAGGTTCGAATCACCCCTAGTAGAAACCACTACTAATCATCGAGATAGTGCACATAGTATCGACTACGTTCTTCATCGTACTCCCAATACAGTTCTGTGCCGTCACCTGAGTAGTTCACCATGGTACCTGCATCTGGTGTGGTGTAGAATCTGTGAGCCACGGAGGACTCAGCAATCCCGTTCTCGGGTAGCAAAACTATCTAAGCCTTATGTGTGGAACAAGGCTGAAGAAAGATAAAAGGTTGGAGTTGCACTAGCACTAGCTTACGTGATAAGAGCGAGAAGAGAAGTGCCACGAGCATCAAAGTGATCACTAGGTGATCCTATCTAAGCACGTCAAACATAACCCCACCGTGTTCACTTCCCGAACCCCTTTCGGAAAATCACCGTCACGGTTACTCACGCTGGTAGTGTGTTCTGAACATGGTGTCAAGTTTTCTACAACCGGATATTAACAAATTCCCATCTGCCACATAACCGCGGGCACGGCTTTCGAAAGTTCAAAACCCAGCAGGGGTGTTCCAACTTGGCCCATTACAAGCCCACGATCCGCGGAGTCGCAACTCCAAGGTGGGAAGGCCCGAGTATTCTCGGAATCCCGTGCTCAGGATACTCCGACTAAGGTAAGACTAATCCAGCAAATCCTCCCGGCGTGCCGACACCCCGATAGTAGCCGCGCGTATCTCATCTCACGCCACGACCGGATGGGCGATTCTACAGGTTTTTACCAGCCCTTGAGTTTCCTCGAGGTGGCCCCGCAGACTCCCCAGATTGGACCAACACTCATGTGGAGCACTGGCCCGGGTTGTTGATTAAGAAGAGGCTTTATAACTCCCTATGCAAGTTTTTAGTTGTTTAGACAAATAGTACCAATGTTGGGACTTGCTGGAAAAGACTTAGCGCTAAGCGGTTTATCGAGGGGCTCCCATAACCCCAACCGTGTGAGCAACGCATAATCAAGGAACATAACACTGGTTTATACGGTTTATCGGGCGACATGAGTGGAACAAATCACCAAGCAAAAGGCTTAGCCTTGCACCCATTACCAATATATAGGTGATTTAGTTAAGAGTTTATATAGTGTGATATCCCAACAAATACTTCAACATGAAGCAAGAATCGTCAAATCTTCTCCTGTAACTAGCAATGCTATAAGAGGGGCTGAGCGAAGCCTACGTAGCCAATCAAGGATTTGCATAGGTTGGGTGGTTAGACAGATTCAATGTTACAATAGGAGGCTGACAGATAAACATGGGCATCGAGTCAATAAGCTAAAGAGCAAGACTTCTAGCAATAGGCAAAGATAGTAATGATAACTGGGTCAGGTCATCTTGCCTGTCGAGTCGTCGATGGGATCGTAAGACGGCTCCTCATTCTCAACCTCGGTAGTAACCTCGTTCTCGTACTCGGTCTCGGCTTCCAGCACTACTCAACACAAGAAGACACGAGGCACGAAATCAAACAAGGCGCAATGCACAATCTATAGGATGCACGTAAGATGCACTTAGGATGCACTGTAGGTGCACTTAGGATGCATAACATGTCAAAGTAGGAAGCACACCAGAACAACACAAGAACAAGACAATATGCCCAAGCAAGTAGGATGCAAGACAAGTCTATTTAGGATGCAAAACATGGCAAGGTAGGAAGCACAGACAAACAACATAAGAACAACAAGTTTAAATGAGGCCGGAAACTACTTAAGACATATCCGGTAAGTCCTCATATGCATAGTTTGAAATTAGTCCAGATCTGAACAAACCTTAAGTTAAAGTTGTTAATCAGCAAGTTAACATGCACCATGATGATCTACACGAAATTCTAGTCAAGTTTCATATAAAGTTTGTTTAAAACGGAGCTACGGTCTAGAAGATATGATCAAAACAAGATAAGCATGGCAACGGTGCAAGATGCACCCAAACATCAAGCAAACATACTCCAAACATGTTAACAAGATGATATTATGATTCTACTTGCAAAATCACACAAGTTTCATGTAGGGCACGCTCAAAACGGAGCAACGGATCAAAACATACACTGAAAACAAGAAACAATGCAAAGCTGAGATTAACAGCCACATAGCAACTTGGAAGCAAGATATATGTACTCTACAGCACTCAAAAATTGTGACAAGAAGCATGGACATGTAGTAGACATATCCTACAGCAAACAACTCCATTGGAGAAACTCCATAGGAAGCATCGATCAATAGCAACAAGCTATAACATTTTGATCATGACACTAAAAACCTGACAGTAATATTTTATAGCAACTTGGGAGCAAGAAATAAATAGGCTACAGCAACCAAAATGAGCAAGTAAGGGCATTAATGGATAGACAACAACGTATACAGCAAGGAATGATCAATGGCCACCCCAAAACTAACATGGATTTGCCTTGGGCATCAAGCAAACCTAGCATCAGGATATGACAGATTTCACACTTAGTGAAATTTCACGAAGTGTTAAAACAGTTAAGTTGGCATAGCATGTTTGCAAGCATGTTTAAGTCATCTTAAAGCATAACATGGCAAATGGTTTGCACCACAGCAAAGATCACATGATGGAGAATCTAAAACATATGAGCATGCAACATGGGGGCAAACACATCAATAGCAACGAGCTACTCAACTAGGCATCTCGTAACAAGTTATAAACCTAACAGCCACATGCACTTTTGCAACAGAGATAAACATGGCTATATGAACTCTAACATGCATGCTACAGCAACCAACATGTAGAGCATCTCATGATGAACATTTTGACATATCATTTGCTTCATTTGGATAAACATGCACCAAGTTATCACATCTCAAACATGGCATGAATATAACAAGTAGCAGCAGTTTATATCAAGTAGAACTCTTGTCACGAAGATTAAGACATCTAGATGGACTCAAACAAGCATGACACAATGGAACAAAACATAGTACACATCACCACGATAATTTTGACATATCATATGCACAAATCGGACATACACAAAAAAAGTTATCGCTATGCAAAGATGGCATCAGATAACAAAATACAAAAAGGACTTGGCAAGAAAAACAGGGGGGATCACCTCGCAGATCGTGTCCGAACCGCGGATCGGGTGCGGATTGCGGAGCGGGTTGCGGGCGAAGCGGGAGCCGGGACCCGTTAGGGTTTCGGCCCGGATGGAGATCCGATCGGGATCGGCCTTGGGCTCGATACGGCGGCGGCGAGCAATCTGGCCCGGCGACGGCGGCTAGGGCAGTGCCGGCCGGCGAGAGGCCCAGCACCGGCGGCGAGGGGGGCGACCGAGGCGGCGCGGTGCGGAGGATGCGGCGGCGACGCCCTCGGCGGCGGGCGTGGCGAGCTCGGGCAGAAGGAGCGGCGAGCTATGGCGGGAGGCGAGCCGGGCGGCGCCGGTGGTCCGGCGACCTCCAGGCAGCGGGGCGGCGGATCGGAGGCGGGAGCACGCGGAGGGGCGCAGCCCAGATGGCAGCGGCGGCGGGCCCGCATCGGGTCTCACGGGCCGGCGCGGCGGGACGGGGGCGGCGGGACAGGTGGCAGGCGCAGATTGGTCCGGCGCGTCTGGGCGGACGTGTCCGGCGGCGGTGGAGGGTTGGATCTAGGGTTTTTTTGGACGAAAAAGACATGGGGGGGACGTTTTTATAGGCACAAGGAGCTAGGAGAGTCCAAATGGGGAGCGGTTTTCGGCCATGCGATCACAATTCGACGACCGAGATGATGGGAAGGGTTGTGCTGGGTTGGTGGGCTGTTCTGGAGGGGGCCTTAGGCCTCAAAGAAGAGGTTCTTTTAGCCCATTAGGTTAACCGTTGGAGTACCAAACGAACTCCAAACGCGATGAAACTTGACAGGCGGCCTACACGTACCAAA
Source organism: Secale cereale (assembly GCA_902687465.1). Taxonomy (NCBI): domain Eukaryota; kingdom Viridiplantae; phylum Streptophyta; class Magnoliopsida; order Poales; family Poaceae; genus Secale; species Secale cereale. The sequence goes on from LR738715.1 coordinate 495,482,004, forward strand.
ACAACATCGCACGACAAGTCTCACGTCATTCCGGAAATGTTACACGGCCACACACGAAAGAAGGACCCGGGGATGCCACGGGCAGGTGTGTGAGCGCCGGAACTCGAAACGTACAACGGGAAGAGACGAGTGGGACCGGATGCAAGTGACAACACAAATGCAATGCAATGCACATGACAACATGACATGGATGAAATGCACACACGCACACGACAAAACGACGAAACCGGAAAAGAAAGAAGAACCCAGAACGGAAATGATGAAGCCAAAGTTTATATATTGCCATATAGGGAAAGTGTTTCATCTGGGGCATTACAAACTCTCCTCTACTATGAAAAGATCTCGTCCCGAGATCTAGGACTGGAAGAAGGAAAGGATACTCGGAACGAAGGTGATCTTCTCGTTCCCACGTAGCTTCTCACTCGGTATGGTGTGACCACTTAACTTTCAAGAACTTGATTGACTTGTTGTGGGTCTTGCACTCGGTTTCTTCAAGAATAGCAACGGGGTGCTCTCGGTAAGACAAATCTTGTTGTAGAGCAATCTCCTCAAACGGAATAGTGCGTTCAGGTGTCTTGAAGCACTTGCGGAGCTGAGACATGTGAAACACATCATGAACATTTGCAAAGTTGGAAGGGAGCTCAAGTTGATAGGCTAGATCGCCTATTTTGCCAAGGAACTTGAAAGGGCCCACGTATCTTGGAGCAAGTTTTCCTTTGATACCAAATCTTTGGGTGCCTTTCATAGGAGAAACACGGAGATAGACATGATCCCCAATGTTGAAGGCTAAATCACGATGCTTTCCGTCATAGTAGCTCTTTTGACGCGACTGAGCGGCCTTGAGATTCTCACGTATGACTTTGCACATTTCTTTGGCTTCAGAGATCAAGTCATTGCCAAGAAGTTGACATTCACCAGTCTCGGACCAGTTGAGAGGAGTACGACACTTTCTACCATAGAGGATTTCAAATGGAGCTTTGTCGGCACTTGCTTGGAAACTGTTGTTGTAAGAGAACTCGGCAAACGGAAGGCAATCTTCCCACTTCATGCCAAAAGAGATGACACAAGCTCTAAGCATGTCTTCGAGGATCTGGTTCACTCTTTCGACTTGACCACTAGTCTGAGGGTGAAACGCAGTGCTGAAAAGGATCTTAGTGCCCATGGCTGTCTGAAAGGAGTCCCAGAACTTGGATGTGAACAAACTTCCACGGTCTGAGGAGATAACTTGAGGAATGCCATGTAAGGACACAATTCTGGAAGTGTACAACTCTGCCAGCTGAGCTGCGTTGATGGATTCTTTGACTGGAAGGAAGTGAGCTACTTTGGTTAGATTGTCAATGACCACAAAGATAGAATCATTCCCCTTCCTGGACTTGGGAAACCCAGTGACGAAATCCATTTCAATGTGGTTGAATTTCCACTCGGGAATAGGAAGAGGTTGGAGAAGACCGGCTGGACGTTGATGCTTTGCCTTCACTCTTCTGCAGACATCACATTCATTCACGAATTGGGCAATCTCCCTTTTCATGCGAGTCCACCAGTAAGATTGCTTGAGGTCTTGGTACATCTTGGAACTTCCAGGATGAATTGAGAGGAGGGAGTCATGTGCTTTGTTCATTATGAGCTTCCTGAGATCACCCTTGGCAACCACAAGTCTGTCCTCAAAGAACAAGGTATCTCTCTCATCAACGCGATAGCACTTGTATTTGGGAGTACCCTTTGCAATACCATGTTTCACTTTCTGCACCATAGCATCACTGAGTTGGGCCTCACGGATCTGATCTTCCAAGGTAGGAGCAACTTGAAGATTTGCAAGAAAGCCTTGCGGAACAACTTGGAGGTTGAGCTTCCTGAATGCTTCACAAAGCTCAGGTTGAAACGACTTGATAATGAGACTATTGCAATATGCCTTTCTGCTCAAGGCATCTGCATTGACATTGGCCTTGCCAGGTGTGTATTGGATGCTTGGATCATACTCTTGGATCATCTCAACCCAACGAGTCTGGCGAAGGTTCAGGTTCGGCTGTGTGAAGATGTACTTCAAGCTCTTGTGATCGGTGAAGATGTCCACTTTTCTGCCCAACAGAAGGTGTCTCCACGTGATCAAGGCGTGTACCACAGCTGCTAGCTCGAGATCATGTGTGGGATAGTTCTTCTCACTTGGCTTAAATTGACGAGAGGTGTATGCCACAATTTTCTTGTCCTTCTTTAACACACCACCAAGTCCTTGAAGCGAAGCATCACAGAATACTTCGTAGGGCATGGACTCATCTGGAGGAGTAAGAGCCGAAGCAGAGATGAGCTTTTCTTTGAGAGTTCTGAATGCCACATCACAATCCAGAGACCAGTCGTACTTGACATTCTTCTGCAGCAAGTTGGAGAGAGGCTTGGCAATCTTGGAGAAGTTCTCAATGAACCTTTTGCAATAGCTAGCAAGACCAAGGAAGCTTCGAAGTTGCTAGACGTTCTGAGGTGGTTCCCAGTTGACAATGGCTTCAACTTTCTCGGGGTTGACCGCAATACCGTCAGCGGAGATGATATGGCCCAGATACAGGACCTTATCGAGCCAGAATTCGCACTTGGAGAACTTGGCATAGAACTTATGTTCACGGAGTCTGTCGAGAACCAGACGGAGGTGCTTTTCGTGATCTTCTTCATTCTTGGAGAATACCAAGATGTCATCCAGATAAACAAGCACAAATTCGTTGGTGTAGGGATTGAAAATGTAGTGCATCATTCTCGAGAAGGTGGGTGGAGCATTAGCGATGCCAAAAGACATGACTATATATTCATAGGAGCCGTAGCTGGTTCTGAATGCAGTCTTGTGAATATCTTCTTCACGGATGCGGACCTGGTGATAACCCATCCAGAGATCGAGCTTTGAGAACACTTTTGCTCCTTTGAGCTGCTTGAACAGTTCATTGATGTTGGGGAGCGGATACTTGTTCTTTATTTTCTTCTTGTTCAATGGCCGGTAATCAACGCAAAGGCGCTCCGTGCCATCCTTCTTCTTGACAAATAAGACACCACAACCCCAAGGAGAAGTGCTAGGCCTGATTAGACCCAAACGCTCTTGCTCATCGAGCTATTTCTTCAACTCCTTCAACTCTTCAGGGGAAAGCTTGTACGGACGCCGGCATGCTGGCTTAGTACCAGGCTCGAGTTTAATGACAAATTCAACTTGACGATGCGGAGGCATGCCTGGAAGTTCTTCAAGGAAAACATCTTGATATTCATTGACCACCGGAATTTGAGAGATGGCATTCATCTCGCCCTTGTCATTGAGAGAGAATAGCCTGATTGTGTTATCTCGAGAGGCGAAGATA
>LR738715.1:495485339-495569148 GCA_902687465.1 Secale cereale
ACAGGACCTTATCGAGCCAGAATTCGCACTTGGAGAACTTGGCATAGAACTTATGTTCACGGAGTCTGTCGAGAACCAGACGGAGGTGCTTTTCGTGATCTTCTTCATTCTTGGAGAATACCAAGATGTCATCCAGATAAACAAGCACAAATTCGTTGGTGTAGGGATTGAAAATGTAGTGCATCATTCTCAACAAGGTGGGTGGAGCATTAGCGATGCCAAAAGACATGACTATATATTCATAGGAGCCGTAGCTGGTTCTGAATGCAGTCTTGTGAATATCTTCTTCACGGATGCGGACCTGGTGATAACCCATCCAGAGATCGAGCTTTGAGAACACTTTTGCTCCTTTGAGCTGCTTGAACAGTTCATTGATGTTGGGGAGCGGATACTTGTTCTTTATTTTCTTCTTGTTCAATGGCCGGTAATCAACGCAAAGGCGCTCCGTGCCATCCTTCTTCTTGACAAATAAGACACCACAACCCCAAGGAGAAGTGCTAGGCCTGATTAGACCCAAACGCTCTTGCTCATCGAGCTATTTCTTCAACTCCTTCAACTCTTCAGGGGAAAGCTTGTACGGACGCTGGCATGCTGGCTTAGTACCAGGCTCGAGTTTAATGACAAATTCAACTTGACGATGCGGAGGCATGCCTGGAAGTTCTTCAAGGAAAACATCTTGATATTCATTGACCACCGGAATTTGAGAGATGGCATTCATCTCGCCCTTGTCATTGAGAGAGAATAGCCTGATTGTGTTATCTCGAGAGGCGAAGATAATCACGTCTTCGTCGGAATGAGTAATCTTGACTTCCTTATTAGCACAATCAATGTGATCATCATGCTGGGAAAGCCAATCCATCCCGAGAATAAGATCAGTGTCGGAGTTACCGAGAATAATCAAAGAAGCCAGAAAGCGGTAATCACCCATGCGAATAGATACATCCGGAGCATACACACTAGAAGTCATGAGTTTCCCTGGAGAAGTAACTTGCAACTTCTTGGGTAGATTCTTGGTGATAACATCGTGCTTGGATGCAAATGGATATGACATGAAAGAACATGATGCACCTGAATCAAACAACACTTTTGCAGGAATAGAGTTAACTGGAAGGTTACCAAGTATCACATCTGAAGAATTCTCTGCTTGAGCTGCATTCATCAGATTCACTCTTGCTACCTTGGGATTGTGCTTGACAATAGTAGTGCTGACAGGTGGAGGAGGCGGAAGGCGCCTTGGGTTGGGGCACTTGTTGGCATAATGACCCTTCCGAGTGCACTTGTTGAAAGCCACTTCTGAGAGAGGACGGTGATAAGGAGCACTTGATTTCGAAGCTTGAAAGTGGTTTTTTGACTGATTGCTTGGGTTGGGTGGGTGGGAGAAACCACGGCCACCAGAATTCTTGTTCTTGTTGTTGGGAGCTCGGATCACTGGAGGAGGTGGAAGCCAAAACTTCTGTTGCTTTGCGACCACTTGAGAAGAAGAGGAGGAGTGAACATCGTTTCTGATCCTCTTTTTGGAAGCTTCCATCTTGAGCTGGGCTGCCTCTTGCTTAAGTGCCATGTTATAGAATTGATCAAACTCATCAAGCTCGAACAAGGTGAGAGCTAGTTGGAGTTCATCCTTCAGACCACCTCGGAACTGAGAGATCTTGCTCTTGGCATCTGGGATGTCTTTCTTGGCATAGCGGGCAAGGTTTTGGAACTTGACATTATATTGGTAGACAGTCATAGAGCCTTGCTTCAGGTTGCGGAATTGCTCACGCAAACCCTCGATGATACTTGTTGGAATGTGGTGGGAGCGAAAATCCTTGCAGAAGTCATGCCAGGAGATTACACGTCCTTCTCTGGAGTCTTTGTACTGCTGCCACCAATCAGCGACTTGGTCCTTGATTTGGAAGGCTGCAAACTTCACATAGTCCTCAGGCCTGACGTTACTGCACTCGAAATGCTTCTTGAAATCTGTTATCCAGTCTTCAGCATCTAGAGGGTCCACACAGTAACTGAATGCCTTTGGTTGGTTTGCCAGGAACTGGTTGAGCGAAGCAAAGTGAGGTTGGTTGAACAAATTGCCTTGGCCTTGGTTCCCATGAGCACCCTGATTTGCTTGATTTGCTTGAATGTTCTGCATCATTTGCATAAGCATCTGGGTGTTCTGGTTTTTTCTCTTGCATAATTGCTCTCCAGGCCTCAGACGAAGGAGGAGGTGAAGGAGGACGATCAGGAACCTCTTCACCCTCTGGGTTAGCGTTGGGAACCCTTTTAGGAGCCATCCTGAATGAGATGACAACTATTAGCCATTGATTGAAAGAATAAATAAGCTGAATCAACGGCTAGAATTGCAACATAAGTCTTCACAAGAACATTCGAACAAGATGAACTAATGTAATCCACAGTTTAATAGTAACAAAAATCTTCACGAGAAGCCACTTGGGAGAACAAAAGGTAAATACAAACAACAAGGAGAAGATAGAACAAATACAAGATAGAAGCTTCGTTCGACATATTTGTGCTAAAAGCTTATGGGACGTGTTACAAAAGGGTTTTGCAATCCCCGGATCAGCATAGCCAAGGACCCTTTAAGATGCAACTCCCGATCGGAACAACGGCCATAACACTACTTCACTCAATATAGAACCCCGAACTCCATATCATGCATTCGTTGGAAGAATGCCTACGAACTACAAGATGAACCCACCTATTAATTTCCGAAAGTTTCTAGTTATGCAATCAGGTGTTGGGGATACAGGGGAAGCATCGCGCACTCAACTCTAATCCTACATCCAGCTGTATCCATCCTTCAACACATAACCACTTATTTCCGGAAACCGTCTACCTCGAACCTTCGAAATGCATCTACTATACAAGCTATGGCAATACTCCCGAACTACCTCCCCAGTATTGGGTGATGTCGGGGTTATCTTGCCACTAACCGCAAAGGAGAGTTTTCGATGTCGGCCGTCTTAAGTATTCCAGAACTGATGCGATATATTTGTGACGACAACACCTCGAAGCTCAACTCCCCGGGACAATGCGACAACCCCTAAATGACAGGAGGCATCGAGAACAATGTTCTCGTCACAAAGACATCGGAACAATCCAAACAATACTCGCGAGATTCCTAAAAAAAATTGGTGAATTTTTGAGAGTAGAAGAGACAAGAGTAATCGTCAGGAGTCCTCACCAGAGTGAAAAGAGATGAGGAGCAAAAGAAATCCTACTCTCCGATATATATAGGACTCAAAACATTTTAAGTGTGTGCCCAGACTCAACCGTCAACGATTTGATCAATCAGTGGGGGCTTCTAGGTCGGAGAATGCTCTGAATACCAACTTGTAATGCCTAGGATGGGACTATACCTCCTACGTGTCGATGCACGACTTAAAGGTATAAGCCCATTCTGGAATGATCTCAAGTTCGGTATCTTTGCACGACTCATGTAAAAATAGGGATGAAATTGCAAAAGGGTAGTTGGCTTACACTCGCCACGTCACACAATACATTACATAGCAAAACATCATCAAAATAACATCACAACCCGACTACGGGCAAAGATCCAAATGAAAGATACCAAAATACATAAAGCCACATGTTCGAATCGCCCCTAGTAGAAACCACTACTGATCATCGGGATAGTGCACATAGTATGAACTACGTTCTTCATCGTACTCCCAGTACAACTTTGTGCCGTCACCTGAGTAGTTCACTATGGTACCTGCATCTGGTGTGGTGTGGAATCTGCGAGCCACGAAGGACTCAGCAATCCCGTTCCCGGGTAGCAAAACTATCTAAGCCTTGGGTGTGGAACAAGGCTAAAGAAAGATATAAGGTTGCAGCTGCACTAGCACTAGCTTACGTGATAAGAGCGAGAAGAGAAGTGCCACGAGCGTCAAAGTGATCACTAGGTGATCCTATCTAATCAGGTCAAACATAACCCCACCGTGTTCACTTCCCGAACCCCTTTCAGAAAATGACCACCACGGTTACTCACGCTGGTAGTGTGTTCTGAACATGGTGTCGAGTTTTCTACAACCGGATATTAACAAATTCCCATCTGCCACATAACTGCGGGCACGACTTTCAAAAGTTCAAAACCCTGCAGGGGTGTTCTAACTTGGCCCATTACAAGCCCACGATCTGCGGAGTCGCAACTCCAAGGTGGGAAGGCCCGAGTATTCTCGGAATCCCGTGCTCAAGATACTCCGACTAAGGTAAGACTAATCCAGCAAATCCTCCCGGCGTGCCGACACCCTGATAGTAGCCGCGCGTATCCCATCTGAGGCCATGACCGGATGGGCAATTCTATAGGTTTTTACCAGCCCTTGAGTTTCCTCGAGGTGGCCCCGCAGACTCCCCAGTTTGGACCAACACTCGTGTGGAGCACTGGTCCTGGTTGTTGATTAAGAAGAGGGTTTATAACTCCCTATGCAAGTTTTTAGTTGTTTAGGAAAATAGTACCAATGTTGGGACTTGCTGGAAAAGACTTAGCGCTAAGCGGTTTATCGAGGGGGTCCCATAACCCCAACCGTGTGAGGAACGCATAATCAAGGAACATAACACCGATTTATACGGTTCCTAGGGCGTCATGAGTGGAACAAATCACCAAGAAAGAGGCTTAGCATTCCACCCATTACCAATATATAGGTGATTTAGTTAAGAGTTTATATAGTGTGATATCCCAACAAATCCTTCAACATGAAGCAAGAATCCTCAAATCTTCTCATGCAACTAGCAATGCTATAAGAGGGGCTGAGCGAAGCCTACGTAGCCAATCAAGGATTTGCATAGGTTGGGTGGTTAGACAGATTCATGGTTACAATAGGAGGCTGACAGACAAACATGGGCATCGAGGCAATAAGCTAAAGAGCGAGACTTCTAGCAATAGGCAAAGATAGTAATGATATCTGGGTCAGGTCATCTTGCCCGTCGAGTCGTCGATGGGATCGTAAGACGGCTCCTCGTTCTCAACCTCGGTAGTAACCTCGTTCTCATACTCGGTCTCGTCTTACGGCTCTAGTCAACACAAGAACACACGAGGCACGAAATCAAACAAGGTGCAATGCACAATCTATAGGATGCACGCAAGATGCACTTAGGCTGCACTGCAGATGCACTTAGGATGCATAACATGTCAAAGTAGGAAGCACACCAGAACAACACAAGAACAAGACAATATGCCCAAGCAAGTAGGATGCAAGACAAGTCTATTTATGATGCAAAACATGGCAAGGTAGGAAGCACAGAGAAACAACATAAGAACAACAAGTTTAAATGAGGCCGGAAACTACTTAAGACAAATCCGATAAGTCTTCATATGCATAGTTTGAAATTAGTCCAGATCTGAACAAACCTTAAGTTAAAGTTGTTAATAAGCAAGTTAACATTCCCCATGATGATCTACACGAAATTCTAGTCAAGTTTCATATAAATTTTGTTTAAAACGGAGCTACGGTCTAGAAGATATGATCAAAACAAGATAAGCATGGCAACGGTGCAAGATGCACCCAAACATCAAGCAAACATACTCCAAACATGTTAACAAGATGATATTATGATTCTCTTGTAAAATCACACAAGTTTCATGTAGGGCACGCTCCAAACGGAGCAACGGATCAAAACATACACTCGAAACAAGAAACAATGCAAAGCTGAGATTAACAGCCACATAGCAACTTGGAAGCAAGATATATATATACTGTACATCACCCAAACATGGTGACAACAAGCATGGACATAAAGTAGACATATCCTACAGCAAACATCTCCATTGGAGCAACTCCATAGGAGGCATGGATCAATAACAACAAGCTATAACATTTTGATCATGACACTAAAAACCTGACAGTAATATTTTATAGCAACTTGGGAGCAAGAAATAAATAGGCTACAACAAACCAAATGAGCAAGTAAGGGCATGAATGGTTAGACAACAACATATACAACAAGGAATGATCAATGGCCACCCCAAAACTAACATGGATTTTCCTAGGGCATCAAGCAAACATAGCATCAGGATATGACCGATTTCAGACTTAGTGAAATTTCACTAAGTGTTAAAACAGTTAAGTTGGCATAGCATGTTTGCAAGCATGTTTAAGTCATCTTAAAGCATAACATGGCAAATGGTTTGCACCACAACAAAGCTCACATGATGGAGAATCTAAAACATATGAGCATGCGACATGGGGGCAAACACATCAATAGCAACGAGCTCCTCAACTAGGCATCTCGTAACAAGTTACAAACCTAACAGCCACATGCACTTTTGCAATAGAGATAAACATGGCAATATGAACTCTAACATGCATGCTACAGCCACCAACATGTAGAGCATCTCATGATGAACATTTTGACATATCATTTGCTTCATTTGGATAAACATGCACCAAGTTATCACATCTCAAACATGGTATGAAAATAACAAGTAGCAGCAGTTTATATCAAGTAGCACTCTTGTCACGAAGAGTAAGACATCTAGATGGACTCAAACAAGCATGACACAATGGAACAAAACGTAGTACACATCACCACGGTCATTTTGACATATCATATGCACAAATCGGACATACACAAAAAAATTTATCGCTATGCAAAGATGTCATCAGACAACAAAATACAAAAAGGACTTTGCAAGAAAAATAGGGGGATCACCTCGCGGATCGGGTCCGAACCGCGGATCGGGTGCGGATTGCGGAGCGGGTTGCTGGCGAAGCGGGCGCCGGGACCCGTTAGTGTTTCAGCCCGGATGGAGATCCGATCGGGATCGGCCTCGGGCTCGATCCGATGGCGGCGGCGAGCACTCTGTACCGGTGACGGCGGCTAGGGCGGTGCCGGCCGGCAAGAGGCGCGGCACTGGCGGCGAGGAGGGCGACCGAGGCGGCGCGGTGCGGAGGATGCGGCGGCGACGCCCTCGGCGGCGGGCGCGGCGAGCTCTGGCCGGAGGAGCGGTGAGCTCCGGCGAGAGGCGAGCCGGGCGGCGCCGGCGGTCCGGCGACCTCCAGGCGGCGGGGCGGCGGATCGGAGGCGGGAGCGCGAGGAGGGGTGCGGCCTGGATGGCGGTGGCGGCGGGCCTCGCGGGCCGGCACGGCGGGACGGCGGCGACGGGACAGGTGGCAGGCGCGGATTGGTCCGGCGCATCCGGGCGGATGTGTCCGGTCCGTCCGGACGTGTCCGGCGGCGGTGGGGGGTTGGATCTAGGGTTTTTTGTACGAAAAAGACATGGGGGGACGTTTTTATAGGCACAAGGAGCTAGGAGAGTCCAAATGGGGAGCGGTTTTCGGCCACGCGATCACAATTCGACGACCGAGATGATAGGAAGGGTTGTGCTGGGTTGGTGGGCTGTTGTGAAGGGGGTCTTGGGCCTCAAAGAAGAGGTTCTTTTAGCCCACTAGGTTAACCGTTGGAGTACCAAACGAACTACAAACGCGACGAAACTTGACAGGCGGCCTACACGTACCAAAACAACATCGCACGACAATTCTCACGTCATTCCGGAAACGTTACACGGCCACACACGAAAGAAGGACTCGGGGTTGCCACGGGCACGTGTGTGAGCGCCGGAACTCGAAACGGACAATGGGAAGAGACGAGTGGGACCGGATGCAAGTGACAACACAAATGCAATGCAATGCACATGACAACATGACATGGATGAAATGCACACCCACGCACATGACAAAACGACGAAACCCGAAAAGAAAGAAGAACCCAGAACGGAAATGATGAAGCCAAAGTCTATATATTGCCATATAGGGAAAGTGTTACATCTGGGGCATTACACGTTTCCCTTTCCTTCTGTCCTACTCCTACCACTTGGAAGGGTTCCTAGTTCTACTAGGAAAGGGGGAATCCTACTCCCGGTGGGAGTAGGACTCCCCTAGGGTGCGCCATAGAGAGGGACTGCCCTCCCCCTCCTCCACTCCTTTGTATACGGGGGTAGAGGCACCCCATAGACACACAAGTTGATCAAGTTGATCTCTCCCAACTGTGTGCGGTGCCCCTCTCCATAGAATCACACCTCAGTCATATTGTTGCAGTGCTTAGGCGAAGCCCTGCGACAGTAACTTCATCATCTTCGTCACCACGCCGTCGTGCTGACGAAACTCTCCCGCGAGGCTCTACTGGATCAAGAGCTCGTGGGACGTCATCAAGCTGAACATGTGCTGAACGCGGAGGCTCCGTACGTTCGGTGCTTGATCGGTTGGATCGCGAGGAAGTTCGACTACATCAACCGCGTCACAAGACGCTGCCGCTCCCGGTCTACGAGGGTACGTAGACACACTCTCCTCTCTCGCTGCTATGCATCCAGTAGATAGATCTTGCGTGATCATAGAATATTTTTGAAATACTGCTTTCCCCAACACTTGGTAGCGCAGCGAGAAGTGGATGCGGCAGAAAACAAGCAGAACATGGCAGAGTCAGAGAAGGATTGGGATAGTAATGAGCACGTCAATGAGAGCAGCCCCAAGGACGCGGCAAGGAAGAAATTGGTGCAACGCCAGGTATACTTCGTCAGCTCCTTATTACAGGGGGCTAGATCGAGGTATTCTGGTGGGCAAAAAATGATCTTTGGTATCGTTATGGCCTCAAGGAAACTGCTCCACTACTTCCAAGCCCATGAGATCACGGTTGTCACTCATTTTTCGTTGCAAAGGATACTCCAAAACCCTGAGGCTACTAGCAGAATAGTGGAGTGGACTTTGGAGTTATCGAGCTTTGGATTGAAGTATGAGAGCACATCAACTATCGAGAGCAGGGCATTGGCAGAGTATATTGCAGAATGGACGCCAACCCCTAATGAGGAGATAACAGAGACAGCTATCCCCGGCAAGGAATCACCCCAGGAATGGATTATGTATTTTGATGGTGCTTTTTCCCTACAAGGTGCAGGAGCTGGTGTCACAACCCTAGATTTGCTTGTAACTTTTTGCATGAAAGCATTCATGTCATCATGTTTGAATTCAAATGAATTTGGAATGGGGATGCTCAAACCCTAGCACCACATGAATCAAACTAGGTTCAAATTCAAATTTTTCAATGAACCCAAAATGCCATCCAGAAAAGTTCATCATTTTTGAATTGGCTAAATACCTCTTCCAAAAATGGTGCACATATTTCTAGGACATTCTGGATTTTTGAATTAATCCATATTGTATTTGAATTGGGGCATTTAAATTCTATAAATATTTTAAATGCTCTAATAATTCTAAAACTAGTTGACGGCTGTTGGAAATTATTCCAAAAGTGCCCACAAATATTTTCAGCATTTTACAGAATGTTTTGTTATTTAATTACTAAATCAAAAGAGAGAAAAGAATAGAAAAACAGAAACAAAAACAGGAGAGAGAGAGAGAGAGAGAGAGAGAGAGAGAGAGAGAGAGAACTAACCTGGCTTACTTGGCAGCCCAGCACAGTAGCAGGCCCAGCTCGCCACCGCTGCCAGTCACCCTCAACTTCCCGCCAGGAGGATGAGAGGTGCGTGCCCGGCGCCAGCAGCCACACGCCTCCACCTCCTGCCTGCCTGCATCCCTCCCCGATGCCCTGGACGAGTACTACGCGACCCTCTCAACCTCCTGCACCTCTCCCCTCTCTCCCAGGACCCCCCCTCCTCTGCTCGCTACCCGAGCAGAGCTCATCGTCGCCGCCGCGCATACGCGTAGCCACCGTTCTCCTTTCGCCGAATCGCCGGGTCTAGAAGCTCCGTCGTCGATCATTTCGTCTCCACACTGACGCACACGACTAGAGAAGGCCACCATCGTCCGCAATGCCGTCTTCTTCCTCCTCGGTCTCGTGGATCGCCGTTGTCAAATTCATCGCCGTTCGCGCGTCCCCAAGCCCGCTGACCCACTCTCCCTCTTCCCTGTGTGCGAGCGTTTCCTCCCCTTCTCTTTCTGCTGCCACTTGCACGCTCTAGTTAGCTCCACCGCTAAGCCCGCAGGCTCATCACTGCCGACGATGTTGCCGTCGTGGCTACAGACGCATTCGCTTGCGCCTGGGCGCGTCATCGTGCTCGGGTTGCTCCTAGGAGACGACCACGACCCCCATCTGGTCCTATCGTGCACTGGAACACCGAACCCATGTGTTTCCCAACTCCGGCCATAGCAAAGCTCATCGTCGCCGTCGTTTCCGGCCACCCCAGCTTGTCAGATTTCAGGGTCCACAAACCCTTGAGAGGTTCGAACTCTGGGGTGCACACGAAGAACACTCCCTCCCCAGTGCGCTAACCCTACGATTCCGTGGCCTAGCTCGTCGTGCTTAAAGAACAGGGGACACAGGGAATTATACTGGTTCGGGCCGCCTTGTGGTGTAATACCCTACTCTAGTGTGTGTGGTGGATTGCCTTTGTATGGCTGAGGATGAAGTAGTACAAGGGATGAACAGCCTCCGGAGGAGAGGTGTTCTTGGGCTCGGATGAGCTTGTGGTGTGAGTAGGGTCGGATGGATTCGATCCCAACTCTTATCCCAACTCCGATCCGCCCTCCTCTATGGTGGTGGCTAGATCCTATTTATAGTGGCCTTGGTCTTCTTCCAAAATATCGACGGGAAGGGATCCCACAACGGCCAAATTTGAAGGGGAATAGGTAGTAAAAGTCATCCTGACAAAAGTAGTCTTCGCCTGCCAAAGGCTCTGGTGGTGACGCCGCGGTGGGCTCCACGATAACCTCCGTTCTGCAGCCTTGACGGTCTTCATTCTTGTTGCACCGATATGGAAACCTTTGCCTGATCCCTCGGGTCTCCGCGCCTACGCTTGCCCTCTTATCACAAAAGAGGAAACTGGAACCCGCTTGGCCTTGGTCGTCATGGCTCACGTCACATGAACCTCGCGAGGTGCTCCTTGCATAGATATCTACGCTCCTCGGGAGCCAGCCAATAGAGACTGCCCCCACAGGGAGGTCTTGCTGTCGCCCGACCCCACACATACCTCAGCCACCGCTGGCTTGTCCGGATCACCAGGACAAGACTAGGGAGTGAGGGGCTACGTGGCCAGTTAGGCCCCTGAGACGCATGCTTAGGTGTCCTCCTTGACGTACGAACAGACCTTCATACCTATTTGGTGGGGCGCATGCTAGGCATGACCTGCGCGCAGCCTCCATGCTCTACCCCTGTTGCGCGGCTATCCCGAGGGGAGGCATTGCAACAAGGCCTGATACCGAGCCTGCCGGCTCCCCGAGGTTGGTGCGGCCAAGGGGTCGCCCTCGGTTGTTTATCACTAGCGCGGAGCATGGCACTTCCGCACTTGCATGGCCATAGCCGCTCCTCGACCATATCGACTACCAGAGCGGAGCATGGTGCTTCCACTGGTGCATGGGTGAGGGCTCCCTCTGAGTGGAGCCCTCGGGGCGTGTAGCCCCGCCCTGACACGTGGCTTGCACGGCAGGGCAGACGAGGTGTGTCTGGGCACCGGTGAGCTAGCGTGGGACTCACGAGGCCCTACCTCAAGGCGGGTTGCGCCTGGTCTTGGGCTTTGGTAGCCGCAGGATGTCCTCCGAGATGGTTAGGTAACATGCGCCGAATGAATTCCCTGAGGTGATCACATGAGAAGGCTGGACACCCACGGCCCGAGGAGGTGACGTGAACGGGGCCGGCCCACCAGACAGAGCTCAATCGTTGGATTTCTCGACGCTGTGGGGACGAACCCGAGCACAAACGCCTTGCCTAGTCTTCTCATGTGATTTGTTCCTAACGAAAAACAAATGGCGCTCAGATCCCATGGTGGAGGGTCGTTGAGGTGTACGATATTCGAAGTATATGGTGTCGGGAAGATATAAGCATGAAGTAGACTCATGGGAAAGGGGTAAACTGGCTTAGGTTATGCTGGTGCGATACATGCCACAGGGATGGACCCATGCAGCCTGGGGATGGTGCAGCCCAAGGGGAACCCCCAACAGAGGAAGCTAGAGGTGCAAAAATGATACATGTCGCAGGGGCAAGCTCGTGCGACTTGGGGATGATGCAGCTCGAGGGGCGCTCCCAACTGAACAAACTGAAACGAAGTAAGCCGGCAACGATGCCGGAGGGGTGCTGATGTAGCCGAAGACGCTCGCTACAGATGTCGCTCCTCATGAGCCGTCTGGCTCCGGGACATCGCAAGGTTCCTGAGGTTCCGACGGCTTGAGAAGAGCCGATTCCATTTCCGCCAAGATCTCCTGATGCCTGGCATCGCGAGCCGCCAGGACTTCCCGCATGTGGCGCTGGTGTAAGGCCGCCTGGCTCGGCAAGCCGAAGGGCATGCGAAGGTAGGTGTGAGGGGGACCCTCGAACGGCCCACCTGAGATAGCCAATAGAGCTCCTAAGACGACATCCTGTTGAGTCCTCGGACGTTCACGCAGACGCGCAACCCGTCGCCCGAGCCTGGGACGATAGCTGCACTTCGGGGTGCCAGGCGGCACTCGCCCTGCATTGCCCTTGGCACCTGCAAGTCTTCGATGGTCTGGTTGATGAACTCCTGAGCGCTTGGTGCAAAACGCCTTGAGGCCTCCGGAGGGAAGCGTGTGGTGAAGCACGCCTCTACATGGTGCCTGAGCGCCTCCCTCGAGACATTGGCTAGGTCTGAGGCCCTCCAGAGGAGAGCCCTCGAGCGCAGCCTGAGGGGGGCGCCGGGCACGCCTTCCTATATGAGGGAGGGAGGCGCCCCGTCCAAGGGCGCGGATCCTAAAGGACGACCGCCGGGTGCTGCATCTTTGTGGGGCTCTAGGTCGAGCATCTACTTCTTCTTCTTCACGATAGCTTCAGAGGGTAGATAGTGTCTTCGTTGTCGGGGTCTTCGACCACTACAGCCTGGAAAGCACGATCGAGGGAGCACACTACATCCTTTTCTTCGCAAGCGACGTTGATGACGTCCCAGCTCCCTGGCATCTTGAGAACGTTGTAGCCATGGTGGGTCACTGCCATGAACTTGGCAAGGGCTGGATACCGAAGGATGGCATTGTACGGGAGGCGGATGTGAGCGACGTCGAAGTCGATGAGCTCGGTGTGGTAGTTGTCGTGGGTGCCGAAGGTGACGGGGAGCCAGATCTGTCCTATTCGGGTGGTAGAGCCATCATTCACTCCCGAGAAAGGCCTAGTGGGTTGCAGGTGGTCATAAGGTACTTGGAGATGGTCAAAGGTGTCGACGGAGAGAATGTTGAGCCCTGCGCTGCCATCGATGAGGGTCTTGGTGACTTGGACGTTGTTGATGACAGGTGAACAGAGCATTGGGAGAGAGCCAGCGGTTGCCGCGCACTTAAGCTGGTCAGCAGAGGAGAAGGTGATGGCGCACTTGGACCACTTGAGCGGCCGTGTGGCCTCTATCCTGGAAAGAGCTGTGTTTACTTCTCTGGCGAACTGCTTGAAGAGGCACTGAGAGGCTGGTGCCTGCGCACCGCGCAAGATGCACGCGATGGCGAGTGGCTCCTGGAAGCCCCCAGCCCCCTCGTCTTGGTCGTCCTTCCTCCTTGGTGGTGGTAGAGGAGGGAGCCCGGCATTGCCCTGAGGACGGTCCTCACGAGGCTGGTCCCTCCACGCACCCTTGCGAGGCTGGTCCCTCCAGGCACCCTCGCGAGGCTGATCCCTGCAGGCACCCTCACGAGGCCGGTCACGCCACTCTTAATGGGGCCGTGGTCATCCCAACGCCCCCTGGTCCAGCTTCCTCCGTGGCCGTAGCTCCGGTCGCTGCGGTGAGGGTGTCGGCCGATGCGCCCGTCGCGGATGGCCCTGAGCTCTTGGGAGTCGTTGGTGTTGTTGTTGTGCACATTCTGGAGGCGGAGAACGGACGGCTGCCCTTGGATGACTCTGGGTGGTCGCGGCCATGCTTCATCTCTCGTTCGGCCGCGAGTATGGCCACCCCTTTGCGCTTCACGTCCTTGGCCTTGGCCTTCTTGTCTTTAGGGTCAGCGGTGGGGAGCTCGACTAGGGAGAGGCGACCCTCCTCAGCTCTAGCGCACTCGGTCGCGAGGTTGAACAGCTCGAGGGTCGTGCACAAATCTTCTTGGATGGTGAGCTCCTCCTTCATCTTGACATCATGGACACCATCGGAGAATGCTAAGATGATGGCCTCATCCGTGACCTTGGGGATCTTGACGCGAACACTGTTGAAGCGCTAGATGAATTTCTGCAGAGTTTCGCCTCGCTGTTGCTTGATGCACCGCAGGTCACCTGCGGCCGGGGGGCGGTCGCGGGTGCCTTGGAAATGGGTGATGAACCGCTCACACATCTCACCCCAGGAGGAGATCGATCCCGCGGGAAGGCCCAGGAGCCACGAGCGCGCTCCGTCCTTGAGAGCCATCGGGAACCAGTTCGCCATGATCTTCTCGTCGCCGTTGGATGCTTCGATGGTCAGCTCATAGAGCTGTAGGAACTCAGCAGGGTCGGGGATGCCGTCGTAGCATGGAGGTAGGTCGGGCTTGAACTTCCGAGGCCAGTTGACGTTGCGCAGATCGCGGGCAAGGGCCTTGTAGCCTGCTGTTGATACCGGAGCTTGTCGTGGAGGCGGAGCTTGGTCTTGGTTTCCGCGCGCCGCCATGGCAGGGGCGCACGGTCTCAACGTGGCGGTGGAGGGAGTGCTGGCGCTCCTCCTCGATGCCACTGGGTCTCTTGGTAGCTTCCTTCTTCATGCACGGGTGCCCCGCGCGGTGGGCCGTGCCACGGTGACGCGTGTCGTGGGTCGTGGACGAGGCCTTGATGTGGAGGTGGTGGAGGCGCTTCATGGGCCACGTCACCTGCATGGGGAGGCGGACAAGGTAGCAAGAGAGACGGGGCAGGAGAGCCCCTAACGGCACTGACAACCTCGGCGATGCGGTCGAGCTAGTCCTCGTAGAGATCGTCGACGGGGCGGTAGCGCAGGAGCTCATGCACCATGAGCAGTGCAGCCTACGCGTCCACGGGTCCGTGATGGCCGTGGGATGTCGAGCTAGCGGGGGTCTGCGACGGGGTTGCAGTGCGTCCATCTCGTCGCACTGAGGGGTGCATCGACGAGGCTTGCTGTTCATGCCGCGATGGGCCGATGGAGGCGTTGGAGGCACGCGATAGAGAACGGCGAGGAGGTCCGCCGGCAGGAGCTGTCTGAGCGACACGGGTGGCGAGGGCGGCCCGTCGCTCAGCACGGGCACAGCGAGCGTCAGCCATGGAAGCGATGGAGTTGTGACGCACCGATCGACGGAAGAGAGGCTTCGGCACACCCCCCTACCTGGTATGCCAAATGGAGGATTTCGAGTTCTGCAAACCCTTGAAAGGTTCGAACTCTGGAATACGCACGAAGAACACTCCCTTCCCAGTGCGCTCACCCTACAATTCAGTTGCCTAGCTCGTCGTGCTTAAAGAACAGGGGACACAGAGAATTATACTAGTTCGGGCCACCTTGTGGTGTAATACCTTACTCGAGTGTTTGTGGTGGATAGCCTTTGTATGGCTGAGGATGAACTAGTACAAGGGATGAATAGCCTTCGGAGGAGAGGTGTTGTTGGGCTCGGATGACCTTGTGGTGTGAGTAGGGTGGAATGGATCTGATCCCAACTCCGATCCGCCCTCCTCTATGGTGGTGGCTAGATCCTATTTATAGTGGCCTGGTCCTCTTCCCAAATATCGGAGGGAAGGGATCCCACAATGACCAAATTTGAAGGGGAACAACTAGTACAAGTCATCCTAACAAAAGTAGTCTTTGCCTGCCAAAGGCTCTGGTGGTGACGCCACGCCAGGCTCCACGATGATCTCCGTTCTGCAGCCTTGACGGTCTTTGGTCTTGTTGCACCGATATAGAAACCTTTGCCTGATCCCTCGGGATTCCGCGCCTGCGCTTGCCCTCTTAGCACCAAAGAGGAAACTGGCGCATTTTAACCGCTGGCGCCCGCCTGGCCTTGGTCGTCATGGCTCACGTCATGTGAACCTCGCGAGGTGCTCCTTGCATAGATATCTCCGCTCCTCGAGAGCCAGCCTAGAGAGACTGCCCCCCAGGGAGGTCTTGCTATCGCCCGCCTCGCGAGGCTTGGCCCCTCGCGAGGGTCTTGAGCTGCATGCTAAAGTTGAGACGCACCAGGCCGCTGATGGAGCCACGTCACGGGCCGCAGGCAGGCAAGTCTGGGTACCCCCGTTCCCAGGACGCCGACACAGCTGCTGCCGCTAGCCGTGTTAGATGCGTGCGAGTCCCAGCACTGTGTAGAGGCACTCCGTCGCTCGTTTGGTCGCCGAAGGATGTTTTCCAAGGGCCTCTGCCATCTCTGGCTTCGCCGGCGATGAGCCACGGGTCAACTCCGGCGTGTTTGACCCGGGTTGACCCAGTTTGACTTCCCCAGAGGGAGTCCTGTATTCAGGGATCCTCAGGCGTCTGGGTCGATGAAGTTGGGCCGTGTGATGGGCCACGAAAGTAGAAGCAGAAGACTCTCCCCTATATTGCATCAGGACTCCTATGTACGTAGAAAGGCAAGCGTAGTGTCCGGATGTATCTAGTACTTTGGCGCCACCAAATTCAAATGTGGATCCCTTTTCTGAGCGAGGGACAAGGCAAAAGAACTTCCGCCACAGCTCAAAGTGAGGCTCGCAGCCCAAGAATAGTTCGCATAAAGCGACGAATCTCGCAATGTGCATGATAGATCCCGGCATGAGATCATGCAATGGAAGACCATAGAACTCTAGGAGCCCACTAAGGAAAGGGTGAATGGGAAAACCTACGCCTCTTAGAAGGAAGGAGACAAAACAAACCCGCTCTCCATCGGAGGGGTTGGGAAAGCTCTCTGCCAGGGCTTGATTGTCGATGGAAGTTAGTCCGGCCCGGATTGGGACTAGATCCTTGGGAGGGAGATATCCCTGCACTTGAAGCTTTCTCAGATGCGCATGGGATACAAAACAACTTTTCCAATCACCCGCTCGAGGGCCGTGAGGGCGCGAGGAAGAGCTTGGGGCACTGGCCATGTTTGAAGATTTTTTGAAGGCACTAGGGATTCTTCTGCGTGGAATGGAATGGAGTGGCAACTGAGATCTAATCTCTTATATAAGCGCCTTCCCTACACAGTCAAGGGGGTAATTGCAAAAATACCCAGATGGTTCGCATTCGTTGGACACGTGAAGGAAAAGGCGACGGCGTTGAGGAATCGACGAAATACAATATTGAAAGAAGCCGAACTATCATCCAGAAGGACTCACCTTGCAAGACCAAGACATGAAGCAGGACACAATCTCGTCCTTGAAGGCAAGTCTGGGGGCTACTGAGGGAGTCATGTAGTCAGTGGTCCTCAAGCGTCCGGGTCGATGAAGCTGGGCCATGTTAATGGGCCACGAAAGTAGAAGCAGAAGACTCTCCCCCGTATTCAGTCAGGACTCCTATGTACATAGAAAGGCAAGCGTAGTGTCCGGATATATCTATTACTTCCTCCCCAAGTCACCTTTGTAACCCTAGCCCCCCTCTAGCGTGTATATAAGCCGGAGGGTTTAGTCCCTAGAGGCTAACATCAGAATCATAACATCGTCATAGGCTAGGCTTTAGGGTTTAGCCATTACGATCTCGAGGTGGATCAACTCTTGTAATCATATTCATCAAGATCAATCTAGCAGGAAGTAGGGTATTACCTCGATCGAGAGGGCCTGGACCTGGGTAAACATTGTGTCTGCAGTCTCCTCTTACCAACGATCCTCAAACACATTGCTTGGGCCCCCTACCTTAGATTTGCTAGTTTTGACACCGACAATGGTGATTTCATTGCGAGCTCCGCTGTGCACTCGCGATGAGCGATCAATGGCTCATCTCGTCATTAACGATGAGATCACCCTCGGAAACAACTTGGCCATTGGCCAGGTTCTCCAGCTCGGTGGTTTCACTGTATGCACCCGCACGGCCTCCGGGCCGTCCACACTCCCTCCGGTTATCAAGCATCTCCCTTATGTTGACTCCGACCACTCCGATGACGCGACCTCGGCATACCTCTCACCCTTAAACGAGCTGTTGGATCACATCGCTGCCTTGGGGCTTTCATCGCCAGGCGATTAGATCGGACATAAATCCGGTCAGGATGAGATTGATCCCATCCCGATCACTCATCTAGTGGCGGCGGTCGAGGACGGAGCCGAAGATACTCCCCCTCATGAGAAGGAGACTATCACAGTTCAGATCTCCGAACCCATCAAGCTGAACACGCCCCTGTCGGGTGGCATTTTGTGTTTTTCGAGCTCTGGGATTGACGCCGGGACCACGAAACGATCAGATCATGCTAAGCCCAGATCGTCCACACCGGAGGTTGTCAAAACCCCGAATACCACATTGGGTCGGGACTTAAAATTACCAACACCCATCCACCCTGGGAAAAACTCTCCAAGTAAATCCGGATTCTGAGACACAAATGATTTCGCGAACAAACAGTAGCAGCCCAAGGAGACAGTCAACCACTTCTGGGCCAGATTCCTGCTTGTCAAGAACAAGATTAAGGACTGCTGCGATTACGATGTGGTCTCCCTATTTTACCGCAACTGTACGGATGATGGAGTCTTGAACGCCCTCAACCAATGTCCTGTTCTGAGTTTCATAGAACTGTTGCATTTAGCACGAAAGTACTGCGCAATGGAAAACACTTGGAAAGCCTAGAATACACCTCTCGAACAGTCCGTATTTGGACAACACACTGTTAAGACTAAACGGACATACCCTAGCAGGTCATCCGATAATATGCCTATTGGCAAGAAGAACAAACCTTTTACAGGGCGGAGGTCCGTACTGGATGAACTGCTCGATAAAACTTGCCAAATATATGCAGCCCCAGACAATATCCCAAACCACTGCCTTAGGGCATGGTGGGTACTCCGACAGGTAGCAAATAGCGGTGCGGTAATCCTTGCCACCGCAGTATCAGGGGAGATAGACGTCGGTGTTTTCAGTGTCTTCGAGACTTTCTCATCAAATAACCGCCGCAAGAGAGCGAATCGCAAACTTGCCGAGGTCTACCAAATTAGCTCTGCAAGCCCATGGAGCGACACAACAATTAGTTTTTCTGCCGAAGACGCACCTCGAGTCCGCCCGATCTGAGCAACAACAACTCTTGTACTAGATCCAATAGTAGACGGCTTTCGCCTCACTAAAGTAATTATGGACGGATGAAGCAGACTGAACCTCATATACGAGGAAACACTTGCAAAAATGCAGGTTGACAAATCCAGCATTGAGCAAACTAACACAACCTTCAAAGGAATTATTCCTAGCCGAGAAGCCCGGTGTTCGAGAAGCTTTAAGTTCGACGTAGTATTCGGCACATCCGATACCTATAGGTTTGAGGAACTGCTCTTCCACATTGTTCCCTTCAATAGCGGATACCACACCCTTTTAGGACGAGACGCTTTTTCATGCTTTCAAGCCATACCCCATTATGGGTACATGAAGCTTAAAATGCAAGGGCCCAATGGAGTAATCACATTAATAAGTGATCCAGATAGAGCACTCCGCGCTGAGAACAAAACAACATCTTTAGCCTTGGAGGCATTATCCTGGGCCCTGGCGGCCAAATAATTGACTACCTTACGATCCACGATGGACAATAACAATGTAATCCTCGCCAAAAGATCGAAATCTACCTCCTTCAAGCCAACAGATGAAATCACAAAATTCCAAGTGCACCCAACGGACCCTAATAAGACATCTTCTATCGGAGCACAAGGATTCAAACCAGTCAAGCAGTCACTGCAGAGATTTTCCGAACCCAAAAGACAAGCAATGGGAGAAGAGATAGACAAGCTATTGGAAGTCGGATTCATCAGAGAAATAAAACATCCGTATTGGCTAGCCAAATTAGTCATGGTGCCGAAGAAGGATAAATGCTAGCGCCTCTGCGTCGACTTTACAGACCTAAACAAGGCCTACCCTAAGGATCCCTTTCATTTTCCCAGCATTGATCAAATTATCAATGCTACGGCCGGACATGACTCGTTGTGATTCTTTGATGCTTACTCCGGATACCGTCAGATAAAGCTGAAGGAATCCGATCAGGCCACAACGACATTTAAGACCCTGTACGATCCCTTCTGTTTCAACACAATGCCCTTTGGACTCAAAAACACTGGTGCCACATATCAACGCATGATTAAAACATGCTTAGAAAAACAAATTGGCGAGATAGTGGAGGCATATGTGGACGACGTAGTCGTTAAGACCAAACATTTCGAGACACTGGTGGATGATCTCCGCCTTATGTTTGATAACCTTCGAGAATATGACATAAGGCTCAATCCAGAATAATGTGTCTTCGGCGTTCCGGCCGGAAAGCTATTACGGTTCATTGTATCCCATAGAGGAATCAAAGCTAACCCAGCTAAAATCCGGGCCTTGTCAGAGCTCAAAATGCCAACCAATCTCAAACAAGTGCAAAAACTAGCAGGCTGCGTAGCGGCCTTGAGCCGCTTCATCTCCATGTTAGGACAAAAAGCATTGACACTTTATAGATTGGTGCGATGCACTGACAACTTCGAATGGACGGACACGGCTACAGCTGGATTGGAGGAAATAAAAACTCTACTAGCGAGCAACCCAATACTAGCCGCCCCGGGTGTTGGCGAAATAATGTTGCTATATATATCAGCAACTCCCCAGTTAGTGAGTGACGTGCTCTTCGTCGAACATGCCGAAGAGGGACATAAGTTCCCCGTTCAAAAACCCGTATACTACGTATCCGAGGTCCTAACACCGTGCAAATTACGGTACCCCCACTATCAGAAAATTGCCTATGCGGCCTTCATGTCATCTCGGAAACTTCGACACTACTTTCAAGAGTGTTCAATCACAGTGGAATCTGAAGTACCACTTAACGATATCATTAACAATAAAGACGCCACTGGACGCATAGCCAAATGGGCCATTGAGATCTTACCATTCGAAATATCTTATAAGCCATGCTGGACTATTAAATCCCAGGTATTGGCTGACTTTGTCACAGAATGGACCAGAGCCGAACTCCCTAAAGTATACGTCTCATATTCCCACTGGACAATGTACTTCGAAGCCGGATTGGGGGCTGGCGTAATATTGATATCTTCAACTGGGGATACAGTCCGACACGTACTACACATTATGTAGACGGACTCGAACAACGCAGCCGAATATGAGTCCCTATTGCATGATCTCCGCCTAGCTGTATCCATGGGCATACAACGCCTCGAGGTATGCGGAGACTCAAACCTTGCTATCTCCCAAATGAACGGAGATTTTTATGCGAAGGATTCAAAAATGGCAGCCTATCGCAATGCCATATTGAAAATATCAGCTCAATTTGAGGGGTTGGAATCCCATCATGTAGCCCCGGATAATATCCAGGCCACGGATGTACTCGCTCGCATGGGCGCTAAACGCGACCCAGTCCCGCCTAACACCTTCGTGGAAGGCTGTTTAAGCCATCAATAACATGGCAGGATGGAAGCGATGCTACTCATTCGGATCCGAACACACCCCCGGCCGAACATAACCCTGCTGTCGGTGTCAAAACCGACGGATCTCGGGTAGGGGGTCCCGAACTATGCGTCTGAGGATCGATGGTAACTGGAGGCTGGGGACACGATGTTTACCCAGGTTCAGGCCCTCTCGACCGAGGTATAACCCTACTTCCTGCTATATTAATCTGGATGAATATGGTTACAAGAGTTGATCTACCTCGAGATCGTAATGGCTGAACCCTAAAGTCTAGCCTATGAGGATGTTCTGATTCTTTAGACTCTACAGACTAAACCCTCTAGTTTATATATGCACTAAAGGGGCCTAGGGTTTGTACATAGCCAGCTTGCAGAGGAAGGAAAGATAACCCGAACCTAAAAACTACCTTTACACGAATAGAGGAGTCCTATCAAGATACGAGAGACGATCTTCAACAATGATCTTCACGGCCCACCGGTCCGGCCCACCACGAGTTATCCGGCCACATGAGGACCCCTCAATCCAGGACTCCCTCATTAGCCCGTGAACCTATCTTCGATGACGATGAGTTCGGCTTCCGTGTTGTCTTCGGCATTGCAAGGCATGTTCCTTCTTCCAAATATATCTACTGCAAAAAGGTGTATTGTGTTTGGCTCTCCAAGATTAGTACAACCCTTAGCCTCGAAGGCAAGTCATTGAAAGAAAACGAATAATGTGTCTTTACTGACAACTTTTTGGTGAAGCGTCGCGTCGATCCCACTGATATAGCAGACCATTTTATTTGGACCTAGTTTCGCGTTTCGAGGCATAACCCCCTTTAACACGTCCTATTAAAGTAGAGATCGTGCCCGCTTATTAGGGGATCCTTATCAACATGGCGTGAGCATCCAAACAACACATTACGCATGACCGCTTTGGGAACCGGCGAGGTTTACACCTAAAGTGGGGAGACGTTCTATATTCACAGCGTTATAAAAGGATACCAATCCCTTTCATCAGCCCCACACTTTCCTCAAGCTCGACTTCTCCAATCTTCCTAGCCCCATCACCCTCATCTCTTGCGGCCGCTGTTCTTCTTTCCTCAACCACTACTTCCTTCCCAGCAATGGCTGGATCCGGCGCCAGGGGCAAGTGGGAGGCCTCTACGGTTACTTAGAAAACCGTGGAGGATCTTCGGAGCGCGGGCTATCTTGCTGCTGACATTGCGCATCGAGTCCTCAAGGGCCAGGTGTTTCCCTTCCCAGAGGCGGGTGAGAGAGTCATGTTTCTCTCGCACTTTGTTAGGGGGCTAGGGTTTCCGCTCCACCCCTTTGTTCGGGGTTTGCTGTTTTTCTACGGGCTAGATTTCTATGATCTAGCCCCGAATTCAATTCTCCACATCTCCACTGTTATAGTGGTGTGTGAATCTTTCCTCCGCGTTCCCGCACACTTCGGCCTATGGCTCAAAACCTTCAACGTGAAGCTGAAGGTGGTGGACGGGCAACTCGCGGAGTGCAGGCGTGCTATGATAAGCAAGCTCCCAAATGCAACTTGGCCGAAAGGGTCATCCGTGGAGATGAACAAGGTATGGCAGCAGGAGTGGTTCTATATCACTGAATCCCGCGACGCCAAATGGGCGGCGAAACCTGCTTTTAGATATAGACCCTCGGACAGGTTGACCTCCTAGACTGATAAGAGTCCGCTGGGGGTCTCATATTGAAGTGACGGCACTCCAGGGTCGTGTGTTCAGCGTGATTTCCAAGGGCTATCAGCTCTTGACCGTGGTCCAGGTAATGTTGGCCCGGCTTGTCCTTCCTTGCCAAAGCCGGGACTCGTCCTTATGGGAGTTCGATCTGTCTAGAGACCGGCCCCTAAAGCATCTCTTTGGCTTTAAGCACAAGGAGATCTGGAAGCATCTCTTCAAAAGCCAAAAGGAGTGGCCGAAGGAAACCGAGTACGGGGGCTATAGTACCGCGTTAACCACTCTAGAGGTAATAAAAGATTCTGCCGAACATATATCCCCTTTGTTATTTAATGATAATAGGAATTGCAGTTTTTACGTGATATACAGGGCTGGACGAAGAAGGCAATCCGGATTAAGTGTCCGGCGCCTTTGCCCGATGACCCATAAACGCCTCGACTAACAGCGATGCTAGTCCCAGCGCCGTACAAGGCGACGGTCAAGAAGCCCAAGACGAAGAGCACAGAGGCTAAAGGTGGGCCCCGCCCTACAGACGGGAAGTCTGAGGAGATCAACGTCCTCTCCTCCAAAGAGGAGGAGGATGACAAAGAAGAAGAGCCCCCTGCGCAAGGCAGGGGGAAGAAGAGGGCGGCTGCCGCTGACGCGGGCACGAGCGCACCTAGAGGAGGCTGAATCTTTCCGCTCGTTCGGACTCATCATCCGAACATAGCTTTGTGGTGAAGCTCAGGGTGAATCCCCTGACCGAAACGTAAGTTTGTCCGGATATATTAATTGCTGCACCTTGTATGTTTAGCATTTTAATGCTTACTTAGTATTTCTCACCTACTGTCCTATAGCCCTCCCCGGACACACCTTGACGCCTCCTTATTGTAGGGGAACTCTCTAGCGCCTGGAGAGACGGAGAGTGACCCGCTGGTCCGAGCTCCATCGCCCGTGACCGGCGGGGACACCGAAGTGTCCTCCCATCGCGCGACCTCCGCTCAAGGAGATGGGGGTGAGGCAAGTGATAGGGCGACCGAGGGTAACACCTCGGCTGACGCTGACCATGGGGAAACAATCCCCATGGAGACCGAAGACGGGGGCCCCAAACAATCCGGGGCCCCGTCGAATACTGGCTCGGAGCCTAGCGCGACTCCGGGGTCTGAAGACCAGACCCCCAAGGACGGGGAGGATACGACGGTGCCCGGGATCAATCCGGAGGCGCCGGACCCTCTGGAGGGAGCACTTCGGAGTGCTTCCGTCGTGGAGGAGCACAACACCATGATGGGTGCGGTGATGAAGAAGATTCAGTCCTTCAAAGACGGACTGAATGAAGCTTTCAACAGCCTGTTAACAGGCTTTGAGGTAAGCAATGTAATGTTCTTTATGGAACTTTGTTTATTTTTATACACATATATAGCTAGTAGCCCCTGTTGCTTTGTGTGATTCTGAACAGAATCGGACGAAGTATCCATAGTATAGCATGTTATAGAGCTAAACTGCATGCTTCTGTATTTGAACATGATTCACTAGTTGCGGCAACTGTACGAGATGCAGAAGTTGCCAAACTAAATCGGAAGCTTTTGTTGGCCAACATGGACCTCGACCACGTCAACCAGCATTTAGATGAAATGCAAGGTATGCGTATTTAAAAAATTAAGATGTCCTTTATTATATTCTGTATTACACAGTTGGCGCCACTAAGCTCGAGGCCCTCAAGGGCAAGCTCGCGAAGGCCAAAAAGGAAGCCAGATATACACCTCAGTGTGACAAAGGACTATGAAGATTGACGACAACAGTGAGCTCTGTACAAGTACATGTGAACCTGGTATATGATCTTGATGATCCCTTGTTTACTTTTCTCTGGTGATGGCACCACGCCTATGTTCTAAGCTGTTTTCGGTCGTCCAGGGTGGATGCCGACTTTATTTCTCTCTATTCAACATCTGCCATGAGATCTGCGCTACTTTCCGGCCGTCTCGTGTAGCTGTTGAGTTTGTTTTTGTGACAGTGGCCCTATGCTCTGAGGTAATTTTCAACCGTCTTAGGGAACTGTCACTTTCTTCTTATCAACATGGTCTCGTGCACTAAGCTGCTTATTGGACGTCTTCAGTCATGGTTGAGTATTTTCAGTAATGTCCCAGATCTGAGTTGTAAAGACCATTCTGATGGCTACTGATTTATTTGCCGATTTATCGCAAGGGTTCGGACGATCATTTCCCAATGGTTAAAACTTGAGAGACGATGAATCTGCCATTTAAACGGTGTTACCATGTCAGGAGATGATGATAGAAGTACGCCGATCAAAATATTGCACCCGACAGAACCCATGGTCACACGAAGAATTAAGAATATATATATATGGCCAAGCCCTCCACCATCAGTCAAGTCTATGGATACTATCGTTACAAGGCCGTACCCCTTTATGCTGGTCACGACAGATGATAGTCAAATCTTTGGTACGAATTGGATACTCACAATAGTGGATCTAGCCAAGATGATTCGGAAATCCCTGTGAGAAATCAGAATCAGTCAGAAGAACAGTTATGATTGACAACACTGTTTTGAACTCGGAGGAAATGCATCTTTCTGAGCAACCCAATGCAAGGAGTAACATATTTGGTGTTCACTAGGAAGTTGTTCACAACTCCATGGAATGTGGTTAGTGTGACACATACATCAAAAACAATCTCGGGCTTGTGAGACCGTCATATACTTCCGTCATGATAATCCATCGCACCCGTTAAGCCGACAGATATAAAAGAAATGGAGTCAAAGCAACATATGAGGTAAGGCATGTTAGCATCTGTGTACAGTGAAGCAAACCATCCCAGAGTCAGGCAGTCACTTAGATAAAATTTCATGGGAACATAATATAAAGGAAAAAGGATACCTGAGTTGGAAACTGTTTCCTTAAGACAGAATAGTCATACTTGTTCCCTGACCAACCAAATCTCGAGGACGAGATTTCTTTAAGGGGGAAAGGTTTGTCACACCCTGATTTTTGTCCCTTTCTTTTTCTTTTGGATTTATTTAAATTTTTGTTCGAATTGCTTTTCTATGGCTCTGTGGTCCTAATACCTGGGAAGAGCATATCTTCTCAGGCTCTTTTTATTGGGAATATTCATTTTTCTATTAAAGGAATATTCCTTTTTGCCCTAGGTTGAAACAACCTATATTTCTATCACGCCCAAAATTCCCAAATAATTCTCATAAATTGGTTGGGTCATATCTTTCACAAATATGTCAAAACCCTTCATTGTCATCATCAAAGTTAATTCACAAATATCCTTTTTCTTATTCTGCTCTAAGTGGCTTTTTGAGAAGGAAGTGCTATTTATCTTTGCTTGATTGACCCCCAAACCTTTTGGACACCTTTTCCTGTCCATATAATTACCTCCTGTCAAAATTCAACTCAATTTGCCTAGTGAATATTCCTGAGCAATATTTCAAAGTTCCTGTTTGAGGTAAGCCTTTGTGAAGGAAGTACTAGCTAGGATAATCCAAATGAGTTGAAATTATGCAAGGTCCTTCATATGACCAAATCATAACTCTCCTCAATATTTCGGCTCATTTAATCACTCTATGTGAGCTCAACATCAAATCTTGGTTCCTGGTCAGATTTTCAGGTTGTGAAGCAACTATATTTTATATTGCTTCATTATTGCTGAAAACTTACTAGGGCATGCTCCTACCCATATAATCCCTCACCAACAAATTTGGGCTCAATTCATAAAGCAATTTTCCCTTAGCATTTTTTCTTAAATTCCGTCCAGAGAGCTGCATTATGAAGCAAGTACCATTTTGGTATTTCCAATGGCATGAAATTTTTACAGCAGCTTCGTATCATCAAATAACTCATCTCCTCCAAAATTTATCTCAATCCCACTTGCTATGTGAGTGCTACTTCATACTTTGTATTCCTGTACAGTATGGTGCATTCACTACAACAAATATGTCAACTAGTGACCTTCTGTCAGTGACCCTAGAAGAATTGGTCATAGATCTACCACCATTTGAGACAAATTGGTCAAAAGCTGCTCGGGGGGCTCCAAACCTCAACTATATCGACCATTTTGGCCATAAAGGTCGCAATTTCCTTACACGAAATGGTCATAAAGCAGACAGCACTAATCCGCTGCCTTATTTCTAGCTGATCATGACCAATATTGATGGTCATAATCTTGTAAGTTGTGGTAGATTGCTATGACTAGGCGCCACCTCATCAGTTTTGCCTATGTGTCATGTCCATGTGTCAATTTTTGCCCTAGGTTGTGAAGCAACCTATATTTATGTTAGTCCCAAAATTCCAAAAAAAATTCTCATAAATTCTTTGCATCATATCTTTGTCAAATATGTCAAAAACCTTCGTCGCCTAGTTAAAATATAATTCAACAATATTCATTTTCCTATTCTGTTCACAACAACACTTTGTGAAGGAAGTGCTATTTTTATATTCTTGATTGCCCTAAAAAATTTTGGGCACTCTTTCCTATCCAAATCATTGCCTCATGATAAAATTCAGCTCCATTCGCCTAGTAAATGTTCCTCGACAAATTTCCAAAGTTTTTGTTCAACTATAAGCTTTGTGAAGGAAGTACTAGCTATGCACATCCAAATGGCATGAAATTTATACAGTGCCTTCCTATGGCCAAATTATCACCCACCTCCAAATTGCAGCTCAATCAAATCATCTATGTAAGCCCAGCTTCAATTTTCATTTTCTCTCTAGATTGGCACATTGCAAAGCAACTGCTATCTATACCACTCCTATTGCCCTCAATTTTTTTGGTCAATCTTCCATACCCAAATCATTTCCACATGCCAATATTCAGCTCTATTTTCCTAGTAAATCTTCCTCGGAAAATTTCCAAAGTTTATATTCACCTAGAAGCTTTGTGAAGGAAGTACAAGATAGGAATATCGTAATGAGTTGAATTTTTGCCACATATTCTATATGCCAAAGTCATATATCTACACAAAAGTTTAGCTCTATCAAACAATACATGTGAGCTCACCATCGAATCTTTGTTTCTGGAAATATTTTTAGTCTGTGAAGCAACTACATTTTATATTGCTTTATAATTGCTAAAATATAACCAGGACATTTCCCTGACTATAGAAACCCCCTACACCAAATTTCAGCATAATCCAATCATCTATGCAAGCCCAGCTTCAATTTCTATTTTCTATCCAAATTGGCACATTGCAAAGCAAGTGCTATCTAGACACCTCCTATTGTCCTCGAAATTTTTGTGCCATCTTACATATACAAATCATTGCCACATTCCAATATTTAGCTGAATTTGCCTATTAAATCTTCCTCAACAAATTTCTAAAGTTTCTATCCAGAGAGAAGCTTTGTGAATGAAGTACAAGCTAGGATTATCCAAATGGTACAAAAATCTTACAGTGCTTTACTATGCCCAATTTATCATATTCCACAAAATTTCAGCTCAATCCACTTATCCATTTGTGCCCAGCTTCAACATCCTTATTTCTGCCCGATGTGGTACTTTGCAAAGCAAGTGCCATCCAAACTCCTACATTTGGCTGAAATTTTTTCATGACAGTCTCCCTGGTAGATGATCATCCTCAGCCAAAACTCAGGCCCATTGGCCTTGTGAATTTCCCGTACCGCTAATCAAACACTTGGCTGCTAATTCATGTTTTAGCATAGTTCGGTCTCCTCGTGAGATTCTTCTGTTGTTATTTTCTTCCTAACATCGACCTGGGGACTGTCCACCCTACAAGACATGCCTAGGCTGCCCAGAACGCATGGCAACACCACGGTCACGCGGTGACCACGCGGCGGGCATGCGAGTCTACGCGCTTTGGAGTTGGGGCCCTGGGTCACCGTCCAAACCTCGATGTATCACTATCAAACCATGTATTTATGCTTAAATAGATACTTATGTACCTAGAAATGATTTTTGAAAAAAAAAGAGCAAACCATGAGGCATTTGTAGTTCAAATTTGACTCGCTTCCTACTGAATCGGCGGTAATTTGTCTTTTTCACCAGAGGTGGATCAAAACTTTTGACACCAAACCATTTTGTCAATTGTGCATTAAATATGGCTTAGTATTTTATAAAATTGATTTGGTCCAATTTTGCAATAAATATATGGTAGGTCCTTCACAAAAAACTCATTTTGGGCACTCGGAAAATGGAAAATTGATTTTTTGTCTAAATAAAATGAAAACTCCCTTAGGCAACATCCTTTGCCATTCGAAGATGCACCCTTGTGCATGATATGAGGTCATTTGAACAAACTATGCCATGAATGTGGCCGTAAGATTGATCATTTGTCTTGAAAGCCATGAATCTTAACACATGGTACCTCATTTCTGAGAACACTTTTTCAAAAGAATTGTTGTATTACAAGTTCATTATTTTTCCTGGTAACTAGGTCACATGTAATGACACAATGCGAAGGTTTTCCAATTTTTTTTGAATTTGTTTTGAATTTTTTATGCTCGTTTCAAAATGCTGTCAAAACGGCGGGAATGACCGTTCCTAGCTAGTGTTTGAATCTTGGATTTTTTTTGGTGTTTCTCTGATTAAAAATATACTTATGTACCTATAAATGATGTTTGGTAAAAATAAAGAGTAAACTATGAGGCAACTACAATTCACATTTGACCCGCTTCCTACTGAATCAGCGGGAATTTGTCTTTTTCACCAGAGGTGGATCAAAACTTTTGACAGCCAACCATTTTGTCAATTGTGCATTAAATATGGCCTAGTATTTTAGACAATTGATTTGGTCCAAATTTGCAACAAATATATGGTAGGTCCTTCACAAAAAAAGTCACTTTGGGCACTTGAAAAATGGAAAATTATTTTTTTCCAAAGAAAATGAAAACTCCCTTAGGAAACACTGTTTGCTATTCCAAGATGCACCCTTGTGCATAATATGATATCATTTGAACAAACTATGCAATGAATGTGGCCATAAGATTGATCATTTGGCTTGAAAGCCATTGATCTCCACACATGATAGCCCGTTTCTGAGAACACTTTTTTTTAAATAATTATCGTATTACAAGTTTATTATTTTTCCTGGTAACTTGGCCACATATAACGACACAATGCGAAGGTTTTCCATTTTTTGATTTTTTATTTGAATTTTTTATGCAAGTTTCAAAATGCGGTCAAAACGGCGGGCTTGGCCGTTCTAGCTAGTGGTTCAATCTTGGAAAACTTTTGTTGTTTCTCTGATTAAATAGACACTTATGTACCTAAAAATGACTTTTGGGAAAAATAAAGAGCAAACTATGAGGTAGCTGCAGTTCAAATTTGACCCGCTTCCTGTTGAATCGGCAGAAATTTGTCTTTTTCACGAGTGGTGGATCAAAGCTTGGGACACCCAACCATTTGGTCAATTGTGCATTCAATATGACCTACTATTTTAGAAAATTGATTTGGTCCAATTTTGGAACAAATGTATGATAGGTCCTTCACAAAAAAACTCATTTGGGCACTCAAAAAAATAGAAAATGATTTTTTTGTCCAAAGAAAATGAAAACTTCCTTAGGCAACATTGTTTGCCATTCCGATATGCACCCTTGTGCATGATATGAGATCATTTGAACAAACTATGCCATGAATGTGGCCATAAGATTGAACATTTGGCTTGAAAGCCATGGATCTCCACACATGATAGCTCATTTCTGAGAACACTTTTTTAAAATAATTATCGTATTACAAGTTTATTATTTTTCCTGGTAACTTGCCCACATATAATGACACAATGCGAAGCTTTTCCATTTTTTTTGAATTTTTTTGAATTTTTTATGCCCGTTTCAAAATGCGGTCAAAACAGCGGGCTTGACCGTTCCTAGCTAGTGGTTGAATCTTGGAAAAGTTCTGGTGTTTCTCTGATTAAATAGATACTTTTGTACCTAAAAATGATTATTGGAAAAAATAAAGAGCAAACTATGAGGCAGCTGCAGTTCAAATTTGACCCGC
The DNA here is from genome assembly GCA_902687465.1 of Secale cereale. Lineage (NCBI taxonomy): Eukaryota > Viridiplantae > Streptophyta > Magnoliopsida > Poales > Poaceae > Secale > Secale cereale. The sequence continues at coordinate 495,516,319 of LR738715.1, forward strand.
TTACAACTGAATCGACAGAAATTTGTCTTTTTCACGAGAGGTGGATCAAAACTTGTGACACCTAACCATTTTGTCAATTGTGCATTAAATATGACCTAGTATTTTAGAAAATTGCTTTGGTCCAATTTTGCAACAAATATATGGTAGGTTCTTCACTAAAAAACTCATTTTGAGCAGTCGAAAAATGATTATAAATAGCTAGAAAGATCAGAAATGCATACAAATTGGTTCTCATCCATAAAATGTGGTCTAACTTGAGTGAAAATTTGTGTGATGCCCTTTTGTAAAATATTTTTGATAGCTGCTTCACAAAATAGCTCTATCTTTAGTACTTGAAAAACTATTTTAAATCACAGATTCTCGAACCAATCAGAACACTTCTCACGGATCACCCCATTCTTATCTGATCTGAACCGTCCACACCCGGTGGATCCAACGTCTCTCACTTACCTCTCACCAGACCAACCCAAACCCTAGCATCCCGAGGCTGCGTCTCTCATCCCTCTCCCCCCCGCCGTCCCCTCTCTCAGATCCAGATTGACGATGATGTCCCTCCATCGCTGCCCCCTCCATCTCCTGCTCCCCACCCCGCCACCCCCACCCACCCATCGGTGAACCTCGCTCCAGGGCTCCGCCAGCGCTCTCACCCACCCATCGGTGGCCTGGCTCCCAAAATACGCTCTTCTCACCGCCGCCGCCACCCCACCACCATCTCCCCTCCCCTCACCCGCCCCCACCTTCTCACCCTACCTAACCAGATCGAGCCGGCCAGGCGGCAGTGGCCATGGCCCTCCCTGACACGCAACTGTGCTTCCGGATCCGGGGCAAACGTCAACCTCTTGTCAGCCAACATCTCGGGGCCCTCCGATCCACCCCTCCCCTCTTTTCCCTCCGTCGGTCGGGGATTCGGAAGAGGGGAAGGGAGAGATGGGGTACGTCGGGAGCCATCGCGTGGCGACGCCGCGAAAGTACAACTACAACGGCATCGACCACTCCATCGTCGGCGTGACTCTGGCTTTGCTACGGTGACTTAGGTGAGTCCTTCCACTCCTCCTCGTCACATCCCTCCCTCTCTACCTCACCTCGTATCGTCTCCCTCGCAGATCCAACAAGCTCGAGCATCGGGATGCCATGGACAGGAAGGCTGCTTCCTCCCCTGCACCGACACAATGCCATGGAGGACGCAGCTCCACCACTACCCGAATGGCATCCAGGTCCAGGTCCGCCCCCTCTCATCTACTATCCTCTTGGATTTTTTCTTCCCTTCCTTCCCCTCCCATCCCCTTCACTCATGCGTTGCGATTTCCTTCCATGAGCAGGAGCTGCAACGTGGGTGACATCCATCACTAGTAGCGTCATGGTCAGCTGTAATGCCTAGGATGCGACTATATCTCCTACATGTCGAGGAACGACTTAGAGACATAAGCGCATTCTGGAATGATCTCAAGCATGGTATCTTTGCACATCTCACGTAAAAATTCAGGGATGAAAGTGTAAAAGATAGTTGGCTTACACTCGGCACGTCACACAATGAATACAATATCATACATTCATCCAAATAACACAGGGTCCATCTAAGGACGAAAACAAATGATAAAAGATACCACAAATCACAAGGCCTGATCGCCCCTAGTAGGAACCACTACTGATCATCGGGATACGATACATAGTAATGACCACGCTCTTCATCGAACTCCTAGTGAAGTTCCGATCCATCTCCTGCATCGTACTCGACTATACCTGCATCTGGTGTGTGTTGTAATCTGTGAGCCACAAGGACTCAGCAATCCCATACCCAGGTATCAAAACTAACAAAGCCTATAGGTGTGGAGAAGTAATACAGTGTTTGCAGCAAGCACTAAGCAACTAGCTTACGAATTCAAAGCGAGACAAGAATATGTGCCAACGGGCGCTAAGTTGATCAAGAAGTGATCCTAGCTACTCATGTTCATACATAACCCCACCGTGTTCACTTCCCGAAGCCCTTCGGAAAGAGACCATCACGGTTACTCACATAGGTAGTGTATTCTTAAGGGTATGGTGTCAAGTTATCTACAACCGGATATTAACAAATTCCCATCTGCCACATAACCGCAGGCACGACTTTCGAAAGTTCAAAACCTTGCAGGGGTGTCCCAACTTAGCCCATCAAAAGCTCACGATTTGTGGAGTCGCAACTCCAAAGTGGGAAGACCCGAGTATTCTCGGAATCCCGTGCTCAAGATATTTCGACAAAGGTAAAACTAATCCAGCAAGACCTCCCGGCGTGCCGACACCCTGATAGTAGCCGCGCGTATCTCGTCTCAGGCCATGACCGGATGGGTAAAGCTACAGGTATATACCAGACCTCGGGTTTCCCCAAGGTGGCCCCGCAGGTTGCTCGATATGGACCAACACTCATGAGGAGCACTGGACCGGGTTGTAAAATTAAGTCATCGGGGTCCAGAAAGTGCCTATGCAAGTTATTTAGTTATGGCAAATGGAAAAACCAAAGTTGGGCCTTGCTGGAAAGTTTTAAGTAGAGCGAATTATCAAGGGGGGTCCATAAACCCCAACCGTGTTAGGAACGCCAAATCAAGGAACATAACACCGGTTTATCAGGTCCTAAGGTGGCATGAGTGGAACAAAACACCAAGAAGAAGGCCAAGCCTTCCACCCATTACCAATATATAGGTGCATTGGTTTAAAACAGATATATATTGTGTTATCCCAATAAACAAGTTCAACATGGAGCAATCTTCAATCTCCACCAGCAACTAACAACGCTATAAGAGGGGCTGAGCAAAATCGTACTTAGCCAATCAACGGTTTGCTATGAAGGCGGTTAGAGTGTTTCATTGGAACAATAGGAGGCTGACAAGACAAGAATAGGCATCGAGGCATAGCTAAAGAGCGAGACAACTAGCATAAGCAAAGTTAGAGGTGATATCGGGGAATGGTCATCTTGCATGTTAAGTCGTCGGTGGAATGGTAGGACGGTCCTCAAACTCAGACTCGACAAGATCCTCGAACTCGGCATCGGCTCCCGGCTCTACCCAACATAAGAGCACAACAACGACAAAAGATCAATCACGGTGCAATGCACAATCAACATGATGCAAGACATGTCATGAGATGCAAGTATAATGTGCATATACATGAGGATGCTCTCAAGCCTAAGGAGAAGATGACGGAAATGGCTTCATCTTGGGTAACCAAGCAAGCCACTGGATCGATGGTAAGATTTTGGTTGAAATCGATATAAAGATCATGGGAAACGGATGCACGGTTTGCAAAAGACAAGCAAAACAAGAGGCAATTCAAAACTGCACTTAACAGCAACATGGCATCCTTGGAGAAGGATATAATTAGGCTACAACACCCAAACATGAAGACAAAAAGCATGCATGTGAAATAGACATGATTCTTAACAAGCATGAACTTAGAGCACACCCAAAATCTTGCTGGAACACAATTAAACAAGCATGGCAAGATTCAATAAGTTTACAGATTTCTCAGACTTAGTGAAAATTACAAGGCATGGCAGCAACAACAACAAGTAGGCATATTTGCAAGCTTGTGCAACTCATCTCAAAGCATAGCATGGCATGGAAATATAACCAACAACAAGAATACTTGTTTGTGAAGCTACTCATGGCAAGAACATGGTCATAGGATGTCTAGAACACTAGCTATTGACATGGCAAAACTGAACTTGCTGATAAGAGGCTGGCAGAAACATTTTATAGCAACTTGAGAGCATGAAAACAACAAGCTACAGCAAGTCATCATGGAAAATAAGAGCATGGATAGCTAGAGCATAACATATACATCAAGCAACACCCACTGGACAACTCTATCCATGCACAACAATGACGGGAGCCTCATAGAAACATGGCATAAAAATTAACAGATTCACACCTACCAGAAATTTAATATCACGATGTCATGTTAACAAGCTTGATGCATCATCTCAAGACATATCATGGCACGAAAATGAATCTATCATGTAGAGCACATTACATAAAGCAAAACTCATGTTGACACCTAGCTCACAAGACACATGGATTAAAATACACAAATAAGACAAAACATGATCTCATAACAAGTTCAGAAACTTATCTGCCACATGCACTTTGCAACAGAGGTAAACATGGCATAATGCAACCTAACCTGTATGCAAATGCATCCATCATGAAGAGCATCACAAGACGGACATTTTCACATATCATACACTCCATTTGGACCAACATGCACACAGTTACTAGCTCACGAACATGTCAACAAATTTACACAAACAACAAGTGCTGAAATAGTTACATGACGAAGCACTCTTGCCACGAAGATTAAGACATCTAGATGAATCCTAATATGCAGGGAACTCATGCTAACATGTAGATAATGTCGAGACGAACATTTTGGTATGTCATATGCGCAAAACGGAGCACCGAGCACAAAGTTACCACATGATGAAGGAGGCAACAAAATTAAAAAGATCTGGGACATAGTGATATTTCACCTCCGTGAGAAGTCAACGCATGACGGAGGGATTCCGGGACGGAGAGATCCGGGACGAGCTTCGTGTTTGGATCCCGGGACTGGTGGACCTGATCCACCCTCCTAGTGGATCCAGATCTGGCCGGAGTTGGCGGCAGCTCAGCGGAGAAGCGCCGGAGACGACGGAGATGAGGCCGGCGTAGCGGCGCGGAGAAGAGGCCGGCGAGGCGGCGGTCGGTGGCCCGGCGGCGGGGCGCATCGGCGGTAGGAGGCAGCAGCGAGGTGCCGGACGGCGGCGGCCGTTGCCGCGGAGGTGGTCGCGAGGTGCGCCGGCGAGGCGTTCGGCCGGAGGCGAGCACGGGGATGGCGGGGAGCCGCGGTGACCTGGCAGTGGTGATGAAGGCGGAGGGCGCCCAGGAGGCGTGTCTGGGCAGCGGAGTGGCCCGGTTCGGCTCGACGGCGCCGGCCGCGAGCTAGTGGGCCCGGCGGGGGACGGTGGGAGGCGGGCAGCGGCAGGCCACGTGGCGCTACCGGATTGGCCAGGCGCGTCCGGCGGACTTGTCCGGCGCGGTCCGAACGTGTCCGGCGGTGCGAGGAGGAGCTCGGGTAGGGTTTCGCCCGAAATCCGGGGAGGGGATGCCTTTTTATAGGTAGAGGGAGCTAGGAGTGCCCAAATGAGGTGTGGTGTTCGCCCACACAATCACGATCCGACGACCGAGAGGATGGAGGTGGTTGTGCTGGGCTTGTGGGCTGTTGTGGATGTGTGCTGGGCCAAAAGAGATAGGGGTTTTCGGCCCACGTGGTTAACCGTGGAGTATCAAACGACCTCCAAACGAGACAAAACTTCACAGGCGGTCTACTGGTGATATACCAAGACCACTCGACAAGTCTCGGCCCATTCCGAGGATGTTTTTAACCCACTCACGAAACAATGCTTGAGAGGTGCGACGGGCACGTGTGTGAGTGTTGGAGCTCGAAACGGACAATGGAGAGGACGGAGACGATGCAACTACACACGGATGCAAGTGAGACTATGCCAATGCAATGCACATAATGAAAATGACATGATGACATGTGACACACGCACAAGACAAAAACGAAGAAACCCGAAATGAAGGAAGAGCCCAGAATGGAATTGATGAAGTCAATGATGCATATTGCCATACATGGAATTGTTACATCAAGGGCGTTATAAACTCTCCTCCACTACAAAAAGATCTCGTCCCGAGAACTAGGACTGAAAGAAAGCGGGATACTCGGAACGGAGATGATCTTCTTGTTCCCATGTAGCTTCTCTGTCGGTATGGTGTGACCACTTCACTTTCAAGAATTTGATGGACTTGTTGCAGGTTTTGCACTCAGTTTCTTCAAGGATTGCAACGGGGTGCTCACGATAAGACAAGTCTTGCTGAAGATCAATCTCTTCAAAAGGAATGGTGCGTTCAGGCATCTTGAAGCACTTGCGGAGTTGTGACACGTGAAACACATCGTGCACATTAGCAAAGTTGGAGGGAAGCTCAAGTTGGTAGGCTAGATCGCCTCTCTTGCCAAGAATCTTGAAAGGACCCACGTATCTTGGAGCAAGCTTCCCCTTGATACCGAACCTCTGAGTGCCCTTCATGGGAGAAACACGGAGATAGATATGATCTCCAATGTCGAAAGTCAAGTCACGATGCTTGCCGTCATAGTAACTCTTTTGGCGCGATTGCGCGGCCTTGAGATTCTCATGTATGACTTTGCACATTTCTTTGGCCTCTGAGATCAAATCATTTCCAAGGAGTTGACGTTCACAAGTCTCAGACCAGTTTAGAGGGCTACGACACTTTCTGCCATAGAGAATTTTAAACGGTGCTTTTCCTACACTTGCTTGGAAGCTCTTGTTGTAGGAGAATTTGGCAAATGGAAGGCAATCTTCCCATTTCACACCGAAGGAGATTACAAAAGCTCTGAGCATATCTTCGAGAATTTGGTTCACTCTTTCGACTTGACCACTAGTCTGAGGGTGAAAAGCTATGCTGAAGCGAATCTTGGTACCCATAGCTGACTGAAAGGAATCCCAGAACCTGGAAGTGAACAAGCTTCCACGATCTGAGGAGATTACTTGAGGAATGCCATGCAGAGAGACAATTCTGCAGGTGTACAGCTCTGCCAGTTGTGCTGCATTGATGGATTCTTTGACTGGAAGAAAATGACCCACTTTAGTGAGCTTGTCAATCACCACAAAGATAGCATCATTTCCTCGCTTGGACTTGGGAAAACTGGTGACGGAATCCATCTCAATGTGATCGAATTTCCACTCGAGAATAGGTCGAGGTTGAAGGAGTCTGGCTGGACGTTGATGCTCTGCCTTCACTCTTCTGCAAACATCACACTCGTTCACGAATTGAGCAATCTCTCTTTTCATGCGAGTCCACCAATAGGATTGCTTGAGGTCATGGTACATCTTGGAGCTTCCTGGATGTACCGAGACGAGTGAGTCATGTGCTTCGTTCATTATGAGCTTCCTGAGATCACCTTGGGGAACCACAATTCTGACCTCAAAGAACAAAGTGTCTCTGTCATCAATGTGATAGCGCTTGTACTTGGGAGTACCCTTCACAATTCCATGTTTCACTTTCTGCACCATAGCATCACTGAGTTGGTTCTCACGGATTTGATCTTCCAAGGTAGGAGCGACTTGAAGGTTGGCAAGAAATCCTTGCAGAACAACTTGGAGGTTGAGCTTCTTGAATGATTCACAAAGTTCAGGTCGGAACGGTTTGAGGATGAGACTGTTGCAATAAGCCTTTCTGCTCAAGGCATCTACAATAACATTGGCCTTGCCAGGAGTGTACTCAATGCTTTGATCGTACTCTTGAATCATCTCAACCCAACGAGTCTGGCAGAGGTTAAGGTTTGGCTGAGTGAAGATGTACTTCAGGCTCTTGTGATTGGTGAAGATGTCCACTTTTGTGCCCAACAGAAGGTGTCTCCACGTAATCAAGGGATGAACAACCGCTGGTAGCTCAAGATCATGTGTGGGATAATTCTTGTCATTTGGTTTAAGCTGACGCGAAGTGTATGAAACGATCTTCTTGTCTTGCATGAGAACACCGCCAAGACCTTGCAATGAAGCATCACAGAAAATTTCATAAGGTTTGGAATCATCCGGAGGTGTAAGAACCGGAGCAGAAATGAGCTTCTCTTTGAGGGTATTGAATGCCACATCACAATCAGGAGTCCAGGAGTACTTGACATTCTTCTGCAATAGGTTGGAAAGAGGCTTGGCAATCTTGGAGAAGTTCTCAACGAATCTTCTGCAATAGCTTGCGAGACTAAGGAAACTTCGGAGTTGTTTGACATTATGAGGAGGTTCCTAGTTGACAATAGCTTCAACCTTCTCGGGGTTAACATAAATGCCCTCAGAAGAGATAATATTGCCAAGATAGAGGACTTTATCAAGCCAGAATTCACACTTGGAGAACTTCGCATAGAACCGGTGCTCACGGAGCCTGTCAAGGACCAAATGTAGGTGCTTGGCATGGTTTTCTTTATTCTTGGAGAATGCCAAGATATCATCGTGGTACACAAGCACAAATTCATTGGTGTAGGGGTTGAATATGAAGTGCATCATCCGAGATAAGGTGGGTGGAGCATTTGCAAGACCGAAAGACATGACCGTGTATTCATAGGAGCCATAACTCGTTCTGAATGCAGTCTTGGGAATATCCTCTTCAGGAATACGAATCTGATGGTAACCCATCCGGAGATCGAGCTTCGAGAAAACCTTGGCCCCTTTGAGCTGCTCGAATAATTCATTGATATTGGGGAGCGGGTACTTATTATTTATTGTCTTCTTGTCCAATGGCCGGTAATCAACACACAATCGTTCTGTACCATCCTTCGTCTTGACAAAAAGAACACTGCAGTACCAAGGAGAAGTACTTGGTCTGATTAGACCCATACGTTCTTGCTCGTCGAGTTGCTTCTTCAATTCCTTCAACTCATCAGAAGAAAGCTTGTACGGACGCCGACAGGCTGGCTGTGTACCAGGTTCAAGGTCAGTGGCGAGTTCAACTGGACGGTTGGGAGGCATGCCTCGAAGCTATTCAGGGAATACATCCTCATATTCACAAACCATCAGAATCTGAGAAATGGCATTAATCTCGCCCTTTTCATTGAGAGAGAATAGCCTGATTGTGTGACTCGAGCTGCAAAGATCATCACTTCTTCAGAAGGATGGGTAAGCTTGACCTCCTTGTTTGCACAACCAATATTTGCATCATGTTTAGAGAGCCAATCCATCCCAAGAATAAGATCAATGTCTGAGTTACCGAGAACAACTGGAAAGACCAGAAAACTACAGTTGGCCATGTGAATAGTGATATCCGGAGCCATCACATTAGAACTCATTCTCTTAGCAGGAGAAACAACACTCAAAGCTCTTGACATCACTTCGGTGTGAACATTATGCTTCAATACAAATGGGTGTGACAAGAAAGAAAGTGATGCACCAGAATCATACAATACTTTTGCAGGAATTGAGTTAACCGAAAGATGACCCAATATCACATCAGAAGAATTCTCTGCTTGAGATGCATTCATCAGGTTCACTCTTGCATGCCTGTGATTGTGTTTGACAATAGCATTGCTGACAGGTGGAGGAGGCGGAAGGTGCCCTGGGTTGGGACACTTGTTGGCATAGTGACCCTTCTGATAACACTTGTTGCACGTAACTTCTGAAAGTGGCCGATGATAAGGACCGCTTGGTCTTTGAGCTTGGAACTGAGGCTTGGACTGGTTGCTTGGGTTGGGTGGGTGGGAGAATCCACGACCACCCGAGTGCTTGTTGTTGCTTCGAGGACGGAGCACTGGAGGAGGCGGTAGCCAGAACTTCTGCTGCTTGGCAACCACTTGAGAGGAAGAGGAGGACTGAACAACATCTCTTATCCTCTTTCTGGAAGCTTCACACTTGAGCTGAGCTGCCTCTTGCTTGAGAGCCATGTTGTAGAATTGAGCAAATTCATCTGGCTCGAACAAAGTGAGTGCAAGTTGGAGTTCATCTTTCAGACCACCTCGGAACTGGTAGATTTTGCTCGTGGCATCGGGAATGTCTTGCTTTGCATAACGGGCAAAATTCTGGAACTTGACATTGTATTGGTAGACATACATGGTGCCCTGCTTCAGATTACGAAACTGCTCACGTATGCCTTCAATGACACTAGTAGGAATGTGATGAGAACGGAAATCGCGGCAGAAGTCAGTCCACGAGATCTCACGACCCGCTCTGGAGTCTTTGTACTGTTACCACCAATCTGTAGCTTGATCTTTAAGTTGAAAGGCGGCAAACTTGACATAATCCTCAGGGCTGACGTTACTGCACTCGGAATGCTTTTTGATGTCTGTGATCCAATCTTCAGCATCTAGTGGGTCCACACAGTAACTGAAAGACTTGGGCTGATTCGCCAGGAATTGGTTCAGAGTCACAAAGTGAGGTTGATTGAACAGATTGCCTTGGCCTTGGTTCCCTTGATTGCCTTGATTTGCTTGATTGGCTTGGAAAATCTACATCATTTGCATGAGTATCTAAGTGTTCTGATTGGTTGCCTGCATAATCTCTCTCCATGCCTCAGACGGAGGAGGAGGGGAAGGAGGACGCTCTTCTTCACCCTCTGGGTTCTGGTAGGGAACTTTCTTCGGTGCCATCCTGAAGATGATGACAACTGTTAGCCATTGAAGCAAATAATAGATAAGCTGAATCAACGGCTAGATATTTGCAACATATAGTCTTCACAATGAACATTTGAACAAAATTGAACGAATGAATTCCATAGCTTAATGATACATCAATTTGTCGAGAAGCCACTTGGGAGAATAAAATGATAGAATAAAAACAACAAGGTACAGATGGAACAAATACGTAATAGAGGTTTCGTCCCACATGTTCGTGCTGAATGCCCCATGGAACGTGTTACAAAGGGCCTTGCAATCCCCGGATCAGCATAGCCAAGGATTCTTTAAGATGCAACTCCCAATTGGAACAACACCCATGAAACCTCTTCACTAGATGTAGAACCCCAACCTCATACCATGCACCCATTGGAAGATTACCTAAGAGCTACTTGAAACCCACCTATTAATTCCCGAAGCTTTCCGGTTATGCAATCTGGTGTTGGGGATACAGGGGAAGGACCGCGCACTCAACTCTAAACCTACATCCAGCTGTATCAATCCGTCAACACATAACCAGTCATCTTCGGAAACCATTTACCTCGAACCTTCGAAACACATTCGCTATACTAGCTGTGGCAATACTCCCGAACTATCTCCCCAGTACCGGGTGACGTCGGGGTTATCTCGCCACCAGACATGCATAGAAGAGTTTTTGATGTTGGCCGCCTCTGGTATTCTAGAACCGCTACGATACATTTGTGACGACAACACCTTGGAGCTCAACTCCCCGGGACACTGCCACAACCCCAAAATGACAGGAGGCATCGAGAACAATGTTCTCATCACAAAGATATCGAAACAAACCAAACAATACACGCGTGATCCTAAAAATACAATTTTGGTGAAATTTTGAGGATAGTGAAGATAAAACACGTCAGGAGTCCTCACCAGAGCGATGAAGGGGATGAGGAGTAAAAAGAAATCCTACTCTCCGATATATATATATCTAGGATGCAAAACATTTTTTGTGTGTGCCTAGACTCAACCGTCAACGGTTCGATCAATCCGGGGGCTCCTAGGTCGGAGAAGGCTCCGATTACCAACTTGTAATGCCCAGGATGCGACTATATCTCCTACGTGTCGAGGCACGACTTAGAGACATAAGCGCATTCTTGAATGATCTAAAGCGTGGTATCTTTGCACATCTCATGTTAGAATTCAGGGATGAAAGTGTAAAAGATAGTTGGCTTACACTCGCCACGTCACACAACGAATACAATGTCATACATTCATCCAAATAACACAGGGTCCATCTAGGGACGAAAACAAATGATAAAAGATACCATAGATCACAAGGCCTGATCACCCCTAGTAGGAAACACTACTGATCGTCGGGATACGATACATAGTAATGACCACGCTCTTCATCGAACTCCCAGTGAAGTTCTGATCCATCTCCTGCATTGTACTCGGCTGTACCTGCATCTGGTGTGTGTTGTAGTATGTGAGCCACAAGGACTCAGCAATCCCATACCCGCGTATCAAAACTAACAAAGCCTATATGATGCGCAGCATCCTGAGGTCATCCCCATGGACCCTCCTTCACCTCATCAAGTGCCTCAAGGACCAATGACACGTGCTCGTGCTAGAGCTCTCGAGACCGAGGTCACATCGCTCCTAGCCCTACTTACATATGAATCTTGAGAGACATGGTTGCTACCACAGACGGATGTGCTTTGTGTGCTCAGGTGTGAAGAAGACCAGATTGGAGATGGGCGTGAAGATGGACAAGTCCCCAAGTTCACGGACGAGGTTGTGCATCGAGAAGGGCAGAAGAAGGCTCCAGGCCCCGGACATCAGGCCCCCTGGCCCGGACATTCGGCCCCTGGACAATCATCTACAGAAGGCCACCAACAGTCGAAGCTACAGGGCCCGGAGGTCCGGCCAGGCCCCGGAGATCCGGCCAGGCAAGGCCCGGACATCTGGCCTCGGGCCCGAAAATCCGGCGCCACTCTACAGAAGACTCCCGAGGCTCAACCCCTCCAGCCTGGACATCCGGCCCCTCGCCCCGGACATCCGGCGCCCCATGAAGCCCCGGACATCCGGCCCGTCGCCCGGACGTCCGGCCCCTGAATGCCTGCGCGCATCCTTTGGGCCGTGGCCCGTGTACCCCTTCGCTCCGTACACTATATATACTCCTTTCCCCACATCGTTTAGGGTTAGCTTTTGGATAGCTCATTCATAGATCTTTGTGGTTCCCCTCCACGAGACCGCGGCCTCTTCGGAGAAGATCCACCTCGGATTCAAGGCCTCCACATCGGAGAAGATCCCAAGGGATACCCAAGACCTCCTCCGGGAGAAGACTACCTTTGTACCACCATGATTTGACTACGGATCGTGTATCTTGATGTGTATCATGGATCTAGCACTTGTGTGATCATCTTTTGTGTTGATTTTGAGTGTTTCCCCTCGTGTTTTCCTCCGTTTCCTCCTTGTGTTCTCCGTGTTCGTCGTGGGATTTCCTCCAATCGTGAAAGATCTGCTGATTAGGGTTCCACCCTACATCATCTATGGTATCATGAGCATAGGTTGATCACGAATTTGGAGCCCCACACCCTGTTTTCTAGCTTGTTTTTGTTGTGTTCTTCCCAATTTCGAAAATTCCCCACAAAAAGAGCCCCAAATATTTTTTGTGATCTGTGGATTTGGCAAGATTTTGTTGAATTTGTTCCATGGATTTGCTGTGCCATGAGTGGATCTAGCTTTTCCTCCACTTTTCCCCAATTTTTCTCCGCAAAATCCGACGAGTTTTGGCCCCAAAGTCACCGTGTGCAAGGAGTTCTTCGCGGCCTCGGGCACCCCGGACATCCGGCCCGTACCCCGGACATCCGGCTAGGCCCGGACATCCGGCCTCCCGCAGCCACAATACCCCCCACTCCACCCCCAACTTGCAATTTCCACCGCCATTTTCGTTCGGTATCCCACCACCACTTCCGCAACCACCATCGCTTACCCGCTCCGAGTTTGAAGAATTTGTCTCCCTTTGCCTTGGATAATTGAGTTGTGGTTTCATCATTTCCTTGGATGTTTAGGCTACCTTGGAACAGCAAGACTTCGACAACACCATCGCTCAACTTCAGCAAGGATGGTAACATCGACGACACCTTGTTCATTCTACCTTGCAATTGCATTGTCACCCTATGACCCATTTTTGCGTAGCTTTCCCATTGAGACTAGCCATTTGAGTATTGCTGGGCCACGACACTTGTGCACATTAGTGATAGTCATAGATACTTCATACCATATCATCATATCTCCGTGTGACACAAGAGTGTCCCGCATACACAATAGCTACCTTGATCCGAGAAGCATGCGTAAGTGCCCAAAGAAAGAGCTCAAAAGCTTTTAAGTAAAGAGCCAACCAAAGCAAAAGGACAATAGCATCATACGCCTTGCATCAAAAGAGATCATACATCATAGCAACATCATCTTGTGCTCAAGCATCGGCACATCATACACTCATAGCATACTTGTGATTGATAGTCGTTACGTTTTGCCTCTTATAGGTCGTACACAAGTGCGTATCCGCCTATTAAGCAATCGGTTAGCGTCTCTCTAGTGTTGTGCAACACGAGCATTTTCCGTGGATTCCACATTTTCGCTCAACCTTGGTTGCACAACCACATTTATCTATCCGTGCGTGTGTTCCGTGTGCTACTTTTGCTTGTGATCTACTTGTTGCATGAGCAAATTATGAACCATTTTCAACATCATTGAGTCACTTTGATGATTGCATTGAATTTATTGCCACCATCCTAACCAAGCTCCTCTCAAAGCTTTACTTGTGTAGGTGCGAGAATCGACACGAAGTGGTACCAATAGTGCAATTTCTGGGTAACATTATCGAGTGATCATTGATACATATTCAACTTCGGTTAAGGTACTTTTGGTATTGTCTTCTCCTTTCTCCCACTCACATATTTGCTTGTGATGATGGATAGGCCAAGTACATCTTGCAACCCGATCTTCGACGATCCTCAAGAAGCGAACAACTACGTCACTAAACTACATCTCTTCGGTGTCCAGCGAGCTCTACATCAAGAGAGTGAAGCTATGCGCGAGTACATTGATAGTATGAGCCAATTTGAAGCAAGAACTAAAGAGCAGTTCGACATCATCAACACCAACATATCTACTCAATTCAATGAGCTCCGGACATTGATAGTCGACCGACATTCTTCTTCAACATCCTCTCAAAGACGAAGCCGCTCAAGTCGACATTCCGACTCCACGCAAGACTCAAGTACACCTACGTCCAACACTCTTCGTCAAGCCGCACGTCAAGTTTGATATGACAACCGGCAGCCTCTTCATGAAAGAGGGTTCACAAGAGCTATTCGACGAGCAAGAAAGCCGACGTCGTCAAAACCAAGCTACACTTGAGCAAGCACAAGAACGACAACGACTACGCCAACAACAACAAGAGCGAGCACGACAACACCAAGAAGAACTAGATGCGGAGGATAATAGCCAAGTACAACAACGTCGAGAAGCTCAAGCTATGGAGGCGCAACGGGCGTTACAAGATGCACATCGCAATGTGGCAGCCCGCACTAGACACACTCGGCAAGAAGAGGATTTCATTCGCGATGAGATGCAAGAGAGACGCCATCAAGCAAGAAGGCAAGACGAAGCTCCTCCTCAAGCGCGGCAAGAGCAACAACCCCAACAAGTACAACAAGCTCGGCAAGAGCAACGTGATAATGTCTACCGGCAAAATCAAGACCGCCCTCACAATAGGCAAGGAAACAATGACGATCATCGCTATGGCAAGCTCAAATTCACCATGCCAAAGTTTTCCGGAAGCATTGATCCCGAAGACTATCTCTCATGGGCATTGAAGGTTGACAAGATCTTTCGCCTTCACAACTTCGATGAAGAGAAGAAGATCGCAATGGCATCCCTTGAGTTCCAAGACTATGTTCTCATTTGGTGGGAGCAAATCATCGAGAGAAGAGAAGCTAAAGGCGAACCTCCTATCACCACTTGGGCTCAAATGAAGGAAGTCATGAGAGCACGCTTTGTGCCTACCCACTACAACCGTGACTTGTTCAAGAAGCTACAACTCCTCAAGCAAGGTACCAAGTCCGTTGAAGAGTACTACAAGGAGATGGAGATTGGCATGATACGAGCAAACATCACGGAAGATGAAGAGCAAACAATGGCGAGATTCTTGAATGGAATCAACTACCCTATCAAGAAGATTGCGGACTTCCAACCATACAACAATCTCCTAGAGCTAGTACATCAAGCAACCAAAGCAGAGCGACAAGTTCAAGAGGACTACAAGTACTCCAAGTTCAACTTCTAGAACTCCGGCTCCTACAATCAAGCTTCAACGACATCGGCTACTCCTCCTACCTCTACCAAGCCACCTACAAACTTCGGTGACAAGTCAAGCTACAAGAATGCAACTACATCGAGTCGTCCACCTTCTACCAACAACTTCAAACCAAGAGCTTCCTCAACTACAACTCCAACCGAAGACAACACCAAGACGAGCTCCATCAAATGCTTTAAGTGCCAAGGACGAGGCCACAAGTCATTTGAGTGCAAGACCGTTCGCACCATTATCATCAATGATGACGGATCTTATGACTCCATGAGCGATGATGAGATGGAAGCACTTGAGCATGTTGCTATGCATCGCCAAGTGAATGAAGAAGAAGACCATCAAGTGTTTTGCGACAATGACTCAAGCCCCAATCTTGTTGTCTCCAAAGTCTTGACACTACAACACCAATAAGATGACGACCAACGATGTCACATTTTCCATACGAATGCCGGCATTAACAGACGCTCCGTCAAGGTCATCATCGATGGAGGAAGTTGTCACAACTTGGCAAGCGAAGAGCTATGCGACAAGCTTCACTTGGTCAAGACGAAGCATCCTCACCCCTACAAGGTCCAGTGGCTCAACGACGCCGGAAATCTTCGAGTCGAGCACACCGTGCAAGTCTCTTTCAAGATTGGCACCTACGAGGACACTCTTGAATGCGATGTGATCCCCATGTTCGTGTGCCACCTTATTCTTGGACGTCCATGGCAATATGATCGTGGAGTCACACACAATGGACGGACAAATCACTATAGCTTCAAGATGAAGGGAAAGGAATTCGTACTTCGACCAATGTTTCAAAGTCAAGTAGCCGCCGACAAGGTTTTACCTACCAACCATCATGGAGAGAATGGTGAGAGAGTGAGCCACCAAAAGGAGAGTGAGAGCCACAAGCCAAATATGAGCGACTCCATGATGAGCGACAAGAAGCAACTAGTGCTATTTGCCACCAAAAGTGAGATGAGAGAAGTGTGTGAGAACCCATCGAGTGTCTTTCACCTTGTGCTCTTATGCAAAAGGGAAGCCAAACCTACTAACACTTCACCACCTCTACCTTTAGTGTTTTCTAATTTGTTGCGGGAATTCTCGGACGTCTTTCCCGATGAACTACCTCCGGGTCTACCTCCACTTCGCGGAATCGAACACCGCATCGACCTCATACCCGGCGCACCACTTCCAAACAAGGCTCCTTACCGCGTCAACCTCGAGGAAACAAAGGAGATACAACGGCAAGTGCAAAAACTCATCGACAAAGGTCATGTACGTGAAAGCCAAAGCCCTTGTGCCGTTCCGGTTATTCCCGTGCCTAAGAAAGATGGAAGTTTTCGCATGTGCTCCGATTGCCGTCCTATTAATGCTATCACCGTTAGATACCGTTACCCTATTCCACGCTTAGACGACATGCTTGACGAATTATGTGGTGCCACCATCTTTTCGAAAATTGATCTTAAAATGGTTACTACCAAATTCGCATTCAAGAGGGTGATGAGTGGAAAACGGCTTTCAAAACCAAGTTCGGGTTATATGAGTGGCTTTTTATGCCAATGGGATTATCGGAAGCACCCGGTTCATTTATGCGCCTTATGTACTTTTGTCTTCGACCATACATAGGTGTCTTTGTAGTGGTCTACTTTGATGATATCCTCGTTTTTAGCAAGACGCTAGAGGACCATGTGACACACATCCGTTTGGTTTTACAAACCCTTCGGAAAGAGCGCTTATATGCTAATATGGAGAAATGCACTTTTGGCATTGACAAGGTTGTCTTCCTAGGATTTGTCGTTTCTTCACAAGGTGTTCACGTCGATGAAACTAAAATTGAAGCAATTAAAACTTGGCCTCAACCAACGAATCTCATGCAAGTGCGTAGTTTCCTTGGTCTAGCCAGTTTCTACCGACGTTTTGTGAAGGACTTTAGCACCATTGCTATGCCTCTACATGCCTTGAGCAAGAAGGACGCACCCTTCATTTGGGGTCCTTCGCAAGACGCCGCGTTCAATGAGCTAAAAAGCTTGCTTACACACGCACCACTTCTAGCCCTACCAAACTTTGATAAACCTTTTGAGATTCATTGTGACGCTAGTGGTACCGGCATAGGTGGCGTGCTAATGCAGGAAAAGCGCCCAATTGCGTACTTTAGCGAGAAGCTATCCGGAGCGCAACTTAACTACCCCATTTATGATAAAGAGCTTTATGCCTTGGTGAGAGTTTTACGTGTTTGGGAACATTATCTTAGACCTCATGAATTCATTCTTCATACGGACCATGAGACTCTCAAGTATCTCAAGGGTCAAACTAAGTTGAACAAGCGTAATGCTAAATGGAGTGAGTTCATTGAGTCTTTCCCCTATGTCATCAAATACATCAAGGGCAAAGAAAATGTTGTGGCGGACGCGCTTTCCCGCAAATGCATGCTTGTAACACAACTTGAGTTGAATGTGATTGGCTTTGAGCACATACAAGATTTATATGAGCATGATCCTTTTTTGCAACTGCTTATGCTAAGTGCTTGACTCACACCTCTTGGGAACGTTACTACCTCAAGGATGGATATCTTATGAGAGCTAACAAACTTTGCATTCCCGAGTCTTCGCTTCGTTTGCCCCTTTTGCAAGAATCTCATGGAGGAGGACTCATGGGACACTTTGGACGCGACAAGACGTTTGCTACCCTCTCTAAGAACTATTTTTGGCCCAAGATGCTCCGTGACGTCTCACGCCTCAGCAACCGATGTTCTACATGCCGCAAAGCTAAGTCCAAAGCTCAATCTCTTGGTCTTTACATGCCTCTTCCTATTCCATACCATCCATGGGAAGACATAAGCATGGATTTCGTACTTGGTTTGCCTAGAACTCAAAATGGCAAAGATTCCGTGCTAGTTGTCGTGGATAGATTCTCTAAAATGGCCCATTTCAATCCTTGTAACAAAATAGACGATGCTTCACATGTTGGTAATCTCTTTTGTAGGGAGGTCATTCGTCTACATGGCGTGCCCAAAACGATTGTGTTGGACCGGGACGTCGAGTTCTTGAGATACTTTTGGAAAACCCTATGCGCTAAGCTCGGAATCAAGCTACTATTCTATTCGGCGTACCATCCACAAACGGACGGCCAAACGGAGGTGACGAACCGCACGATTTCGACGCTTCTTCGTGTGTTGATCAAGAAGAACATCAAGGAATGGGAGCAATGCTTGCCCATCGCCGAGTACGCCTACAACCGCGCAAGACATTCGACCACCGGCAAGTCCCCCTTCGAGGTCGTCTACGGTTTCAACCAGTTGTCCCCATTGGACATCCTCCCTCTACATCTCCAAGAGCGCACGAACATGGACGCAACTGCACGAGCAAGCTATCTCAAGAAGGTGCACGAAGATACAAGAGCAATGATCGAGCGACAAGTACATCGTCTCGCCACCAAGCTCAACGTCAACAAGGCACCAATGGTGTTCCAACCGGGAGATCTTGTTTGGCTACATCTTCGCAAGGACCGCTTCCCACAAGAGCGCAAGTCCAAACTACTACCTCGCGCCGATGGACCTTTCAAGGTGCTAGCACGCTACAACAACAACGCCTACAAGATCGACATCCCAAGAGACAAGTACTCCGTGAGCGATACTTTCAACGTCAAGGATCTCTCTCCTTTCCATGGTGATGAAGATTTTGATCCGAGGTCTGATCTTTCCCAAGGGAGGGGAGATGATGCGGAGCATCCCCAGGTCATCCCCATGGACCCTCCTTCACCTCGTCAAGTGCCTCAAGGACCAATGACACGTGCTCGTGCTAGAGCTCTCGAGACCGAGGTGACGTCACTCCTAGCCCTACATCCATACGAATCTAGCGAGACATGGTTGCTACCTCAGACGGATGTGCTTTGTGTGCTCAGGTGTGAAGAAGACCACATTGGAGATGGGCGTGAAGATGGACAAGTCCCCAAGTTCACGGACGAGGTTGTGCATCGAGAAGGGTAGAAGAAGGCTCCAGGCCCAGGACATCCGGCCCCCTGGCTCGGACATCCGGCCCCTGGACAATCATCTACAGAAGGCCACCAGCAGTCGAAGCTACAGGGCCCAGACGTCCGGCCAGGCCCCGGACATCCGGCCAGGCAAGGCCCGGACATCCGACCTCGGGCCCGGAAATCCGGCGCCACTCTACAGAAGACTCCCGAGGCTCAACCCCTCCAGCTCGGACATCCGGCCCCTCGCCCCGGACATCCGGCGCCCCGTGAAGCCTCGGACATCCGGCCCGTCGCCCGGACGTCCGGCCCCTGAATGCCTGCGCGCATCCTTTGGGCCGTGGCCCCTGTACCCCTTCGCTCCGTACACTATATATAGTCCTTTCCCCACATCGTTTAGGGATAGATTTTGGATAGCTCATTCATAGACCTTTGTGGTTCCTCTCCACGAGGCCACATCGGAGAAGATCCCAAGGGATACCCAAGACCTCCTTCGGGAGAAGACTACCTTTGTACCACCGTGATTTGACTATGGATCATGTATCTTGATGTGTATCGTGGATCTAGCACTTGTGTGATCATCTTTTGTGTTGATTTTGAGTGTTTCCCATCGTGTTTTCCTCTGTTTCCTCCTTGTGTTCTTCGTGTTCGTCGTGGGATTTCCTCCAATCGTGAAAGATCTGCTAATTAGGGTTCCACCCTACATCACTATAGGTGTGGAGAGGTAATACAATGTTTGCAGCAAGCACTAAGTAACTAGCTTACGAATTCAAAGCGAGATGAGAATATGTGCCAACGGTCGCCAAGTTGATCAAGAAGTGATCCTAGCTACTCACGTTCATACATAAACCCACCGTGTTCACTTCCCGAAGCCCTTTGGAAAGAGACCATCACAGTTACTCACATAGGTAGTGTATTCTTAAGGGTATGGTGTCAAGTTATCTACAACCGGATATTAACAAATTCCCATCTGCCACATAACCACGGGCACGGCTTTAGAAAGTTCGAAACCTTGCAGGGGTGTCCCAACTTAGCCCATCACAAGCTCAAGATATGTGGAGTCGCAACTCCAAAGTGGGAAGACCCGAGTATTCTCGGAATCCCGTGCTCAAGATATTTCGGCAAAGGTAAAACTAATCCAGCAAGACCACCTGGCGTGCCGACACCCTGATAGTAGCCACGCGTATCTCGTCTCAGGCCATGACCGGATGGGTCAAGCTACAGGTATATACCATAACTCGGGTTTCCCCAAGGTGGCCCCGCAGGTTGCCCGGTTTGGACCAACACTCATGAGGGGCACTGGCCCGGGTTGTAAAATTAAGTCCTCGGGGTCTGGAAAGTCCCTATGCAAGTTATTTATTTATGGCAAATGGTAAAACCAAAGTTGGGCCTTGCTGGAAAAGTTTTAAGCAGAGCAAATTATCAAGGGGGGCCCATAAACCCCAACCGTGTTAGGAACGCAAAATCAAATAACGTAACACCGGTTTATCGGGTCCTAAGGTGGCATGAGTGGAACAAAACACCAAGCAGAAGGCCAAGCCTTCCACCCATTGCTAATATATAGGTGCGTTAGTTTAAAAGAGATATATATTGTGTTATCCCAATAAACAAGTTCAACATGGAGCAATCTTCAATCTTCACCTGCAACTAACAACACTATAAGAGGGGCTGATCAAAAGCGTACTTAGCCAATCAACGGTTTGCTAGGAAGGCGGTTAGAGTGTTTCATGGCAACAATAGGAGGCTGACAAGACAAGAATTGGCATCGAGGCATAGCCAAAGAGCGAGACAACTAGCATAGGAAAAGTTAGAGGTGAAATCGGGGAATGGTCATCTTGCCTGTTAAGTCGTCGGTGGAATGTTAAGACGGCTCGTCAAACTCAGACTCGACAAGATCCTCGAACTCGGTATCGGCGCCCGGCTCTACTCAACACAAGAGCACAACAATGGCACAAGATCAATCACGGTGCAATGCACAATCAACATGATGTAAGACATGTCATGGGATGCAAGAATGATGTGCGTATGCATGAGGATGCTCTCGAGCCTAAGGAGAATATGATGGAAATGGCTTCATCATGGGTAACCAAGCAAGCCACTGGATCGATGGGAAGATTTTGGTTGAAATCGATATAAAGATCATGGGAAACAGTTGCACGGTTTGCAAAAGACAAGGAAAACAAGATGCATTGCAAAACTGCAGTAACAGCAACATGGCATCTTTGGAGCAAGATATAATTATGCTACAACACCCAAACATGAAGACAAAAGGCATGGATGTGAGATAGACATGATTCTTAACGATCATGAACTTAGAGCACACCCAAAAACTTGCTGGAACACAATTAAACAAGCATGTCAAGATTCAATAAGTTTAGAGATTTCTCAGACTTAGTGAAAATTACAAGGCATGGCAGCGACAACAACAAGTAGGCATGTTTGCAAGCTTGTGCAACTCATCTCAAAGCATAGCATGGCATGGGAATATAACCAACAACAAGAAGACATGTTTGTCAAGCTACTCATGGCAAGAACATGGTCATAGGATGCATAGAAAACCAGCTATTGACATGTCAAAACTGAACTTGCTGATAACAGGTTGACAGAAACATTTTATAGCAACTTGAGAGCATGAAAAAAACAAGCTACAGCAAAGGCACCATGGTAAACAAGAGCATGGATAGCTATAGCCTAACATATACATCAAGGAACACCCACTGGACAACTCTAACCATCCACAACAATGACGGGAGCCTCATGAAAACATGGCATAAAAATTAACATATTCACACCTAGCAGAAATTTAACATCACGATGGCATGTTAACAAGCTTGATGCACTCATCTCAAGACATATCATGGCATGAAAATGAATCTATCATGTAGAACACATTACAAAGAGCAAAACTCGTGTTGACACCTAGCTCATAAGACACATGGATTAAAATACACAAACAAGACAAAACTTCATCTCATAACAAGTTCAGAAACTTATCAGCCACATGCACTTTCGCAATAGAGGTAAACATGACATAATGCAACCTAGCCTGTAGGCAAATGCATCCATCATGAAGAGCATCACAAGACGAACATTTTTACATATCATACACTCCATTTGGACCAACATGCACAAAGTTACTAGCTCACGAACATGGCAACAAATTTACACAAACAACAAGTGTCGAAACAGTTACATCACGAAGCACTCTTGCCACGAATATTAAGACATCTAGATGAACCCTAACATGTAGGTAATTGATGCTAACATGTAGAGCATGTCGAGGCGAACATTTTGATATGTCATATGCGCAAAATGGAGCACCGAGCACAAAGTTATCACATGATGGAGGCAACAAAATTACAAAGATCTGGGACTTAATGATATTTCACCTCCGCGAAAAGTCAACGCGGGACGGAGGGATTCCGGGGCGGAGAGATCCGGGACGGGCTTCGCGTTTGGATCCCGGGACTAGTGGATCTGATCCACCCTCCTGGTGGATCCAGATCTGACCGGAGTTGGTGGCGGCTCGCCGGAGAAGCGGCAGAAGACGACGGAGAAGAGGCCGGCGAGGCGACGCGAAGAAGAGGCTGGCGAGGTGGCGGTCGGCGGCGGGGCGCGCCAGCGGGAAGAGGCGGCGGCGGTTGCCGTGAAGGCGACCGACGGCGGCGGTCGCGAGGCGCGCCGGTGAGGCGATCGGTCGGTGGCGAGCATGGGGACGACGGGGAGGCTCGGTGACCTGGCGGCAGCGATGCGGGCGGAGGGCGCACGGGAGGTGTGGCCTGGGCGGCGAAGTGGCCCGGTTCGGCCAAGTGGCGGGCCGGCCGTGGGCGGGCGGGCCTGGCGCGGGACAGTGGGAGGCTGGCGGCGGCGGGCCACGTGGCGGTACCAGATTGGCCAGGCGCTTCCGGCGGACGTGTCCGGCGCGGTCCGGCCGTGTTTGGCGGTGTGAGGAAGAGCTCGACTAGGGTTTCTCCCGAAATCCGGGGAGGGGATGCCTTTTTTATAGGTAAAGGGAGCTAGGAGTGTCCAAATGAGGTGTGGTTTTCGCCCACACGATCACGATCCGATGACTGAAAGGATGGAGGTGGTTGTGCTGGGCTTGTGGCCTATTGTGGAGGGGTGCTGGGCCAAAAGAGATAGGGGTTTTCGGCCCACGTGGTTAACCGTTGTAGTATCAAACGACCTCCAAACGAGACGAAACTTGACAGGTGGTCTACCGGTGATATACCAAGACCACTCGACAAGTCTCGGCCCATTCCGAGGATGTTTTTAACCCACTCACGAAACAAAGGCTTGAGAGGTGCGACAGGCACGTGTGTGAGTGTCGGAGCTCGAAATGGACAACAGAGACGATGCAACTACACACAGATGCAAGTGAGACTATGCCAATGCAATGCACATAATGAAAATGACATGATGACAGGTCACACACGGACAAAAACAAAGAAACCCGAAATGAAGGAAGAGCCCAGAATGGAATTGATGAAGTCAACGATGCATATATTGCCATAAATGGAATTGTTACATCCGGGGCGTTACACCAGTAGCAGCAGCGCCCCTGCACCACGAGATGGTAAGACCACCACCCTTCCTTCTTCCCTGCTCTCTCTCTCTCTAACCCCCGTATGCTTCCATTCTGTAGGTGCAGCAGGTACAGCTGCAGGAGGAGAGGAGCAGGCAAACATCCATCAACAACGTGGTGAGTGAGCTTCATCTCTCCACCAGATCTTGCAACAACGCAGTTACTCCTTCACATACATCAGCAGTAGTAGTATAGTAGGTTTTGTTTGACTAGCGAAGTAACGTTCATTACTCATATTTATTCACGCCTCTTTGTAAATATGGACAGTAAAGGCCTGTGCAAACCGTCTTTCATTGGCGTGCATTGATTTTTTTCATTTAATGCCATGGAAATGGAATTCTTGCATGCAGAAGCAAAAGGAGGCCTTGGCGATCAAACTGAAGTTGCGGCCCAGGCAGGTGGAGGTCTGGTTTCATAACCTCGGGGCAAGGTAAAAATATGAAGGAATCCCTTTTAACTTGTTCCTGTTCACATACACATGTTCACGAGCACACATTGACATGGCCAAGCCTCACGTGCACGTGGTGAGTGAGCTTCAGAATTGAATTTCGTTTCTGTTGGGTCAACTCAACCCAAAAGAACTGTGTCACACTCATGATTAACTATAGAATACACTAGCCTCACATTTCTGATTTATTTGTAGTATTCAAGGAGTTGAGTGACTACTTTAGATGGTGAAATGTTAACTACCACTACTATTTAGTTCATTTGACCATAACAAGCAGGCCACCGTCGGCCCTGTCAACACAGAAACACACATTTTTTTTCCAAATAAACTGAAGCATTCTTTTTTCATTTCATTTCATCATGTGTGTGCCAGATGCTTTTACTTCTGCAACGCGAATAAGCTAATGACAAACTTCTCTAATTTAAATGAGTTGGGATCCATCACTACAATATGAGTATGTTTGCATTTTACTTAGCTTGTAATCAATAACCCAGTTCTATTTGATTACATCATGAGGTTTTCTACAAATTAGTAAGGTAGTGGTTTCAGCTGCTCCATTGTTCCTTATATTTGATACTACACAATGTGACTGGAGTTTATTGTGATTTGCAGAAGATAAAATATGGATGCAATTGCTTTGATATTCCTGTTTTGCCCCCAGGTATGGTCATGAAGTACAATGAGGTGTCCCCATCTGACTATTTCGCCAATGGGTAAGCCTCACAGCCAATCTTTCAAGTAGTATTAGTACGGTGTCGCTATCATCTATGTTTGTATATAAGTACGCCACTATTGAGGTTAGCAATCTCTGTTATGGTGTTGATCTGAATCATGCTTTTCTGTATGTGACAGCGAACTGGCTACCCTCGTGTAGTTGAGCAATTAGTATCCATACATGCCCAGTGCATGCCTAAATCCTGAGTTTTATTTTTAAACACCTCTCCATGTATGTGCATTGCCTATTGTAATTGTCAAGTGTGAATTCTGTATATGAGGTGTGTTGTTCTCCTTGTAGTAATTTCTAGTAGCCTGCTTGTTACGTGCAGAGTGCACAACACATTACGTTTATTGAGGTTGAAATGGTCAGAGTATGGCATTTTCAATTTAACTTACTTTTTTGGTGTTGAGTTGTCGATAAATTGGTGTTGGTACCATGATGCTTGAACTGATATTTTTTTTGGTAAATGAACTGCTACTTTGGCGCATAGATGTACCTTCACGACTCACAAAACTCCTGACATGTAGGCGACTGGAGCGCACCAGAAGCACTGACGGCGACTCAGTCCTCGGCGCCGCTCTCTGCTAGAGTGGTGCGTCCCCTCTCTGTTCTCCCATCCATCCCTAAGTTTTGGATTTGGATCGTTTCTGTGAACTCTAGCCATGCTCACTTGTAAATCTGGTTTGATGTTGTGATAATCTGGTTTCATCGTTTCTATGAACTCTAGACATGCTAACTGTTTGATCGCTCCTGTATAACTTGACATGAATTTGTTATGCCCTTGATTTTACATAGTTTGTTCTCGCAGACCTGATGAAGCCATGATGCTTACCTCGCTGGAGCGTATCAACCCTAGCCATGGTACCACATTCTTAGTCATGAGGTCACTGTGCTACAACCGCAACAACGATATCTTCTCTAGTTAGATAAGTCTTCGGTGTATCCCAATTTTTTTTCTGTTACTTGGTTTTGAGATGCCTATTTTGGGACGAAGGGAGTATTATTGTGTCGATTCGCTATGTGACATAGAAGCTATGGTATTTTGTTTTGAGTCTGTTGTAATTGATAATGATTTATGTAAAATTTATGTAGAACATATGTCTGTTCATTTGTGCATGCTCAGTCAATCATCTGAGATTGAATCTTTTTTTTTGCTTTCAACATCTAGAACCATTCTGTCCGTGTTGGTATTCATGTTACAACTATGCTTTCTTGTCTCTTGTGTTGCGTGGTCCTTGTGGTTGTTACTGTTACATGTACATGTGCTTCATGATTCAGTCCCTAGCTGCTTTGTTTGTTTGTTTTTATTCTGTTTCTAACTCCTTTTGTTTATTGTTAGATGCCTTTGTTCAGCCTCTACAAACAAGAGCTCCAACCTGAAAGTGAAGAAAGCAAAAGTATACTTGTAGAGCTAGTTATATGTTGTGATAGTATCTGGGTGAAATGTACTATGTAAAGATTGTGCTATTAGCCAAAATTGTCATGTGTATTGATAATTTCCATCTGTTAATTGTTCTCAATGAAATATTGCTTCCAATTATGGAAATTGAAACATAGGATGTTCCTGACAAGTGGGACCTAATAGTATTTGGCATCTAAAAAGGATGTGGCCCAAATAATATTCACAGGAAAAAGGCTGAAAATTAAGGAAATAGAATGTAAAAGGCCTAGGCAGACCCAAATAAGAAATGGTCCACAAAAGGCCATGGCCTAGAAAATAAAAACACCGAAATGCAAACGGCCAGAAAATAAAAAGCTATAATGTTGGGCCTGGCCCATGTAGCTGATCAAAATTAATAGGGAAAAATATATAAAAGGTTGAATTGTTGGGCTTGGCCCATGTAAAACGTCGAATTGGACCGGGCTGAATCTTATCAACGACCTTTTTAATTGGTCGCAATTTTTCCACGTCAGATTGCCACGTCGGATCCGACATGGCCTGTGCATACATCCAGTGACCAAAACAAAAGGTCATGGGTTCAACGACCTTTTGTTTTGGTCATGGAATTCCACGAACTTCTCACAGAGAAGGTCGTTAATTTCGGTTTACGACCGCCAGCTTTTGACCTTCTGTTTTTGGTCAAAAAAAGATCACAAATGAAAAACAATGACCTTTCAGTTACCAATAGTGATGGTCGCAAGTTGACATATTTCTTGTAGTGATTCTACAGCAAGTACCCTCTCTACACCTTCGTTTTCGCTTATATTTTTCCAACACAGTCACCTTGGCATGTGATCAAACCATGACAAAGCTTAGCCTCTACCTCCTCCTGGATTTGTCTCCCAGCAGCACAAACACCTTGTTGTTCATCTGAGTTGGATCCACCTACAAATCCCATTTGTTCCGCTGGACTCTTTTCTTTCTTCATTTGCACGAAGGGTAGCATGGTATATCTACTTGACACTAATTTGGGCGCCAAGGAGCACTGGATGCCAATGTTCAAGCGGTGACCATCGTCCTGGCATGCCATGGACATGAGTTGAGCATCGTTTCCTCGGGCCCTCCCCTGTTCGTTGGTTCCGAGCGCTTCTCCATGTCCAGCCACTTCCCCGTGACCTCCTGTGTCGCCCTATGATATGTCTCCATCGTATCTACAATTTTTGATTGTTCCATGCCAATATTATACAACTTTCATATACTTTTGGCAACTTTTTATACTATTTTTGGGACTAACATATTAATCCAGTGCCTAGTGCCAGTTCCTGTTTGTTGCATGTTTTTTGTTTCGCAGAATATCCATATCAAACGGAGTCCAAACGGGATAAAACGGACGGTGATTTTTTGTTTGAATATATGTGAATTTTGGGAAGTGGAATCAACGTGAGACGATGCCCGAGTGGCCCACGAGGTTGAGGGGCACGCCCAGGGGGCAGGCGCGCCTTGGGCCTTCGTGGCCACCCCTTATGGTGGTCGGTGCCCTTCTTTCGCCGCAAGAAAGCTAATATCTGGATAAAAATCATGTCCAAAATGCAGCCCAATCGGAGTTACGGATCTCCGGGGATGTAAGAAACGGTGAAAGCCCAGAATCTTGGAACGCAGAAACAGAGAGAGACAGAGAGAAAGATCCAATCTCGAAGGGGCTCTCGCCCCTCCGCCGCCATGGAGGCCATGGACCAGAGGGGAAACCCTTCTCCCACCTAGGGAGAAGGTTAAGGAAGAAGAAGAAGGAGGGGGGCTCTCTCCCCCTCTCTCCCGGTGGTGCCGGAACACCACCGGGGCCATCATCGTGTGACGACGATCTACACCAACACCTCTGTCATCGTCACCAACAGCTCCATCACCTTCCCCCAGCTATCTATAGCGGTCCACTCTCCCGCAACACGTTGTGCCCTCTACTTGAACATGGTGCTTTATGCTTCATATTATTATCCAATGATGTGTTGCCATCCTATGATGTCTGAGTAGATTATCATTGTCCTATCGGTGATTGGTGAATTGCTATGATTGATTTAATTTGCTGGTGGTTATGTTGCTGTCCTTTGGTGCCCATCATATGAGCGCGCGCGTGGATCACACCATAGGGTTAGTTGTATGTTGATAGGACTACGTATTGGAGGGCAAGAGTGACAGAAGCTTCAACCTAGCGTAGAAATTGATGCATACGGGATTGAAGGGGGACCAATATATCTTAATGCTATGGTTGGGTTTTACCTTAAAGAGCGTTAGTAGTTGCGGATACTTGCTAATAGTTCCAATCATAAGTGCATAGAATCAGGGGCGGAGCCAGCCCAGTGGGCCGCCCCGGGCCGCCTTTGTAGACTGTAGCAGATGTCTACAGTACCTGCTACACTATACACTGCGTATGGGCCTCACGCCCCAGGCCTGGGCCCTGGGGGCCTGGGGCCTGGATCCGCCCCTGCATAGAATTCCAAGTCTGGGATGACATGCTAGCGGTGGGCTCTCCCACATAAAACTTGATATCGGTGTAGTAATGTAGTCGCTTGCTTAGGAGCAATTTCGCAACTCCTACCACCACTTTTCCACACTCGCTAGCACTAACTTTATTGCTTCTTTATCTTAACAGCCCCTAGTCTTTATTTACTTGCTCTTTATATTCTTGCGAACTTATCCCACAAAAACTACAAAGTACTTCTAGTTTCATACTTGTTCTAGGTAAAGTAAACGTCAAGCGTGCGTAGAGTTGTATCGGTGGTCGATAGAACTTGAGGGAATATTTGTTCTACCTTTAGCTCCTCGTTGGGTTCGACACTCTTACTTATCGAAAGAGGCTACAACTGATCCCCTACACTTGTGGGTTATCAAGAGCTTTTTCTGGCGCCGTTGTCGGGGAGCAATAGCGTGGGGTGAATATTCTTGTGGGTGCTTGTTTGCTTTATCACCAAGTAGATTTTATTTGCGGTTCTAGGTTGTTTTCTATCTTTAGTTATGGGTAGTAAACGCAAAATACCAAAAAAAATAGTGGTACCTGCTGAACCAATGGTTGAAGAACCAGTCAAAATCTATGACACTCCTGATGGTTTTTACATGGATCATCTTCGATCCCCATGTGCTCGTGCTGAAACCCCAACTAGCTTAGCTAAGGGCAAATCTTTAGATGAGCATGCTTGTTATGTGCGACACCGCTTATCTCAAGAAGGGAAACTTTTACTGGATCAAATTCATCGTTTGCAATGCTATACTTGGAATTTATGTGAAATATATGATTTTACTTGCTGTTCTGAAGACCCTAAGAAACACCTTCCCTACCAATGTGAGTTTAGTGATAATGGAATCGTATCTTCGTATGCTAAGGGTGTTTGTAGTTACTATGATGTTCAACAAATTGAAGAATTTGTTGCTTTTAAGGGTGCTTATGAAATTGCTAATTTGATTGAAAAGTATGATGCTACTCTTTACAAATCTGAAATTTTTGCCATATTTAAATATTGTTATGATAATTATGCTTCTAATGCCTATGTTAAACCATATATTGAGGACTCCTCCGCTGTCCAAGAAGAGACTAATATTTTGCAGGAGTCTATGGAAGAGGAAATTGATGACACTATGAGCTCATTAGATGAAAAAGATTACGAGGAGAGCGAAGAATAAAAGGAGGAAGAGCGGATTAGCTACCCATGCCCAGCTTCTAATGAGAGTAACTCTTCAACTCATACATTGTTTAATTTCCCATCGTGCTTACCGAAGGATGAATGTTATGATGCTTGTTATGATCCCTTAGATTCGTTTGAAATATCCCTTTTTGATGAAATTGATGCTTGCTATGCTTGTGGCCAAGATGCCAATATGAATTGTGCTTATGAAGATGAACTTGCTATAGTTCCTTATGTTAAACATGAGATAGTTTCTATTGCACCCACACATGATAGTCCTATTATCTTTTTGAATTCTCCAAATCACACTATATTGGAGAAGTTTGCACTTATTAAGGATTATATTTATGGGTTCCCTTTTTCCATTACACATGATGATTTTGATGAATATAATATGCATGTGCTTGCTGCTCGTACTTGCAATTATTATGAGAGAGGAACTACATCTCCGCCTCTCTATGTTTCCAACACAATAAAATTGCAAGAAACTGCTTATTGTATGCATTGGCCTTTACTTGACGTGCAAGAATTGTTCATGTATGACATGCCTATGCATAGGAAGAGAGTTAGACTTTGTTCTTGCATGACACATATCACTTTGTGCTCACTACTAAATGCCAAATCATTGCTAATTAAAATTGGCTTCGATATACCTTGGGATCCGGGTGGATCCATTACTTGAGCACTATATGCCTAGCTTAATGGCTTTAAAGAAAGCGCTATCAGGGAGACAACCCGGAAGTTCTAGAGAGTCATTTATTTCTGTTGTGTGCTTTTGTAAAGTTTAAAAACAAGGAAATAAAGAGGGGAACCTAAAACTTTTTCAAAAAGAAAAGTGAAAGCAAGAAGGACGAGCACCGTCGAAATGGGGGAGCTCCTTAAACTTTGTTCATGCCCATGGAACCTTTGAAAATCTTGAATTACAGAAACTTTTCAACAAAAATATGTATTCCCTTGTACAATTCCATTGTATTATAAAAATAATGTGCCAAGAGTTTCCTTTAGGATGATTAAACTGCTTGTTGGTTTGTGCGGTGCAAAAATAGAAACTTTGGCTATAGTGCGTGATTTTACATTTTTACTTGAATGTCGAAAGGATATGAAACATTTTGCAACGTCTTGCTATACAAATTTTTTATTTTTCCTAATTTTGCCAGAATTGTTACAGTTACATAAGTATGGTTAATGTTCAGATTACTATAGACTGTCCTGTTTTCACAGATTGTTGTTATAGCTTCATTATTTGCATATGTTTGAATTCTTGTTGAAGCCTCCTTAACTTGGGGCCATAAATTTGTGATAGAATACAATGGGTAATGTTTGTTAATAATTATACAATAATGTTAGATCAGTACATGATGGTATTTCATTGATCATATGCACTAACCCACCCACTAAAAGTTTGGTTAAGTTTTGTGTGGATGAAGTATTCGAAGATCGAGGAGGTCTCGATGTGAGAAGAAGGAGGAGATGCGAGAGCTCAAGCTTGGGGATTCCCAAGGCACCCCAAGTAAATATTCAAGGAGACTCAAGCGTCTAAGCTTGGGTATGCCCCGGAAGGCGTCCCATCTTTCTTCAACAAGTATCGGTATGTTTTCGGATTCGTTTTGTTCACATGACATGCGTAAATTCTTGGAGCGTCGTGTTCTTTTTATTTTTCCTTTTAATAAATGCACCATGATGGTATGAGATAGTCCTTGGTTGATTTATAGAATGCTCTTTTCACTTCACTTATATCTTTTGAGTATGTCTTTATAGACTGCTTCATATGCTTCACTTATATCATTTGAAGTTTTGATTGCCTGTTTCTCCTCACATAGAAAACCGCCATTTGTAGAATGCTCTTTTGCTTCACTTATATTTGTTAGAGCAGGGCATATCTTTTGTAGAAAGAATTAAAACTCTCTAGCTTCACTTATATCTATTTAGAGAGTTGATAGGAATTGGTCATTCAAATGGTTAGCCAAAAAATCCTACATAAACTTGTAGATCGCTGAATATGATATGTTTGATTCGTTGCAATAGTTTTGCGATATAGAGATGGTAATATATGGGAGGTACTAGTGAATGATTGTGGTCTAGTAAGAATATTGGTGTTATGGTTTGTGATTCCCGAAGCATGCACGTATGGTCTTCTAACTATGTAACCAAATTGGCGTGCATTGTATTTTGATTGTTTATCTTTACGTGAAGGTCGGGGGCACGCGATGGTTAACTCCTACCAACCTCCCCCCTAGGAGCATGCGTCGTAGTATTTTGCTTCGAGGGCTAATAGATTTTTCGCAATAAGTATGTGAGTTATTTATGACTAATGTTGAGTCCTTGGATTATATGCACTCGCACCCTTCCACCTTGCTAGCCACTCTAGTACCGCGCAATTTTCGCCGGTGCATCAAACCACCTTATATCCTTCCTCAAAGCAGCCACCATACCTACCTATTATGGCATTTCCATAGCCATTTCGAGATATACTGCCATGTAACTCCACCGATATGTTTATTATGACACGCACCATCATTGTCATATTGCCTTGGATGATCGTAAGATAGCTAGCATGATGTTTTCATGGCTTGTCTGTTTTTTGATGTCATTGCTATGCTAGATCAATGCACATCTCGGTACACCACCGGAGGCATTAATATAGAGTCATATTTTTGTGCTAGTATCGAGTTGTAATATCGAGTTGTAAGTAAATAAAAGTGTGATGATCATCATTATTAGAGCATTTTCCCGAAAAAAAGGCCAAATAAAAAAAGGAAGGCCCAAAAAAAGAAAAAAAGGGGACAGTGCTACTATCTTTTTTCCACACTTGTGCTTCATCATATCACCATGTTCTTCATGATAGAGAGTCTCCTATGTTGTCACTTCCATATACTAGTGAGAATTTTCATTATAGAACTTGGCTTGTATATACCAACGACGGTCTTCCTCAAATTCCCTAGGTCTTCATGAGCAAGCAAGTAGTTTTTCTTTTGAGCTTCCATACACTTATAGCTCTAGTGCATCCGTTACATAGTAATCCCTACTCACTCACATTGATATCAATTGATGGACATCTCAATAGGCCATTGATTTGCCTAGTCGATGTGAGACTTTCTCCCTACTTTTGTCTACTACCACCTTGTATCCCACCCATAGTGCTATGTCCATGGCTCACACTCATGTATTGCGTGAAGAGTTGAAAAGGTTCGAAAAAGTAAAGTATGAAAACAATTGCTTGGCTGACACCGGGATGGGCATGAGAGGTACCTTGTGTTAAGAAAGGGGAGCATAAAAGACTCTCTGATTTTGTAGGGATAAAATTCTTTAGCATTAATATTTTGAAAGACTTGATTGTTTGTTGGGATGCCCGAGTATTATATTATTATTTTATGTCAAATGATAGACTATTGCTTTGAATCACTCGTGTCTTAATATTCATGCCATGATTAGATTACATGATCAAGATTATGCTAGGTAGCATTCCAAGTCAAAAATTATCATTTTTATCATTTACCTACTCAAGGATGAGCAGGAATTAAGCTTGGGGATGTTGATACGTCTCCGTCGTATCTATAATTTTTTATTGTTCCATGCCAATATTATACAACTTTCATATACTTTTGGCAACTTTTTATACTATTTTTGGGACTAACATATTGATCCAGTGCCCAGTGCGAGTTCCTGTTTGTTGCATGTTTTTTGTTTTGCAGAATATCCATATCAAACGGAGTCCAAACGGGATAAAAAGGGACGGAGATTTTTTTGGAATATATGTGAATTTTGGGAAGTGGAATCAACGTGAGACGATGCCCGAGTGGCCCACGAGGGTGAGGGGCATGCCCAGGGGGGCAGGCACGCCCTGGGCCCTCGTGGCCACCCCTTATCATGGATGGTGCCCTTCTTTCGCCGCAAGAAATCTAATATCCGGATTAAAATCGTGTCTAAAATTCAGCCCAATCGGAGTTACGGATCTCCGGGAATGTAAGAAACGGTGAAAGGCCAGAATCTTGGAACACAGAAACAAAGAGAGACAGAGAGACAGATCCAATGTCGAAGGGCTCTCGCCCCTCCGCCGCCATGGAGGCCATGGAGCAGAGGGGAAACCCTTCTCCCACCTAGGGACAAGGTCAAGTAAGAAGAAGAAGGAGGGGGGCTCTCTCCCCCTCTCTCCCGGTGGCACCGGAACGCCGCCAGGGCCATCATCGTGTGACGGCGATCTACAACAACACCTTCATCATCATCACCAACATCTCCATCACCTTCCCCCATCTATCTATAGCGTTCCACTCTCCCGCAACCCACTGTACCCTCTACTTGAACATGGTGCTTTATGATTCATATTATTATCCAATGATGTGTTGCCATCCTATGATGTCTGAGTAGATTATCGTTGTCCCATCGGTGATTGGTGAATTGCTATGATTGATATAATTTGCTTGTGGTTATATTGCTATCCTTTGGTGACAATCATATGAGCGCGCGCATGGATCATACCATAGGGTTAGTTGTATGTTGATAGGACTACGTATCGGAGGGCAAGAGTGACAGAAGCTTCAACCTAGCATAGAGATTGATGCATACGGGATTAAAGGGGGACCAATATATCTTAATGCTATGGTTGGGTTTAACCTTAATGAACGTTAGTAGTTGCGGATGCTTGCTAATAGTTCTAATCATAAGTGCATAGAATTCCAAGTCAGGGATGACATGCTAGCAGTGGCCTCTCCCACATAAAACATGCTATCGGTCTAGTAACGTAGTCAATTGCTTAGGGGCAATTTCGCAACTCCTACCACCACTTTTCCACACTCGCTATAACTAACTTTATTGCTTCTTTATCTTAACAGCCCCTAGTCTTTATTTACGTGCTCTTTATATTCTTGCAAACCTATCCCACAAAAACTACAAAGTACTTCTAGTTTCATACTTGTTCTAGGTAAAGTGAATGTCAAGCGTGCGTACAGTTGTATCGGTGGTCGATAGAACTTGAGGGAATATTTGTTCTACCTTTAGATCCTTGTTGGGTTCGACACTCTTACTTATCGAAAGAGGCTACAACTGATGCCCTACACTTGTGGGTTATCACCCTGCGCCCCTGCCTCGTCTAGCCTCACCCTGGTTGCGTCGCTTTTGAGTCTGGTCGTTCCACTAGATATGACTTAGCATATTTTGACTTAGCATATTTTCCATTCAAGTTTAACCGGATATTAATTGAACTTGAACACATGTTGGCTGAGTCATATTGCCATCTAATCAAGCTGGCAAGTGAAACCACACTTGTCTCTATGGGAAGACCCTAATGCGGCCTATTGTCATGCATCTCGATGGTGCCTCAAACTAGAGACGGTTATGGGCACGCGCCACCTTGGCCAGGTAGGCAGACATAAGGCTTGTGTGCCCGTGTTTGTTACTGAGATCTCATGTCCCCGTTTGGGATCGTTTTGTTTTGCTACGATGGTGGCCATTGGATGTCACGCGGTGACATCGTGGCCACCCATGACTTAGCCCAAAGGGGAGTTTGTCGGAGTGGCCGGGAGAGTTTGGTTGTAGATCGGTTTTGTCAGAACGCCGTCGGTCCACTCGAATGGGAGTATGAGGCATTGGGTTCCGTGGTGTGGGTACAATGTGATAACCTCTGTAGAGTGTGTTTAATCTATCGATAGCCATGCCCGTGGATAAGGCCCATTTCGTACTAGGTCACACTATGGGTCAACAGTAATAATAATAACCTAATTAAATGAACAACCCTAGTTCGATGAGGAAAGAAGCTAGTTTATCTTTATGTGATCGTAAGAGGATCATTGTGGTAACATAGATACCAAAGTTGGTTGATTATGGTGTCATGTGATGATCCCGAGTATTAATCAAGCTCCTTGTGGTCTATTGGTCACTATGGTATTGTTAATACCAAGCTTGGTTGAACATGAGATTGTTGTGTGATGTCCGCAATGGTAGGTTGATGCATGTGGTGGTTACGAGGTAACCCCGAACAGAGTAAGTAAATCATGATAAGAATGTTGCATGCTAGAATCATCTTATGCATATCCTGAGTGACATTGCCATGATCATTTCATATGATGCTAGATGTGTTATGTTCAATATGTTTATGGCGTGATCATCTTATGTTGTTCTACTGGTATCATGTTCATCATTGCTTTAACCTGTAAATGCCATGTTGTTGTTTGTCTTGATTGCTTGTGTTGTTGTGAGCTTGCAAGTACATTCAATGTACTGACCTGGCGTGTCATGCCAGATTGCAGGTGATAATGTGATTGATTGCTTGTCAAGGTCGTAGTTTGTGCTAGCTAGATCGTGTCCCAGCCAGATTCCCCGTGGAGTGGAGTCCATCACCGTTGTCGCTGTTCCGCTTCTAGTAGTCATTCCGCCGCTTCTAGTTATTCTGCTGCTTGCATAGAGCAACCGTGGCAGGTGTAGTATTGCTGTGCCGATGTAATTCCTTGTTATATTGGAACCCTTGGATTCATATCGATTGTAATAAAGAGCTGATTTGTTCTATACCAAGAAATTCCATATTCCAGAAGACTTGATCTCTGGGCTGGAATACATTGTGTTTCGGTCTCTCTCGGTCGGGGTGCCATATGGTTGTTGTTGTTGTTGTTGCTGTTGTTGTTGCTGTTGTTGTTGCTGTTGTTGTTGGTGTTGTTGTTGTTGTTGTTGTTGTTGTTGTTGTTGTTGTTGTTGTTGTTGTTGTTGTTGTTGTTGTTGTTGTTGTTGTTGTTGGGTGGTTCTTGGCATCGGTCGTCACTAGTCACGTCACGAGGACCTCGCGAGGTGCCTCTTGCCTTGATATCTCCGATCCTCACGAGTTGGCTTGGCGAGGCCGCCCTAGACAATGCCTAGCGTCGTCCCCTTCACGAGGCTTGGCCCCTCGCGAGGGTCTTGAGTGGTTCCTGAAGATGCTGGGTCGTATCAGGTCGCCTTGTGAGCCACGCCCTGGGCCACAAGCAGGCAAGTCCGGGTACGCCCGTTCCCACGACGCTGAAAGTAGCCGCCGGGCCAAAGGCGTGCTCGGGCTTGGCTTCACGGCGAAGCCAAGGGCCAAGTGCTGAGCGCCGCGGGCCCCAACGCCTACGGCCTCATTCGACGTGTGGTGCTTGATGGGACGTGGCCGTCTCCACTTCCCTACGCAGCCTCGGTGACTGCGCGACTCGTCAAGTCTCTGTGTGCACAGCGGACCATCATTACCTGTATTTATGAGGCCGGCGGTTGGCCTTCCTATGGCTATAAATAGGGCGGCAGGCTGAGCCCTTGTCACCCATCTTATTCCTTCGTTCCCCTTGCTCCTTCGCTTGGGCGAACCGCTCATGGCGCCGCCCAGGAAATACTCGTCCGTGCAGAAGGGGAAGGCTCAGCAGGAGGGGCTTGGCTCACCACCAGCTAAGTGAGGGCGAGGCCATCCTCGCAAGTGTGCCGCGACCCCCGTCGGGGCTGCGAGAGGGCGTGGGCGGACCCCCTTTACGCCCGTAGCTGCCCTTGTTAGCCGCGGTGGCGGTCCCTTGAGTGGCGGGGGCCGTCGTGGCGTTGGTGATCTGGTGAATGGAGGGAGGCGCTCTGGGGTTGTCAGACCTCCCCAGCCGCATTCCCCACCTAGCGGAGGCGTTGCTGGAGTTCATCGTGTGGTCGGAGAGCCCAGCCGGCACCAGGCTCCAGCTCCAGTGCTCCTTGGCCGGCGAACTCCTTGTTGCAAGCTCCGATGGATTTTGGATGCACGCAGATGGTTGTTGCAGCAGGGCGTCATGGGGCGTGGTGGAGGTCTCCACCTTGGGTGACGTGGCTTTGGCCCGAGGCTGGCAGACGTTCGCCCACGCGCGTGGTCTGGGCGGCCGATGCACCCTTCACTTCAAGTCCGGCGACGACTCGACCCTCTTCATGAGGGTGTTTGGAGAAGACGGGCGCCGCGCCGAGTGCTGCCCCGAGGACAACGGTGGCGGCGAGGCGATTGGCCTGGGCGATGGCCGCAACTCGTCCAGCTAAGGCGGCTCCTCATTCAGCTGTAGCTCCAGCAGCGGTGGCTATGACCAGCCGCCACACCTCCGCGCCCGCCTGGATGGCGGTGTTGGGTCGTCTCCTCATCATGCTTAGGTGAAGCATGAAGAGGGCTCTGTACAGAAGGCAAATTTGAGAGAAGAATCGAAGAAGGAGATCAAAGCCAAGCAATCGAGGAACTCCAGAACCTTCTGTATCCATTAGAGAAGAGAATACAGGAACAAGACAACTCCAGAAAGCAAATGAACAGCCGCGTCCGGCACCTAATCTAGTCTTCTCACCAGTGCGGAGCTAAGTGCTGCCACTAGAACGTGGGAGGGATCCCCCGAGGCCCGAGGGAAGCTCTCCGGAGACTCCGGGGCATGTACAGCCCCACTCATTATTACGTGAGAGTGTCACAAGCGGAGATCTTCACAAGCTGAAGCCTTGCTTCACAGGCATCGGGCCTTGGCTTCTCAGGCTCGAGGGCCTTGTTCCTTGCAGTCACGGAGCCTAGTCTTCTTAGGCGCAAGGGCCTTGTTCCTCGCAGGCACGGAGCCTTGTCTTCTCAGGCACAAGGGCCTTGTTCCTCGCAGGCACGGAGCCTAGTCTTCTTAGGCGCAAGGGCCATGTTCCTCGCAGGCACGGAGCCTAGTCTTCTCAGGCGCAAGGGCCTTGTTCCTCGCAGGCTCGGAGCCTAGTATTCTCAGGCACAAGGGCCTTGTTCCTCGCAGGCAAAGAGCCTAGTCTTCTCAGGCGCAAGGGCCTTGATCCTCGTAGGCACGGATCCTAGCCTTCTTAGGTGCAAGGGCCTTGTTCCTTGCAGGCATGGAGCCTAGTCTACTCAGGCGCAAGGGCCTTGTTTCATGGGCAGAACCTCCGGAGGTGCCGGATATTCCATGCGTTCGGGACGGGGATGCCTTCTCCTGTTTCCAGGCGCACAGCGCTGGGTCTGGAGACTTGGGTGATCTTGAATGGCCCTTCCCACATGGGCGAGAGCTTGTACAGTCCTTCTGTGGAGAGGACTCTCCATAAAATGAGGTCACCTACCTCGACCGTCCTGGGACGAATGTTGCGGCAATGGTACCACCACAACGCGTGCTGTTATCTTGCTTCTCGGAGTGAAGCGTCGCGCGGGCGCTCCTCCCCCAGCACGTGGTCTATCCCCTGCACTGCGCCTTGTTGCGCCTCATCAAATGCCAAGACCCGCGGCGACCGGTGCCTGACCTCATGAGGGAGGACCACCTCAGCTCCGTAGACGAGGAAGAATGGGGTCTCGCCCTTCGGCTTGGTGGCAGTGGTGCGGCTGGACCACAGCACAGACAAGAGCTTGTCGTGCCATCCTCTTCCGCAGGCTTCGAGCTTCTTCTTGAAGGTCCTGGTCTTGAGGTCCCTCAGGACCTCCGCGTTGGCGCGCTCAGCCTGGCCATTGCTCCCGGGGTGCGCTACAGAGGCGTAGCAAATCTGCGTTCCAAGGTTAGCACAGTATGTCTTGAAGAGGTTTCTGGTAAACTATGACCCTTTGTCAGTGATGATGCGGTTAGGGACCCCGAACCAGTTTATGAGGCCCTTGATGAACTTGACTGCAGAGCCGGCAGGGATGGTTCGGACTGCTTCCACCTCTGCCCACTTGGTAAACTTGTCGACGACGACGTAGAGGTACCGATAGCCCCCGGGAGCTCGGGGGAAGGGGCCCAGGATGTCCAGCCCCCAGACCGCGAATGGCCAGGAGAGCGGGATGGCTTG
The DNA here is from genome assembly GCA_902687465.1 of Secale cereale. Lineage (NCBI taxonomy): Eukaryota > Viridiplantae > Streptophyta > Magnoliopsida > Poales > Poaceae > Secale > Secale cereale. The sequence goes on from LR738715.1 coordinate 495,556,313, forward strand.
GAAGCCCTGGGCCGGTTGGTGGATCTGCTCGACAAGGAACTGGCAAGCCTCGCAAGACTTTACCAGCTCGGCGGCGTCGTTAAGTGTCGTGGGCCAGTAAAAACCACTACAGAACGCCTTGCCGACCAAGGTGCGCGATGATGACTGATGCACGCAGTCCCTGGCGTGGATGTCGGCTAGCAGTTCGCCTCCCTGCTTCCTGGAGATGCATCGCAAAGAAACGTCATTTGTCCTTCTCTTGTAAAGCTCACCGTCCTGGTTGCAGTATGTCGTGGCCTGCCGGGCTACGCGCTGGGCATCTTCCTCCTTTCCCGGCAATAATCCTCGCACCAAGTATGACTTGAATTCTTCGTTCTAGTACCCCTCCTAAGGCTCGACAGCCAGGAGCAAGCAAGCTCCTGAGGCCGGGCCGCAGGCCGGGGCTCCCGAGGTTGGTGGCTGGCAGAGTTATTCTTGAGGCTTTGCTGGTCCTTCTTGCGGGGGTGACACGGAAGGCCTGAGGAGCCTTTCCTCAAAGACGCCGGGTGCTTGGGGCAGTCGCCTAGATGCTTTCTTGGCGATGTCGTCGGCCTCCTTGTTGGTGCCGCGGGGCACGTGCTCCAGCTCTAGGCCCAATAACTGCTTCTCCATCTTGCGTACCTTTGCAAGGTATGCCTCCATATGCTCGTCCCTAGGCTCGTACACCTTGTTGGATAAGTTAACGACGAGCTGGGAGTCACCCCTGATGACGAGGCGTTTCACCCCTAGGGCTTTCGCCGCCTTGAGGCCGGCGATGAGGCCATCGTGTTGGAGACCTTATCCCCTGGTTGAAAGCAGAGTTGCACGGCGTAGTAGAGCTTGTCCTGAGCGGGTGAGATGAGCACAACACGTGCTCCAGCGCCTTGGCGGGCAACCGCGCCGTCAAAGAACATGACCCAGCCATCAGGTGCCTCACTCCCTGGTAAGAGGGACTAGTTCAGGCTTGCTTCAGGTCCTAGGGCGTCGGTCCATTCAGCCACGAAGTCAGCAAGCGCGCCCCCCTTGATGACTCTAGTGGTGCTGAACTCTAGCTGGAATGCTTGCAGCTCTATGTTCCATTTTGCGACCCTTACTGGCGCGTTTGGGCTCTAGAGTCCCCTTTCTAGGGGGTAAGCTGAGACGACCTTGATGGGGTGGCCTAGGAAGTAGTAGCGCAGCTTGCGTGAAGCGACGAGGAGCGCAAGCAAGAGCTTCTGCGGCATGGGATAGCATGCTAGGGCATCATGGAGCACCGCACTGACGAAGTATACCGGGTGCTCGACGAGGGTGGAGTCCAGACTCTCCTGCGGCTGCATGGTCTGGAAGGGTGCCCCAGGAGGTTGGTCGTGAGTTGGGGCAGCCGTGGCTTCAGGGAAGTCGGCTTGTAGGTCACGGCCATCTTCCAGCTATGACGGGGCCCCTGGAGCGCCTCTATTGGGTTGCAGGGCCTTATCTTGACGCTCCGCTCGAACGGCCACTGATGTCTACACACACTTCTATTCTTGTAGACTATGTTGGGCCTCCAAGCGCAGAGGTTTGTAGGACAGCAGCAATTTCCCTCAAGTGGATGACCTAAGGTTTATCGAACTCAGGGAAGTAGAGGTTGAAGATGGTCTCTCTCAAGCAACCCTGCAACTAAGATACAAGAAGTCTCTTGTGTCCCCAACACACCTAATACAACTAGGAGTTGTATAGGTGCACTACTTCGGCGAAGAGATGGTAAAATATGGATGATAGGAGTGGCAAAGCAAGGTAATATGAATATGTAATAAAAAGTACAGCAAGAAAACAAGTGGTAAACGTGAGCACAAATGGTATTGCAATGGTGGAAACAAGGCCTAGGCTTCATACTTTCACTAGTGGCAACTCCCAACAACATTAACATAGTCTAATCACATGATATTTCCCATAAAACATGCAATGGAGACGCACTCGAAGGTCATTCCTTTGTGGTCAAGAGAGGACGAGAATTATGTAGGGCTACAAAAGCACACCTCAAAGTTTGTAGTTCTCAATCTATGGATTTCCCAATGTCACCGCGGCCATCCAAAGAGAGTACCACAATCACCACAACATATCTCAAGGATAGTCAAAGACAAGCACCAAGGGACTCTCAATCTTCAATCAACACACAAAAGAGGAAATCACTCATGAAAATATTCTTCTAATCCATGTCCAATAGACCGCTGTCACCTTGATCTCGGGGACTATACTAGATAAAGACAAGTGAGTACATCAATCCAATACATAGAGGAAGGGGAAATATCATGGGATCACCCTAGATTAACATAGCCTATGATCACAACGAAGATCACATCATGGGAGAGAAAATTGACCACATAGCTACTGGTAGAAACCTCAGCCCCGAGGAGGAACTACTCCCGCATCATGGAGGGAGGAAGCAACGCTGATGGAGATGAATCTGGGGGCACTTCCCCGTCCTGGCAGGATGCCGGCATAGGAATTCTGGTCCCCCGAAACTTGGTGGCGATGTTGGTGGAGATCGGAATTGCTTCTGGAGAAAAGGGTTCTACAATCAGGGTTTTCACGACGGGGGAATAAATAGGAGGCCAAGTAGGGCACCAGAGGAGGTGGGAGCCCCCCGGGCGACCCCCCGGCGCGGCCAGGGGTGGGGCCGCGCCATCAGGGCACCTGGGGCCCCTCTGGCCCCCCTCTGGCCCCACTTCTGGCGCATGGAAGCTTCTGGAGCGCTGATTTTATATATATTTTTCCCGGAATTTTTCTGGCAATTTAAGTAATGGGAAAACCTGAAATACAAAAATAGCAGAAAACAGAAACTGGCACTGGGGTGCACTGAGTTAATAGGTTAGTCCAAATATGATCAAAATTGTATGAAAGTGTATCAAAAGCATAGCAATATCACCCAAAACATGGATGGAGCAAGCAGAAATTATAGATACGTTTGGGACGTATCAACATCCCCAAGCTTAATTCCTGCTCGTCCTCGAGTAGGTAAATGATAACAAGCACAATTTCTGTGGTGACATGGTACCAAAGAGTCTTTCACAATCACATGACAAATGCTTATTGAGATAATGAATCTTTAGTAATTAAGTTGCCTCATGAGAATCTCACAAAGAACTGAAAGTTTACAATATGATACTGAAACACCCAATAGATTTGTAGTGAGCATGGTGTGCAAACATGACAAAGTGATACCTCGCTTGCCCCCTTTAGTGAAGCAAAACATAAATGCAGGAGCACCTCCGAAGTTTAAGTGACGACTAGATACAATGATTTCAGAATGAGCGATATCACAATCATGCAGAAGACAATGGTACTTTGGGACAATGCACATTACACTCAGAATGACAATCATGCTCTCAATAGTTGGTGCTTTGAAGAAAGAAGGTGGAGACTCTCGAACCGTGGATTTTGATGGCAAGGTTGAAAACCCGTGGCTGGAAGCAAAGACTAAACAAGTACCAGAGCTCGTGGTTTTAAAAACAGAGATAAAAAGCTTTTGTGAGGTGCATAATTCGTCAACGAATGCTAGTAGATAACCCAATTACTTCTTATGCTGGACAAGTTTCGAGGAACGGCTCCCACGCGGGGACGATCACATCCCCTTAATCTCCTTTTTTTATCACTGCCAGAGTTTTCTGTTTTCTCATGAACAAAGCGTGAAGGAGGGTTTGTTTGTTGCTATTATCTTTTGTGAGCTGGGCGCACTCATGCCAGTCCCTCCTCGTATTAGGGGTTTGCAGATTAGACATGCAATCCCGGGGTAAAATTTGTCCAACATAAGAAGATCATGAATTACCTACTACTTCCTCATGAGCTAAAACAGAGGCACAAAAGAGAAATGCTTTTGAATAATTTTGAGATGGTACAAGAAAGTCTTCGTTAGGAATGGCAAGTAAATACCATATATAGGAAGGTATGGTGGACTCATATGGCATAACTGGTTTTGAGGATTTTGGATGCACAAGCAGTCAGTCCGCTTAGTACAGGTGAAGGCTAGCAAAAGACTGGGAGCGACCAACTAAGAGAGCAATGACGGCCATAATCATGCAGAGCGACAAAGCAACATTGAATCGGGCATGGAAGTTATATCACTACTCAGAAATTAAAGATCATCAAGGCTTGATAGACTTTCTTTACAGTCTTAAATATGCGTGAGCATATGCCAAGTCAATCAAAATAAATTCTTGGAGGAAGATATCACTAAACCATACCACATCATAGGCAAACAAATCATGCTGGTACTTCAATAACACATTAAGAACCCCCAGCTATTTGAGACTAACCATAATAAAACATGAACTACTAAGCACCATTATGCACATAGCATTTTTATCATAGACATATCAACCAGTGCCACAGAAGCCAACTCTCTTAACAAGATAAGCATGATAACTTACGGGAGTTCCGGAAGCAACAACCTAAACAAAAGCTCTTAAAAAGATAAGCATGAAAACTAGGAGCTAAGCATGACAGCAGCTATGAAAAGATAAAGAACACACACAAGAAGATACGCATGCAAGCCTATGTTGTGTTCTACAGTGGAGTGGAGCGTGTTTCTCTCCCAAAAAATGAAGGCTAGGATCCAACTTGTTAAGAACAGCAAGTAAAACTAAATAAACTAAAAAGAAAAGAGCAAGACGCTCCAAGCATAGCACATAACGCATGAAGTGATAAAAATATAGTGGAAGGAAGGACGAACTGATAATTGTTGATGGAGAAGGGGATGCACGGGGGCATCCCCAAGCTTAGATGCTTGAGTCTCCTTGGATATTTCTTGGGGGTGCATGGGGGCATCCCCAAGCTTGAGCGTTTGACACTCCTGAATCTTCTTTTATCATCTTCCCTCGCACACTTGAAAACTCCCTTCATACATAACTCATCATAATCTCATTAGAGAGGTTAGTACCCACAATAAAATAATTTTTCTCTACTGGAAACAAAGATATTCTTGAAGGTCTACTGTTTCTCAAGATCGCCAAAAAGTTTTTGCAAAGAAAAAACAAGCTTAAGGTCTGCAAAACGAAGAAAAGGCAAAACAGGGCAGAATCTGTGAAAAACAGACCAGCAGGTAGTAAATAATTTTTTTGGGGTACTTCTGCAACTCAAATCAAAAAACTCAGAACGGACGCTCGAAAGCCAATTGTATAGAACATGCTGTCAAAAAAATTCTGATCAAAAAGATGATCTGGTGATTTTATTCGAATTTTTCTTTCCAAGGACAGAATCTATTTTCTGGACAGCATGTCACAACTTTTGAACTTTCTTGCAATCAGAGGCTAAAATTGGCACAAAGCTGAAAAATAAAGATACAATGATGTTGCTACAGTAGTAACAAACATCAAGACCACTAAAAACTGAAAGAACAAACTGAAAGCAAAGATAACAAGGGTTGTCTCCCTAGAGCTCTTTCTTTATAGCCATAAAGATAGGCTTAAGACTTTAATGATGCTCTCGTAGGAATAAGAGTTGAAGAACAAAAGAGAGCATCAAGAAGCAAATACCAAACACATTTAAGCCTAACATGCTTCCTATGCATAGGAATATTGCAATAGAATAATTCATTGAAGCACAAAGCAATAAGCATAGGAAGAACAAACAAGTGCAGCTTCAAAACCTTCAACATAAAGAGAGGGAACTCGATATTATTGAAATATCTATAAGCATATGTTCCCTTCTCATAATAATTTTCAGTGGGATCACGAATAAACTCAACAATATAAGCATCACATAAAGCATTGTTACCATGATCCACATGCAAAAAGGTACTCTTACTCTCCACATAAGCATAATCTTTCTCATTGGTAATAGTGGGAGTAGGACTATCATAAACAACTTGAACACTATAGATTAATTTTGTATTAGGAAGATGGTGTTCAACAAGGGAGTAATTCCCTCCATAATTATGACATGTTTCATAAGGATAATTTCTCCTTATGTCATAGGTACCTTTATAATCACTATAGATTGGAGTTATAACATCATCATAGTAGAGAAGAGCATTATCATTGCTAGCAACTATATTTGTAAACATGTTGTCTTTATTCTTACTAGCAAAAGAATTTTCAATTATCACATCACTAGTGGGTAAAGGATTTGCAATCCTATCATCCCCAAGCTTAGAGCTTTCCATATCATCACTTTCAGAGTTGGTACCAAAAAGATTTTCAAGATCATAAGTAGCATTATCATCATTTTCCCAATCACAATAAGTAACATGCATATCATAATCAAAATCATCTTCAATAGTACCTACGGACGTATCATTAAGATGATAATTAAGGCAATAAACTTCACCTTCTTCTTTAAACTTATAACCGTTAGGATAAAAGTTGATGGGAGGAATATGCTCAGGCCAGGTTGATACCCATTATTCTTCCTTCTTGCTCCTCTTCCTCCTCCTCTTCTTTTTCTTCTTCTTCACCTTAGGAGGGAGTGGTTGGAGATGAAGCTTCTCCACATATCCTGGTTTATCATTAGAAACAATAGGGGAAACTTGGGAGAAACTCTCCTTTTTATTAGCAGAAATATAAGAGACATTTTTATACTTTGGTAAAGTTCCCTCATTTCTAGTCTTACTTATGTAATCATTTTTATGACAATTAACAACACAATAGAGATGGCAATTTTGCAAAGTGTTTTTTATTCCTATGGCATTAACATCTAGCCAAGAAGTCTTTTCTGATAACTCTTCATACATCAAAAATAACATAAGCTCATCATAAAGATCAGGGGTGATCATGTTATCACACAACTGGTTAACAGTTATGTTTTGAAAGTGCATGCACTGAAAATTAAAGTGACCCTCTATACAAGAAAGTTCACAAGTAAAAGGATAAAGGTCACACAATTCTCTAGCAATTTCATTTAAATCTTTGACCCAAGTGATTGTTCTTTCATGCTTATGTTGCTTACAATACTTCTCTTCTTCAATCATAGGCCTTTCACAAGGTCTATCCACTCCACAAAAATTAACATGCTTATATAAAACTTCATTTTTAGGAATTGGATCATGCATGTTGCAATCATCATGAACAATTTCATTTTCTTTGCAAATCTCTTTAAAAGGTTCATGATGCTTGATCCAATCCTCCTTAGGCATATTAAGATGTGAAGCAAAAGATTTGAGGAAATCAACAAGGAGTTGAGAATCAAGCCCAAACTTAGCACTACACTTATTAAAACTTGTAGTTTCAACAAAGGACTTAATGCAATCATACTCATAAATTATACCTGACTCTTTACCTTTGTCGATCTCCCAATCTTCAGTGTTGCGTTGAATTCTTTCAAGGAGTTCCCATTTAGCATCAATCTTTTCGTTTGTGAAAGAACCCATAGAGGAAGCATCGAGCAAATCTTTATCCTGTCGAGAGAGCCTCGCATAGAAATTAATAATAATCATATCTTTGGGGAGCCCATGGTTAGGAAATTTTGGCATTAACGTTTTCAGTCTCCCCCAAGCTTGAGCTATGCTCTCTCTGTCATGAGGATAGAAATTATAAACATAATTCCTATTCTCATGGACTTCATGAAGAGGATAAAACTTGGAGTAAAAGAGAGACTGGATCTCTTCCCAATCCAGCAGGTGAGAGTCATCTAGTAGCCTATACCATTCCAATGCTTTTCCTTTCAGTGACAAGGCAAATAATTTCCTCATGACTCCATCTCTTGTAAAACCTGAAATCTTAAACAACTCACAAAGTTCTGTAAGTTTCAACAAATGAATACTAGGATTGACTGTCCCATCATAACAATCATTCCTAATTATTTCAATTATCCTAAGTGGTATTTGGAACGGGATACATTCAGTAGGTGGAGGAGACTTCTCTACCACGGGTGTGGTAGAGCGGCCTTCCCCAAGCAGCGAACTAAGAGTGCGGTTTTCCATAAACATAACTAGTGAAACTAAAAACAAGAAACGAAAAGATTTAATTGAAAGATCTAAAGATATACCTTCAAACACTTACTTCCCCGGCAACGGCGCCAGAAATAGCTTGATGTCTACACACGCTTCTATTCTTGTAGACTATGTTGGGCCTCCAAGCGCAGAGGTTTGTAGGACAGCAGCAATTTCCCTCAAGTGGATGACCTAAGGTTTATCGAACTCAGGGAAGTAGAGGTTGAAGATGGTCTCTCTCAAGCAACCCTGCAACTAAGATACAAGAAGTTTCTTGTGTCCCCAACACACCTAATACAACTAGGAGTTGTATAGGTGCACTAGTTCGGCGAAGAGATGGTAAAATATGGATGATAGGAGTGGCAAAGCAAGGTAATATAAATCTGTAATAAAAAGTGCAGCAAGCAAACAAGTGGTAAACGTGAGCACAAATGGTATTGCAATGGTGGAAACAAGGCCTAGGCTTCATACTTTCACTAGTGGCAACTCCCAACAACATTAACATAGTCTAATCACATGATATTTCCCATAAAACATGCAATGGATACGCACTCGGAGGTCATTCCTTTCCTTTGTGGTCAAGAGAGGACGAGAATTATGTAGGGCTACAAAAGCACACCTCAAAGTTTGTAGTTCTCAATCTATGGATTTCCCAATGTCACCGTGGCCATCCAAAGAGAATACCACAATCACCACAACATATCTCAAGGATAGTCAAAGACAAGCACCAAGGGACTCTCAAACTTCAATCAACACACAAAAGAGGAAATCACTCATGAAAATATTCTTCTAATCCATGTCCAATAGACCGCTGTCACCTTGGTCTCGGGGATTATACTAGATAAAGACAAGTGAGTACATCAATCCAATACATAGAGGAAGGGGAAATATCATGGGATCACCCTAGATTAACATAGCCTATGATCACAACGAAGATCACATCATGGGAGAGAGAATTGACCACATAGCTACTGGTAGAAACCTCAGCCCCGAGGAGGAACTACTCCCGCATCATGGAGGGAGGAAGAAACGTTGATGGAGATGAATCCGGGGGCACTTCCCCGTCCCGGCAGGATGCCGGCACAGTAATTCTGGTCCCCCGAAACTTGGTGGCGATGGCGGCGGAGATCGGAATTGCTTCTGGAGAAAAGGGTTCTGGAATCAGGGTTTTCATGACGGGGGAATAAATAGGAGGCGAAGTAGGGCACCAGAGGAGGTGGGAGCCCCCCAGGCGGCCGCCCGGCCCGGCCAGGGGTGGGGCCGCGCCATCAGGGCGCCTGGGGCCCCTCTGGCCCCCCTCTCGCCCCACTTTTGGCGCATGGAAGCTTCTAGAGCACTGATTTTTTATATATTTTTCCCGGAATTTTTCTGGCAATTTAAGTAATGAGAAAACCTGAAATACAAAAACAGCAGAAAACAGAAACTGGCACTAGGGTGCACTGAGTTAATAGGTTAGTCCAAATATGATCAAAAGTGTATGAAAGTGTATCAAAAGCATAGCAATATCAGCAAAAACAGGCATGGAGCAAGAAGAAATTATAGATACGTTTGGGACGTATCAGCCACCAGCGCCGCACTAGCTGAATGTGGCGTCACGGCTAGGTAATGCACCGATGGCTCTTTAGGCTTGGGTGCCACAATTACTGGCGGGCTGGTGAGGTATCTCTTGAGGTCTTCGAACGTTGTGTCAGCCTCAGGGATCCATTCGAACGGGCCCTTCCTTTTAATCAGCTTGAAGAAGGGGAGGGCTCTCTCCCCTAGCTTGGAGATGAAACGCCCTAGCGACGTTATGCAACTAGCCAGCTTCTGCATCTCCTTGAGGTTCTTGGGCGGACTCATCTTTTCTATGGCCTTGACCTTCTCGGGGTTTGCCTCGATTCATCGGTGTGACACGTGGAAGCCCAAGAGCTTGCCTGAAGGGACTCCAAACATGCACTTCTCCGGGTTGAGTCGCAAGTCTACCTTGCGTAAGTTGGCGAAAGTCTCTTCCAGATCTGTGATAAGGCTTGAGGCCTCCTGAGATTTTACCATGATGTCGTCCACATACGCCTTAGCGTTCCTCCTGAGCTGCTTTCCTAGTGCGATGTGCATTAACCATTGGAAAGTTGCTCCTGCATTCCGTAGCCCAAACGGCATGCAGGTGTAGCCGTACACCCCACATGGGGTGAGGAAGGCAGTCTTCTCGACGTCTTGCAGTGCCATCTTGATCTGTTGGTAACCTGAGAAGGCGTCCATGTCACATCCCTAGTCAGTGCTTGCATTAGGACTAGCCAGAGTGTGCATCATGTTTATTTTTCAAAGAAACTTGAAATGGGAATGACAGAAACCCCAGCACCCGTCTTCTAACAACTAGGGTTTAATAAAATCTTTTCCAATGTACCCAAAATGCCCTTCAAAAATGTTCATCATTTCTGCCTTGGTCTTAAACCTCTACCAAAAATGGTGCACAATTTTCTAGGACATCCAAGGTCTCTGGATTAATTCATATGGTATTTGCATTTGGGCATTTAAATGCTATAAAATAATTTGTGTGACCAAATAATCATAAAATAAAATGTTCCATGTTGTTCATATTATATACATTGGGCATGACTAGTTTTATCAGCTATAAAAATGTTCAGGCATTTTTATTAATTCAACAAAGTTGCAAAAGAATTGAAACAGAAAGAAATAGAAAAAAAAAGAGAGAAAGAGTTTACCTGGCGCCTAACCGGCCCACCTGCCGGCCCAGCCCAGCCACCGCTCCAGCGAGCTGCTTGGCTCGGCCAAGCAGGCAGGCAGGTGCTCGACGGCGGCCGCAGCGCGCGCCACGCAGCTGCCCGCCGCCCTTCTTCCTCCCCTCGCCATTCTGGTGAGTGGGATCGAACCCCCACTTCGTCCCCGAGCTCGCCGACACTCTCCACCCTCCCCAGCTCCTCTCCCTCGCCTTCCCCGCACCATGGCCGACGCCGCCGTGCTTGCGCCGTCGTGATAGCCGCGTCCACCGTCGTCCCTGAGCTTCATCATCGTGTCCGATCGCTCCACCATCCTCGACTACGTCGAGCAGGCTGAGCCCCGAGCACTCGCCCGCTCTGGAGTCGCCCCCGACCCCGTCTTCCCCAACTCCGGCCGCAGAGATCCCCCTCACCGCCCCGCTCAGCTCCGACCGTCCCCGAGCTCACCTCGTCGTCTACTTCAACCGCCATGAGCTCAACTCCGTCCTCCCCCTTTCCGTTGGCTCCCTCCTGCACTGAACGCACCGCACGAGGCTCACCTGCACGCGCCGCCGCGGAGCTCATCGCCGACGAGGCTCCGGCCATCTAATGGTCCGGCCACCGTGCCCACCAGCTTCACTGTCACATATAGGTGTTGTAGGATCACTCCACGGTCCTCTACGAGCACCGCACCGTTGTTTTCGACCTCACCCGAACTCCGGCAGCCGCTGGACTCGTCGCCGGCGTCGTTTCCGGTGACCCCGAGGCCAGCCACCACCACCACTCGACGCGGCTCACTCCCAGCTACCCGTAGGTGTGCTCCGTCATCGTTTTGGCACCCGGAGCACAAATCCCGCACCTCACCGCCGCGTTTAGCCTCGCCGGCGTTTGAGCAAGGGTTTGACCCCCCTGGGTCACTGACATGTGGGCCTTGCCTATTAGTCAAATCTAGTTTAGTGTTTAATTTAATTTTAATTAGTCAGTTAACTAACTGTGACACTGACCAGTGGGTCCCACTGGTCAGGTTTAACCTGGGCCGCCCTGTTGACTGGCTGACGTCAGCATAATGTCATGCTGACGTAGTAAAGGATTTTCTGGGATTTTTAGATTTAAAAATAATTCAGGAAATTCCAGAAAATGTTGTAAACTTCAAAAAATCATATAAATTCAACAGTAGCTCAGATGGAAAAGATTTATATATGAAAATTGATCAGAAAAATCCAATCTTTCCAATGGCACTGGTTTCATGCATGTTTGAGCAAGTTAACCTTGCTGTTTACATTAAAACAAGTTAATGCACTTAACTAAATAATAGTTTGGGTTTCAATTTGAATCTTTGATTCAAATGGGCTCAAACCCTTCTGGTTATAGTTGCATTAGCCCAAAACACATGCATCTTGCCATATCATGAGCATGCATCATATTGTTGCATTTGTTTGCTTATTGATTGTATCGCCGGATTCTCCGTGTTAGGTCCTGCTCCCGAGGATACCTCTGCATATCCAACAGAAGAACAGTACCCGACAACCACTCTGTCAGGCAAGCAATCGTTGATCATTCTGATACAAACCCATCTTCTCGCTCCTGCTCTCTTTTACTGCATTAAGGCAACAACGTGTGAACTGCTACTTGCTGCGGTAGTTGAACCCTATTCCCTTGCATGACCTGTCATTGACACAGTAAATAGTTGAAACCCACTAGCATGTGTAGGAGTTGATTGAGCCATGTGATGTGTGATCCACCATGCTATTTGTTTATGTTGCCTGCTATGCTTAGAGTTGTGTCAGGTCTGGTTCATCTGGGTGATGGATCACAGTGAAATGATCATATCGGTAAAGAGAGGGAAGTGTGGAACACGTTTGGTAAAGGTATCGATGAAAGGCCATGTAGGAGGACATGGTGGGTTGTTTCATTGGAATCGTCCATAGGACCCGAGATCTGTATGTGTGATTCAAGTTACAGTTACTACCACTCATTGGGCTCCGGGCGCTCCAAGCCCTCTCGACTTATTAATTACCCTTGATCTCTGTCCAGGAGTTGCAACTAGTTTCTGGTGTTTGTAGTTTACTGGTGGTCGTGCACAGCGCTGACCCTCGGGATGGGCTGTGATGCGACAGGTACGTGGCACGGTGTACCGGTTGCCCGTTTGGTGACTCGGGAACCCTGTACACATCGTTTGGGGCCGTGAGCGACACCCCGGCCGGATCTCCCCACGGATGGAACCCAAATAGGCGATAAACCTGGACGAGAGACTTGTGTAGTTA
>LR738715.1:495569158-495596790 GCA_902687465.1 Secale cereale
TTTCATTGGAATCGTCCATAGGACCCGAGATCTGTATGTGTGATTCAAGTTACAGTTACTACCACTCATTGGGCTCCGGGCGCTCCAAGCCCTCTCGACTTATTAATTACCCTTGATCTCTGTCCAGGAGTTGCAACTAGTTTCTGGTGTTTGTAGTTTACTGGTGGTCGTGCACAGCGCTGACCCTCGGGGTGGGCTGTGATGCGACAGGTACGTGGCACGGTGTACCGGTTGCCCGTTTGGTGACTCGGGAACCCTGTACACATCGTTTGGGGCCGTGAGCGACACCCCGGCCGGATCTCCCCACGGATGGAACCCAAATAGGCGATAAACCTGGACGAGAGACTTGTGTAGTTAGTCAGGTCGTGGCCGACACCCTCGCTGGGCTTCCGCTTGAAGGTTGCCAAGTACATGTTGAGTAAACGGCGATAAGTGGTGGAAGCATGTGTGAAGAAGTACACCCCTGCGGGGTTATCAATCTATTCGAATAGCCGTTGTTCTCGATACGGACTACTTGGTTACTCTTACAGTTCATAGACAAGTTGATGGATACTACTAAAAGCCTCAAGACAAGTGTGAATACCGTGGATGGCCCATCCGTAGGATGACGGAAGAGGATCCTTGGTGGTGTATTGTTGTGGTGAGTAGAGGACTCGTGTACGTAGTAATATCTTGCAATCTGTTGAGAGTTGTAGTATAGGTTAGCCAAGAGTCAAAGCTGGCTTTCTGCTATGAACTCCACTACCCCCTTTTGATAATGTTGCATGTATGATAGGTTCTGTTGTAAGAATTGCTGAGTACCTTTGTACTCATGTTTGCTTATTAACTGTTGCAGAGGAGAACCCTGCCCCTTCTGATGGGTTCTACATAGACGTTGACGTAAACGAGTAGCTTGTCACCTAGATAGAGATCTGGAGCTTGTGAAGGGCCTTGTAGATAGTCAGGCTACACCAAGCCTGTTTTATTTTCTAAAGTTGTCTGTACTCAGACATGTAGCTTCCGCCTGTGCTTGTATGACTGTATGACTTGAGTGTTGGGTCATGTGACATCTACTTGTATGGATATGTTATGAAAGGCTCTTGGAGTCTCTTAAATAAAGTACTTTGAGTCATAGAGTTCTGTTGTGATGCAGTGTTGTATTTGCACATATTGAGCATATTGTGTGTATGATTGAAATGCTTGGTATGTGTGGGATCCGACACCTAGTTGTTTTCCTTTGGTAGCCTATCTTACAGGGAAATGCCTCCTAGTGGTTCCAATGAGCCTTGGTAGCTTGCTACTGCTCGGAACACGTAGGCTGGCCGGCATGTGTCCTCCTTCATTCCTGTGTCTTTCCCTTAGGGGAAATGTCACGCGCTGTTCCTTTAAGTCCATGTAGCTTGCTACGACTTGGGTTCATACGTTGATGACCGACACGTTCGTTGTTGGGTCATGGATGCCTGTCTCTGTAATTTAGTGCCACTTTTGGTTTATAACTAGCCATGTCAGCCCGGGTTCTCTGTCATATGGATGTTAGCGACACTGTCATATACGTGTGCCAAAATGCGCAAACGGTCCCGGGCCAGGTAAGGTGGCACCCGTGGGGATACCGTGCGTGAGGCCGCAAAGTGATATGACGTGTTACAGCTAGATCGGTGTGACTTAGGATCAGGGTCCTGACAGCGCACCCCTACTTGGCGCGCCAAATGTCGGATCTTGCGGGCAAGCTTTGTTGAGGTTGGTGGAGTCGACGATTTGATCGATGCGTGGTAGAGGGAACGGGTCTTGCGGGCAAGCTTTGTTGAGGTTGGTGAAGTCGACGCATATGCACTCTTTTCCTCCTTTCTTAGGTACGATGACGGGATTTGCCAGCCAGTCCGGGTACCGGATTTCGCGGATGACACCCTCCGCTTCAAGCTTATGAGTCTCCTGCACGATGAAGGACTGCTTCTCCATGGATTGGCGCCTGGCCTTCTGCTTCACGAGGCGCATGTTTGGGCATACATTTAGGTGATGCTCGATCACCTCTCGTGGGACTCTTGCCAGATCCTTAGGTTCCCACACAAACACATACCTGTTCGCGCACAGGAATCCAACCAGCGCCTCCATCTGAGCTGGGGGAAGGCCAGCTCCTATGGTGAAGGCGACGCCTGACGGCTCATCTTCATCCACCGGTACCTGTTTTGTCTTGGCTTGGTCTTGAGAGAAAAGTTGCTTCTTCTTGGCGGGGGCAGCCCTCTTGGTCCCAGGGCCGGCTTCCTCAGCAGGGCGTGCTGCCGCAGCGGTCCGGAAGACGCGCTTGGGGGCTGCCAGGGCTTCTTTGGTGTCCCCCATCACGGTAAGGATTCTGTGGCTCCCTGGCATCTTCATGAGGTTATAGGCCGGGTGGGTCGCGGCCATGAACTGAGCCAGCGCTGGGTACCCAAGGATTGCGTTGCACGGGAGACTGATTCGGGCGATGTCGAAGTCGATCAGCTCGGTGCGGTAGTTGTCTCGGGTGCTGAAGGTGATCGGGAGGCGGATCTGCCGTACGGGGCTGGTAGAACCGCTGCCGACCACAAAGAAGGGCTTGGTGGGGTGTAGCCGCTCAAGTGGCACTTGGAGCAAGCTGAAAGCTTCCACCGAGAGCACGTTGAGGCTAGCCCCACCGTCGATGAGGGTCTTGGTGACTGCTACGTTGTAGATGGTGGGGGTGCAGAGCATCGGGAGAGCGCCGGAGCCCGCGGTGGAGGCGGGCTAGTCTCCTGAGTCAAAGGCGAGGTCGGCCATGGGAGTCACCCACCCAAGAGGAACCCCCTTGCATAAGGAGGCGACCCCCGTCTAGAGAAAGATCTGCTTGATGTGTTGCCCGGAGGGTGGTGCTTGGGAGCCGCAGAGGAGGGCCACGACGGTGTGGGGTGCCGGCACCCCGAAGCGCACAAGGAAGAGGCCGCGTAGCTCCTCCCAGGATGCAACGGACAATTCTGGCAATGAAAAACTAGGCACGTGGCACGCTATTGAGTGTCGTTGGGAGCCAGCTAGCCATGACCTTGTCGTCGCCGCCGCCTGCCGAGATGGACTCATCGTAGGGTTGGAGGAAGACAAACGGGTCATCCACCCCGTCGTAGCGCGGAGGTAGACTCGGCCTGAACCTGGGCGGCCACTGTACCCGCCGCAAGGCGGGGGTGAAGGCCCGGTGGCCGGGAGCGACGCTGCGCAAGGCCACTGAGCCCGTCGGAGGAGTGACGCCCACCATGGGAACTTGATGAGCGGAGAGTGGAACGGACGGGAAGAAAACTTCGGCACACCCCTACCTGGTGCGCCAAATGTCGGATGTTGGGTTCTGGCAAAACCCTTAAGGTTCGAACACTGGGGTGCGCACGATGATCTCTCCTTCAGCCCTAGCTCGTCAGATCCGATGAACAAGAGACACAAGATTTATACTGGTTCGGGCCACCATTGTGGTGTAACACCCTAATCCAGTGTGGTGTGGTAGATTGCCTTGTAGGTAGAGGAAGAACTAGTACATGGACAAACTGCCTCCTGAGGAGAGGTGTTCTTGAGCTCGGGTGAGCTTGTGGTGTCCCTGAGGTCTCAATGATCCGATCCCTTTTATGATAGTGGCCAGGCCCTATTTATAGTGGCCAGGGTCCTCTTCCCAAATATTGAGCGGGAAGGAATCCCACAACGACCAGATTTGAGGGGGGACAGCTAGTACAAGCTATCCTGACAAAAGGTGGTCTTCGCCTGCCAAAGGCTCTGGTGGTGACACCGCCGTGGGCTACGCGAAGACCTCCGTCCTGCTGGTCCTGGTATTGTTGCACCGATATGGAAACCTTTGCCTGACGCCTCAGGACTCCTTGCCTGCACCTGCTCCTTTAGCACCAAAGAGGAAACTGGCACTCTGTGCCCGCTGGCACCCGCCTGGCATCGGTCGTCACTGCTCACGTCACGAGAACCTCGCGAGGTGCCTCTTGCCTCGATATCTCCGATCCTCACGAATAGGCTTGGCGAGGCCGCCCCAGACGATTCCTGGCATCGTCCCCTTCGCGAGGCTTGGCGTCTCGCGAGGGTCTTGAGTGGTTGCTGAAGATGCTGGGCCGTATCAGGTCACCTTGTGAGCCACGCCCTGGGCCGCAGGCAGGCAAATCTGGGTACCCCCGTTCCCAGGATGCCGACAGCAGCCACAAGGGTCAATTCATTGAACGTATTGGCAAATCACACATTATGATATAGCAAACCTACATCCACAATCAAGGTATGACAAGCAAAACACTCAAGTTTGGTTTCGCATAAAACTACCTTCACCTACCTCCACTACATATGCAAGGTGCACGCAAACACATATGACAAAGATCGTCAAGATGTCTCAAGTGCGCTCAGTCATGGCCCATTCTCTAGGAACAATAGAGCGCTTAGCAAGTGACGCATTCACGTGAGAAAAAGTCCTGACAACTCAAGTGCGCTCAGTCATGGCACATTCTCTAGGGACAATAGAGCGCTTAGCTAGTGATGCATTCACATGAGTAAAAGCCCGAGCCTACAGCTATAAGTGCTCACCTCTTCGATGAATCACGGGACACATGCCCACATCTATCATAGCAAATTTAAGCACACAATTGAATGATACAAACAATCCACGAATATGACAACAGAGAAAACAATTACCAACCAAACATATATCATCACACGCCAACACCTGCATAGCAGAAGTATATAATTAACCATAATCGAAAGTGTAACTTGCATTGAATGCTGTTGAAGTACCCTAACGATTAATTCCGATCCGCTTCACACTCCGGACAATCTATACGGTTAACGAAGGCACTGGTAAATAAACCATACTCCTGTAACACAAAAATAAAGTAACAGCAAGGAATTAAAATGAAACCACAATAACACTAACATAACAGTAGGTGTATAATATCTAAAGTCTAGTAGCATCGGAATGCAAAAAGAATCAACTAATTTGGATCAACGGTTTGAAAGATATGGCCTCCAGAAGGTTAAATTCAAATTTGAGCAAATTCAAATTGAACAGTTCATAAATATGAAATTATGATTCTACAATATTCTCCTGTTCACCACGAGTACACAAGAAAAAAATTCACCTAAATTCGATATACGATTTAAAAGATATAGCTAAACAAACTGTGGGTGAAAATCTATCAAATTCTGGTACTGTTACGGTGTTTACTGTGCGTGTTGCCACGTGGCACGATGTGAAAAGCCGCAGGTTGTCTGCTATTTTGGTTATCCGACGGAGAGCTGACATGATGCAGAAAAAGGTTTGGGAACAATAAAAAAATTATCTAATCCTGACCATCGAAGACGGATCAGACAGACGAGAGATATGCTCACCGAAGAACACAAGTGGGGCGGCCGAACATGAGGAAGACGGCGCGCGGCGAGGCTCTGGACGATGATGGCGATGGCTTTGTTGGATCCCCGGAGATGACGGACATACCAGAGGGAGCGGCGTACGACGACGGTGACTTTGACGGTGGCATCTGCTGGTGGTGGTTCTCGAACTATGGCGCTGCAGCGTCGGTGATGAGGACATCACTAACAAGGTTACACCCTCAGCTCCAACTGACACATATACAGGACCAATTACTAGAGCTCGCGCACGCCAATTAAATTACCAGGTACTTTTGTTTCTTGGTAATGAATCTAATGTTCATGAGAATATGATGCTGCCTAAATTGGATACATTTGTCTTGCTTACAAATGAAGGGCCTAGCTTGGACAAGAAGGATGAACATTGGAGCAAGATCAAGCATGGAGATGATGGCATGCGCAAGGGGAACAAGAATGGAGCTTCAATTGATGATTTCAGGACTTTGAAGCCACCATAATGAGTGCGAGAAGCCTTGGACGAAATATACAAGATGCCACTTCATAAATTTCGTCCAGAGGCTATTATAGGTGCTGCGTCACCTTATTATTGGGCCAGGCCCATGTAATTTCGAAATACTTGAGTATAGGCTGTTTTTAGAGTCCGTATGTGTGGGGAAACAAGAGTTAGGGTTGGTTTCGGACCCCTCCACAAAGGGCCACGAAATTCCCCCCTCTTTCCCTCATATATACAGCCCTTAGGACGTCGTTTAGACTTCGGGTTTTGTTTAGATTAAAAGTTTGCCATAGCTGCAACTTCGCGTACTTCGTTTGTGTTCAACGACCAGACCAAGGCGTCACAGAACTCCACCTTGATCAATAAAGCTTTCCTCTTATATTCGCAATATCCAGATTGCAATCTTAGTTTCTTGCTTGTTCTTCGTTTGCCTGCAGGAAACAGACCTTCGTGGTCAGGTTGATCGTGCTCCGGCGTGGTCGATAACCTCTCGGAGTTGGTTTAGCGATTGCTAAGGCGCGACGTCCACGCACGTTCGTAGTCGGATCGTCAAAGTCGACTTCATCCAAACGATAGCCACTATCTCATCGAAAGACGGGACACCTTTGCCTCTATCAGTCGGAGAACTCCATTGGAAACTAGCACCTCGTCCTATAGCTCCACTGAGAAAACAAACAATTTAGGTAGGCAAGGAACATCAGTATAGAGAATGACACTAAGGATGGGGATCGTAACTGTCGGCGTCCTGGGAACAGGGGTACCCATACTTGCCTGCCTACGGCCCGTGACGTGGCTCCATCAATGGCCTGGTATGGTTAAACTTCAATAACCGCAACTCAAGACCCTTACGAGGGGTCAAGTCTCGCGAGGCGGGCGATAACAAGACCTCCCTGGGGGCAATCTCCCTAGGCTGGCTCCCAAGGAGCGGAGATATCTATGCCAGGTGCGCCTCACGAGGTTGACGTGACGTGATCCACGACGTACAAGGCAAGTCGGGCACTAGCGGGCGCAGTGTGCCAGTTTCCCCTTTGGTGCTAAGGGAGCGAGCACAGGCGCGGAGTCCTGAGGGATCCGGCAAAGGTTTCCATATCGGTGCAACAAGACCAAGGACCGTCACGGCGGCATAATGGAGGTCATCGAGGAGCCCGGCACGGCGTCACCACCAGAGGCTATGGCAGGCGAAGACAACTTTTGTTAGGATAACTTGTACTAGCTGTTCCCCTTCAAATTTGGCTGTTGTGGGATCCCTTCTCGCCGATATTTTGGGAAGAGGACCAAGGCCACTATAAATAGGACCTAGTGACCACCATAGAAGGGACGAGATCCATTCCACCCTACACACACCACAAGCTCACCCGATCTCAAGAACACCTCTCCTGCTGAGGCTGTTCATCCATTGTATTAGTTCATCCTCAGCCACACGAGGCAATCCACCACACACACTGTAGCAGGTATTACACCACAAGTTGGCCCGAACCAGTATAATCCTTTGTGTCCCTTGTTCTTTGAGTTCATCGAACTAGGCTATGGAATGGTAGGGCGAGCGCGTTGGAGAGAGAGTGTTCTTCGTGCGCACCCCAGAGTTCAAACCTCTCAAGGGTTTGCGGAACCCAAAATCCAAAATTTGGCGCACTAGGAAGGGGTGCGCCGAAACCTCTCTTCCGTCGGTCGACGCGTCACCGCTCCATCGCTTCCATGGCTCCCGCTCGCCGTGCTTGTGCTAAGCGACGGGCCGCCCACGTCACCCAGACAGCTCCTGCCGGCGGACCTCCTCGCCGTTCTCCATCGCCCACCGCCAATGCAGCCACCGACCCGGCGAGGCACAAGCAGCAGGCCTCATCGCTGCACCCCTCGGTGTGGTGGGATGGACGCACCGCAACCCCGTCGCTGACCCCCGCTGGCTCGTCATCCCACGGCCGTCCCGGACCTGCGGACGCGCAGGCTGTGCTGCTCATCGCGCGCGAGCTCCTGCGCTACCGCCCCATCGACGACCTCTACGAGGACTGCCTGCCCTGTCCCTTTCGCTAGCTCGCCCGCCTCCCCTTGTGGGTGACGTAGCCCATGAAGCGCCTCCACCACCACCGCATCAAGACGTCGTCCACGCTCCAAGGCACGCGCCCCGCGGCACGACCCACCGCGCGGGGTGCCCGTGCACGAAGAAGGAAGCTGCCAAGAGATCCAACGGCCTCAAGGAGGACCTCCCGCACTCCCTCCTCAACCGCGTCGAGACCGTGCGCCCCCTGTAGTGGCGGCGCGCGGAAACCAAGACCAAGCTCCGCCTCTATGATAGGCTCCATTGTCCACAGCAGGCTACCGAGCCTTCAGCCCTAAGCTGCGCAATGTCAACTGAGTCGGGAAGTTCAAGCCCGACCTACCTCGACAGTACAACGGCACCCCCGACCCCGCTGAGTTCCTGCAGCTCTACGAGCTGAGCATCTAGGCATCCAACGGCGATGATAAGATCATGGCAAACTAGTTCCCCATGGCTCTCAAGGACGGCGCACACTCGTGGCTCCTGAACCTACCTGCGGGATCGATCTCCTCCTGGGGTGAGATGCACGAGCGTTTCATCGCCAATTTCCAAGGCACCCGCGACCGCCCGCCGGCCACAGGTGACCCGCGGCGCGTCAAGCAGCAACCAGGGGAAACCCTGCAGAAGTACATCCAGTGCTTCAACAACGTCCGCCTCAATATCCCCAAGGTCACCGACGAGGCCATCATCTGAGCATTTTCCGATGGCGTCTGCGATGGCAAGATGAAGGAGGAGATCGCTATCCACGAAGATCTGTGCACGGCCCTGGAGCTGTTCAACCTCGTGCCCAAGTGCGCCAGAGCTGAGGAGGGGCGCCTTTCCCTCGTTGAGCTCCCCGCTGCTGACCTCGAATAAAAGAAGGCCAAGGTTAATGACATGAAGCGCAAGGGGGTGGCTGTGCTCGCGGCTGAACTAGAGATGATGCGCGACCACGATCACCCATAGTCATTCCAGAGCAGTCGTCCGTTCTACGCATTCCACAACGTGCACAGCCATAGCACCAACAACTGCCAAGAGCTCAAGGCCATGCTTGACAGGCGCATCGACCGACGCCCCGAGCGCACTGACCAGGGCTACGGCCGTGGAGGAAGCCGTACTGGGGGGCGCTGGGACGACCGCGGCCCTCGTCAGGAGTGGCGTGATCAGCCTCGTGAGGAATGTTGGCACGATCAGCCTCGCGAGGGCGCCTGGAGGGACCAGCCTCACGAGGGTGCCTGCAGGGATCAGCCTCGCGAGGATTGTCCTCAGGGCAATGCCGGCCTCCCTCCGCTACCACCGCCAAGGAGGAACGACGACCAAGATGAGGGGGCTGTGAGATTCCAGGAGCCTCGCGCCATCGCTTGCATCATGGGCTGTGCGCAGGCTCCAACCTCTCAGCATATCTTCAAGCAGTTCGCCCGAGAAGTAAACGCAGCTCTTCCCAGGATAGAGGCCACACGGCAGATCAAGTGGTCCAAGTGCGCCATCACCTTCTGCTCGGCTGACTAGCTCAAGTCCAAGTCATCAAGACCCTCATCGATGGCAGTGCAGGGCTCAACGTTCTTTCCGTCGACACATTTGTCCGTCTCAAAGTGCCATATGACCAGCTTCAACCCATGAGGCCTTTCTCAGGAGTGACCGATGGCTCCACCACCCCAATCGGACAGATCCGAGTGCCCGTTACCTTCAGAACCTGTGACAACTACCATACCGAGCACATCGACTTCGATGTCACTCACATCCGTCTCCCATATAATGACATTCTTGGGTACCCAGCCCTGGCCAAGTTCACGACAGTGACTCACCATGGCTACAACGTCCTAAAGATGCCAGGTAGCCGTGACATCATCACCATCTCCCGTGAAGAAAAGGACGCAATGTGCTCCCTCGAGCGCGCTTACCAGGCTATGGCAGTCGAGGACCCATACAACGAAGACACCATCTACCCCCCTGAAGCTATCCTGGAGAAGATGAAGCAGCTGCTCGCACTGGAGCCTCATGAAGATGCAGCACCCGACGGTCGTGCCCCAGGATCCATGCCCGTAGACGGGGCGCCTCCCTTCCTCGCATAGAAAGACGCGCCCGACACCCTCCTTAGGTTGGGCTCGGGGGCTCTCCTCTGGAGGGCCTCCGACCTAGCCAATGTCTCGAGGGAGGCGCTTGGGCACCATGTGGAGGCGGGCTTCACCGCTCAGGAGAGCTCAAGGTGCAAGGTGCCAAGCGCTCAGGAGTTCATCAACCAAACCATCAAAGACTTGCAGGTACCAAGGGCGATGCGGGGCGAGCGCCGCCCTGCACCGCGGAATGCAGCTATCGTCCCAGGCTTGCGCGATGGGCTGCATGTTTGTGTCAACATCCCAGGACTCAATAGGATCACATCTCAGGAACTCTACTGGCCATCCCAGGTGGGCATGTGTGAGGGCCCCCTCACAGCTACGTTCGCATGCCATTCGGCTTGCCAAACCAGGCGGCCTTGCACCACCACCACATGCGGGAAGTCCTGGCGGCTCGCAAGGCCAGGCATCAGGAGATCCTAGCGGAAGTGGAGTCAGTTCTTTGCGAGCTCTCGGAAACTCAGGATCCTCGCGAGGCCCCGGAGTCAGTTGGCTCGTGAGGAGCGACATCTACAGCAAGCATCTTCAGCTACATCAACATCACTCCAACAACGGTGCCAGGTGACTTTGTTTCAGTTTGTTCTGTTGGGGCGCCCCTCGGGCTGCATCATCCCCAAGTTGCACGGGCTTGCCCCTGCGACGTGTATCCCTTTTGCATCTTTAGCTTACTCTGTGGGGGCGCCCCTTGGGTTGCATCATCCCCTAGCCGCATGGGTCCGTCCCTCTGGCATGTATCGCATTTTACATCACCTAGATTAGCCCATTTCCTCTTATGGATTACCTTATGATCATCACCTGCTCACTCACCACCTCTTTTGGCCTTCCTCGTTGCTGAACGGACTTCTGCTCATCCCGCAATGGGGGCTACACATGTTGGCATGACGCTTGTGCTTGGGTCCGTCCCTGCAACGTTGACAAAATCCAAGAGATCGAGCCCTAACTCGCGGCCGCCTCGCGCACGTTACCTCCCCACGTCCTCGGTGCCTTCGTCTTCCTGCGGAAAGATCAGTGGCCCAATGGTAGGTGTCGGTGTCAAAACCAGCAGATCTCAGGTAGGGGGTCCCGAACTATGCGTTTGTGGATCGATGGTAACAGGAGACAAGGGACACAGTGTTTACCCAGGTTCGGGCCCTCTAGATCGAGGTAAAGCCCTACTCCTGCTTGATTTATCTTGATGAATATGGTTACAAGAGTTGATCTACCTCAAGATTGTAATGGCTAAACCCTACAAGTCTAACCAGGGTGATTGCTATGAATCGGTTATTTTTGTTCAGCCTCTACAGACTAAACCCTGTAGTTTATATATGCACCGGAGGGCCCTTGGGTTTTACATGACAATCATGCAGAGGAAGGAAAGATTACAGCCAAACCTAAAACCTGCCATTATATGCACACGGGAGTCATATCCAGATGCGAGAGACGATCTTCAGCGATGATCTTCACGGCCCACAAGTCTGGCCCACAACGAGTTATCCGGCCACATGAGGACCACTCAATATAGGACTCCCTTATTAGGCGTGATTGTAAGTTGAGTTGTTTCGTCGGGCTAACCCGCAGGAATCTCAGGGGCCTAGTGACATGAGGCCTTGCCGGTTTCTCCTTCTCACGTAATTCGCTTGCGCGTTAAAGGGGGTTCTGAGCATCGTGTCTCGGGGGCTCCTACTAACTCTCCAGCCCTCACCCCCTAGCCTTGACCACGGCATTGTGACCTAGCATACCGGTGGTGGCTGAGCTCTGCTCGAGGGTCGGGACCCGAGGATGCAGAGCACCTGGAAGAGCAGGAGAATGGGAGGTCGGCTAGGAGCGCTAAGGTCTGTTCGTACGTCAAGGGGGACCCCTAAGAATCACGTCTCAGGGGGCTAATTGGCCACGTAGCCGCTCACTCCCTAGCCTCATCCTGGCGATCCGGACAAGCCAGTGGCGGCTGAGGTATGCGCGGGGTCGGGCCCTGCCAACGCAGATTACCAAGGCCTAGTCTAGCATTTCCTTCCCAAGGGCTGTTCGCACATCAAAGGGGGCTCCTGAGCATCGTGACTTAGGATCCTAACTGTTCACATAGCCCCTCACCCCCTGGCCTCGTCCTGGCAACCGGGAGGAGCCAGCGACGGCTGAGGTATGCGCGGGGCCGAGCTCTACCGACATAGAACTCTAAAGCAAGCGAGGAGGAAATCGCGAAAGCTCAGCTGCGCTGCCGCAGGGGCAGATCAGGCACACCGCGTGGAGAATTGCCTCAGGACCATCAAGATAAGTCACACATCCAAATCAGCATGACCCCACTACCCGACAAGTTTTAGTTCAGTAGTCCTGCTTCGGCAATGCCACCTCCCTTTTTAACCTCCAGAAGCTGCTTGCACGCCAAGAGGGGCCTCTTGAGCATCGCGCCTTAGGAGCTCTTACCGACCCCGGGCCGCTCACCTCCTGGCCTTGACCACGGCATCACGACCTGGCATACCAGCGACAGCTGAAGCTTGCCTTGGGACTGGGACCTGCAGACGTAGAACACAAAGATACTAAAAGGATAAAAAGGAGGGACACTGCCGTAGTAAGACTTGCAAACACGGTTTCATAGCAAGAATAATAGGCATCGAGCAAAAGCATTATAGGTTCTTTACACACCCCCATGAGTTTGCTTTGATTCCTCGCAGGGAGCAAAAGAAGGAGATTCCAGGAGACCCTAACTACGGCTGCCACAACCGACGCCATCATCAACAGTGGGCCATGAGAGGCCGTATCAAACCCCTCTCGGGTCACCATCGATGATGAGCTGGTGTAGCTGCCGCGCTCCAGGCGTGGCGTGAGCTTGGGGGCGCATAGCTGTCTTCCCTTGTCTCTGAAGACTCGTCGGGCTTGGGAGAGCTCCTGGATTCCCAGGGGGCATTGCAGCTGCTGGGAGAGCTGTCGGCAGGGCCGAAAGCAGGCACCACTACAAAAAAATACACTTCCGTGATGATACGTGTTTGTCATAGTAGGCCACGTTCTCTGTCATGCATGTACATCCATGGCGATTTTATGACGGAATCAGGATAGTCATACATGTGCTGTCGTAGAAGTGTTCCATGACATTACCACAATGATCATCACGGAAGTGTCCACTTCCATGATGATAAATCGCGCGTCACATAAGTGCTTTCGTCAAGGGTGACCGACACGTGGCATCCACCGTAACGGAATGCCGTTAAGCTATCGGGTCCGGTTTTGGATCCGATAACCCGTTAACAACCCCGACTAATGGGGATTTTCCACGTGTAAAATCATCATTGGCTGGAGGAAACACGTGTTGGCTCGCCGTTGGAACAAATATCATCCACTCATTGGACCCAAAGCGCCAATACACCGACATGAGGCACGGCCCAACAGAGGCCCATTCCTGGGAAAAGGCCGGCCCGTTTGACTTGGTCAAAAGGTGGCGGGCTGGCCCACGATAAGCCTGTTAACGACCTGTTCGCATATAGCCCGTTTACAGCCTGCTAACCCAGGGCCCGTTTACGTCCTCTCTTAATTAGGCCCAGTAACGTCACCTGGGCCGTCCAATATAAATCTAGCCCGTTTTAACTTCCGACCCATGTATGGCCCATGATGTCTTTCGGCCCATATGAGGCCCTTATTACTCTCGGCCCATTAACGACCCGTGGTAAAACTGGCCCGTAATGAACAGTGTATTACTTTATACCCATTAACGACACGTGGTGAAACTGGCCCGTAATGAACAGTATATCACTTTATACCCATTAACGGCCCATTATTCCATTGGGCTGATTCTAGCCCATGTTATCTTTCGGCCTTCTCGGGGCCCATTTATTCTTGGGCTCATTTCCACATTCGTTTACTTACGGCCCGTTAATGTCATTTTCTGCTTGTGGGCCAAATTCAGCCCGTGTTTACAGTCGGCCCATTTGTGGCCCGTTAGTACATTGGGCTGTTTTCATAGCGTCATCAAAATACGGCCGATTAACGACGACCCGTTATGGTCGGCCCATGAACGGACGATTTCAACTCTACCCCATTTACGGCGATAATGTGGTTTGTTATTGGCCCATGTTTGGCCAACCGATCATATGGCCCGTAGAAGGCCCATTGATGATACGGCCCATAGAAGGCCCATTGTGTCTACAGCCCGTATAAGGCCCATTGTTTCTACGCCACGTAGAAGGCCCAAAAGAAGGCCCATTGTTTCTACGGCCCGTAGGAGGCCCATGTTGACTATAGCCGGTGGGCATCAAAGTTTGCCACCAGTGCAAATATAGGGAAAACCGTACACTATACAAAAATGGCTTGCTGTTTTCTCCAGCCGGTGGCTGCACGTTAAGAACAAATTTTGTATCGCACCAAAACAGATTACCACTATAAAGCAAAAGGAAGGTTGGCATAAAAGTTAACAGTCTAGCAGATAAATGCACCACCAGAAGTTCAGAAGCTCGGTTCATTTGACCTGATTGTTACGTTTTCATGCTGTATTGTCTGATGGAGCACCATAACCTTCGCCTTCAGTTCTCCTAGGCTCCTGTACAACATAGCAAATGTCTAATAGTCTGATTTCAAAACCATCCATATCTTGACAACATCGAACAATATCTCTCCTTGTTTCACAAAGGGTCTCTGTTAGGGAATGGACTTGTGGAGCGTAGATACAACATTGTTTTGAGCTTGCATATCTTGATCATGAGGCAGTTTGGACGAGATTGCCGTAACAACCAAGCCAGTATTACGCAGGAATGTGCTTTTGGCACTGTTAGTGGACAGGTACTGACCCACTGTAGCAAGAGCTGACATTGCGGTTATAGTTGCCTCATTACCTTCAGAAGGTGGCGGTTCCACCATTTTTTCCATAGCTCGCTGAAAAGTTGAGGTTTTACATTAGTAGTACCAGAACAGAAGATATTAAGGAGGCAGCAAAACCGAACAAAATAGCTTTGGTCTATATACAGAACTTATTTTGGTGAACCCATGTAAAATAATAGTTGTATTTTATTGCAAAGTACATAATAAAACCAGGTTCCAAACAAATGACCATGTACCATTGCTAATGTATTGTCTATTTCTTCACATTGTATTCAGGGCTAAGGATAAAGAGACGAAGTTTATAATACGGTAAGCATAGTATGACATCATTCATATCACAAAACAACTGAGAACAGACAAACAGACAATTGTAACGTTGTGTGGGCAAGTCCAGCACGGAACTAGATTACAGGTCAAGAGCAAAGGAACATCACTCCTCTATTTTAATCCTTGTAAGGTGCAATGATACGCTAAGATAATTGTGTATAAAATTGGAAAGAGTAATAGACATTGGCTGCAAACCATGCAGTTCAAGGCACAAGTCAGAGTTAGTAGTAGTTAAAAGGCATGAGGATTAAGGACATACAACAGCGGCTTTGACTGGTGTAGTCATGCCCTTCTTCTTGCTGGTGTGACAGTCCTTGAAGATTTCCACAACATTTGGTTCAGGTACTTTTTGGTCCTTGCGGGCTTTCGTCTGCATTTGGAACAAGTCAATATAGATCTGATAATATGGTACAATGAAAAGAGTGAAACAACAGCTAATTACAAGTGCCTCGCAGTGTGCAATATAGCTGAGAGATCCTATTGTCTGTTGGAATTTTACTTTCATACGGTTGGCCTTGTTCTTCAAACAGTTCACCTACAAGAAGATAGATTTGTGTGGCACATGCGTAAATAGGACTTCAAAATGTTATCTGATCACATATATATAATGTACCTGATACTTCGGATCGGACCTGTGTTTAACAAGGCCTCTCCAGTCTTCATCAGATATATTTTCCATTGGAGATGTTTGGGAAAGTTCACTGTTAGCCTTGCCTTCAAAGTGAGTTTTCCTCAAGTTATACCAATACTGTCGCAGAGCAGACTTGAAAACATGGGTGCAAGCTTGTTTGGTTGCATCATCTTGGCTATCCAACTTGAACCTCATCTGTTTAAAATTATGGGAGTCTCATTATCAGCAACCTAGAAAGTATTGGACAGAGCAAGACGATATTACTAGTTTCCATACATAACCATACTTACAGATAAATGGTCGAGGAAGGTGTTGAACTAGGTTTCGTCTTTGTCATTCCTGTACTGAATCCATGTTGGGAGGATACATACATGACACCTAACAGCAACCGCTGCCTCTGATACTAACTTGGCTGACTCTGTAGCATCACGTATCCTTTTTAAACCTGCCTCAAAACGGATCTCCGTTCTTCCTCCTCTAGATTTAGTTAACCTATCGAGCATTATCCCTGATGTTTGTTTCCTGTTGCGCCTAGGTGCTAGTCCAACAACAAACATAGGAAGTGTTAGTGTACATCAGACTGTGAGACTACATATAAAGAAGCATGCAACTGTAACTTGACTCCATCAACTACCTTCTTGCTGTTGAAGCTCACAAAGTTCATCTGATCTTGCCAACTCATCTTGTGTTAAGAGTGCTTCGGAAGTAGTGTCAGGTGGCAAGGGAGCTTGGGAACTTGCTGCTAGCTGAGTTGACCGACGAGTAAATCGTGCAGTTGGTGGTACTGTGGAAGGTGTTGCAACAACTAGGGTTGTCTCTGCTTGTTTGGTGGCAGCTATTGATTCTGTTTGGCTTGTTTTGCAGCTCATGTAGCAGGGGATACCCTGTTGGTACAATTTTCCACTGGACTTTGACCTTCTATTGCACCATCAGTACTAGCAGAATCTGCAGGATTGTTCCGCTTTTGTTCCCTATCGTTCTGTCTTGCTTCCACTTGCTCTATGCCATGTTAAGTCAAGCCAACAAGAAAAACAAATATCAATTTAGTTCTTCAGAACAAATGTACTTTGATGTAAGAAGATGGTGTGATAGACAGATATTGTATGTTCTAGAAACAGGAACTCGTGTCTTAGTCACAAGTATAATGTGCAAAGTAAGCAGATGAAATTCAATAAAATTAGAAGCAATACAAGCTAGACATCATACATAACATGCAACCACATATAACAGTGCCAAGTTAGAGGGAGCACCTGTGATGGTGCACTAGGGGAAACGTGCGCATCACCAATACAACTACATTGAGTGTCTATGCATGTGTTGTCTTGGAAATCATTTTGGGGGGGTGGAGGAGTAGAATCTCTAGAGGCCCTCCATTTGGAAGGAGCACCTTCATGCGCTGCCTTGCTAACTTCCTTCCGCTTTATTGATTTTGAATTGTCAAGTAAAACTGACAAGAAAAAGCAATAAAATTCACTCTTCAGAACTCATTCGTGCATGATACTGACAATCACTACTTTGATGTAAGGCAAACACATGATTCCAGGATGGAATAATATGAAAAACAGGATAGCATGGCATATTCACAATTGTTTGTGTAAACTAAGCAGAAGCCATTTCACCAAATAAGAAGCAATGCAAGCTAAAGACCACGTGAAAGATGCTACCAATATGACTTTGCCAAGTTAAAAGTGTCCCATCATAAATGGCATTTCAACAAATTAGAAACAGTGCATGCTATAAATCATATCAAAGATGCAACTAATATCACACTTCATACACTGAAGGTGTCTCATCATATTGATTTATGCGGGATACAAACAAACAATAGTTTTATGTGAGGACATGCTTAATAGATAGATTTACTATGTACTAAATACTGGAAGGCATGTCGCATTAACATGTATAATGTATAAGCTAAGCAGAATAGCACATGCAGTTTAACCAGATTGGAAAAATTACAATCTGGACACCATATGCAACATGCAACCACATATCACGCTGCCAAGTTAGAGCAAGCACCTGCAATGCTAGTGTAGGGGAAATGCGGTAGTCAACTACAAAGCTACGTTCACTATCTTCATCTAGCCTTGCTATTTCTTGAGAATCATGTCGGGAGGCTAACGCTGCATTCTTTAAATGAGGAGTAATCGACTTGCCTGACTGCCTCATAATAAGTGATTGATGAGGGATCCACAAGAACATTAGTTTGATGTAAGAACATGGATAATACACAGATGTACTAGTATGTACCAAAAACAGAAAGGCATGTCATATTTAAAGGTATAATGTGTAAGCTAAGCAGATGCAATTTAACCAAATTGGAAGCAATAGAAGCTAGACATCCGGCTGGAGTGGTGAGCATGATCATCTAGGACCTGAGAGACTGGTGGGAGGCGGGCTGCTTCACCACCATCACGGCTTTTTAGTTGGCTTCTAGGTGATGCCTCACTTTGCTAGGCTTGTCACTGGCTCGGCCAGTGCCCTGACTAGCTATTTGTCTTCTAGTAAAAAATATATTTCCTTATCCTAATAAAGACCGACTTCGGCCTCTCAAATACAAGCTAGACACCATATGAAACATGCAACCACATATGACACCGCAAAGTTAACGCAAGCACCTGGGATGGTGGTTCATTGCGAGCGAGGTCATTGATAACCCACAAGTGTAGGGGATCACAACAACTTTCGAGGGCAAAGTATTAAACCCAAATTTGTTGATTCTACACAAGGGGAGCCAAAGAATATTCTTAAGTATGAGCAACTAAGTTGTCCATTCAGCCACACCTGGAAACTTAGTATTTGCAGCAAGATAGTTTAGTAGCAAAGTAATATGATAGTGGCGGAAGCAGCAATAAAAGTAACAATAGTGTTTTTGTAGTTTTTGTGATAGTAGCAACGGAAAAGTAAATAAGCGACTAGCAATATAGGTAAATCTCGCAGGAATTGGATCGATGATGGGAAATTACATCGGATGCAATTCATCATGTAGAAGTTATAACCTAGGGTGACACAGAACTAGCTCCAGTTCATCAATGCAATGTAGGCATGTAAAGAGAATATAGTCATATGTGCTTATGGAAAAGAACTTGCATGACATCTTTTATCCTACCCTCCCGTGGCAGTGGGGTCCTATTGGAAACTAAGGGATATTAAGGCCTCCTTTTAATAGAGTACCGGACCAAAGCATTAACACATAGTGAATACATGAACTCCTCAAACTATGGTCATCACCGGGAGTGGTCCCGATTATTGTCACTTCGGGGTTGCCGGATCATAACACATAGTAGGTGATTATAGACTTGCAAGATAGGATCAATAAGACACATATATTCATGGAAACATAATAGGTTCAGATCTGAAATCATGGCACTCGGGCCCTAGTGACAAGCATTAAGCATAGCAAAGTCATAGTAGCATCAATCTCAGAACATAGTGGATACTAGGGATCAAACCCTAACAAAACTAACTCGATTACATGATAGATCCCATCCAACCCATCAACATCCAGCAAGCCTATGCTGGAATTACTCACAAACGGTGGTGAGCATCATGGAATTGGTGATGGAGGAAGGTTGATGATGACGATGGCGACGATCTCCACTCTCTGGAGCCCCGAACGGACTCCAAATGAGCCCTCCCGAGAGAGATTAGGGCTTGGCGGCGGCTTTGTCTCGTGAAACGCGATAATTCTTTCTCCTTCATTTTTTCTCCACGAAACGGAATATATATGACCTGGGGATACGTCGGTGGGGCACCGGGCTGCCCTCGAGGCAGGGGGGCGTGCCTTGGGAAGGGGGGCACGCCCCCAACCCTCGAGGACGGCTCGTGGGCCCCCAGGTGTGGATCTTCTTGCCAGTATTTTTTATTATTTCCGAAATAAATCTCTGTTGATTTTCAGGCAATTCCGAGAACATTTTATTTCTGCACAAAATCAACACCATGGCAGTTCTGCTGAAAACAGCGTCAGTCCGGGTTAGTTCCATTCAAATCATGCAAGTTAGAGTCCAAAACAAGGGCAAAAGTGTTTGGAAAAGTAGATACATTGGAGAAGTATCAACCACCCAAAGCTTAAACCTTTGCTTGTCCTCAAGCAATTCCGTTGATAAACTGAAAGTGATAAAGAAAAACTTTCACAATTGTTTGCTCTTATTGTTGTAAATATGTAAGCTAGCATTCAGGTTTTCAACAAGATCATGAACTAACCATATTCAAAATAACTTTCAGGTCTCAAGACTACTCACATCAATGGCATAATCAACTAGCGAGCAATAATAATAAACCTCGGATGACAACACTTCTCAAAACAATCATGATATGATATAACAGATGGTATCTCGCCAGCCCTTTCTGAGACCGCAAAACATAAATGCAGAGCACCTTTAAAGATCAAGGACTAACTAGACATTGTAATTCTTCGTAAAAGAGATCCAGTCATGATCATACTCAATGCAAATTAATAGTAATACATGCAACGATAGAGGTGCTCTCCTACTAGTGCTCTTTGATAAGAGGATGATGACTCTGCATAAAAGTAAATAGATAGGCCCTTCGCAGAGGGAAGCAGGGATTTGTAGAGGTCCCAGAGCTCGATTTTTAAATAGAGATTGAATAACATTTTGAGGGGCATACTTTCATTGTCAACATAAGAACCAAGAATCTTGATATCTTCCATGCTACGCACATTATAGGCGGTTCCCAAACGGAATGGTGAAAGTTTATACTCCCCCAACCACCAACAAGCACACTCCACGGCCAGCCGAACCCACGGGTTACCGTCCAAACTAGCAACAGCCCTAGGGGAGTTTTGTTTAATTATTATGATTTGGAGCATGGGACTGGGCATCCTGATTACCAGCCATTTTCTCGTGAATGATGAGCGGAATCCACTCATCGTGAGAATAACCCACCTAGCATGGAAGATATAGACAACCCTAGTTAATACATGTGCTGTTCGAGCATACAAAATAGAATTTCATTTGAAGGTTTAGAGTTTGGCACATACAAATTTACTTGGAACGACAGGTAAATACCGCATATAGGAAGGTATGGTGGACTCATGTGGAATAACTTTGGGGTTTATGGAAGTGGATGCACAAGCAGTATTTCCGCTTAGTACAGGTGAAGGCTAGAAAGAGACTGGGAAGCGACCAGCTTGAGAGCAACAACGGTCATGAACATGCATTAAAATTAATCAACAATGAATGCAAGCATGAGTAGGATATAAATCACCATGAACATAAATATCGTGAAGGCTATGTTGATTTGTTTCAACTACATGCGTGAACATGTGCCAAGTCAAGTCACTTAAATTGTTCAGAGGAGGATACCACCCATCATACCACATCACAACCATTTTAATATCATGTTGGCACGCAAGATAGACCATTATAAACTCTCAGCTAATTAAGCATGGCATAAGCAGCTATGATCTCTAATTGTCATTGCAAACATGTTTCATTCATAACAAGCTGAATCAAGAACGACGAGCTATCATATTTACAAAAACAAGAGAGGTCGAGTTCATACCAGCTTTTCTCATCTCAATTAGTTCATCATATATCATCCTTATTGCCTTTCACTCGCACGACCGAACGGTGTGGAAAATAATAATAGTGCACGTGCATTGGACTAAGCTGGAATCTGCAGGCATTTAATACAAGAGAGAAGACAAGGTAATATGGCTCAAGGTTAAATCAACAACAAAGCATATGAGAGCCAACAAGCATTTTAATCATGGTCTTCTACTCTCAAACCCTAAAGAAAAGAAAAGAAACTATTTACACGGAAAGCTCCCAACAAGCAAAAGAAGAATGGGAAATCTTTTTGGGTTTTCATTTTTAGTTACTACTACAAGCAAAGAAAGTAAACTAGCTAGAAGCTAAAACGGATATATTTTTTGTTTTTCTAGGTTTTTCTAGGACACTAGAAAAAGACTAAGAAAAATAAATTTAACTAAGCATGGATGGTACAGTGAAAGAGTGTGAGCACCGACATCTAGAATAAGTGTGAACATGAATGTAAGTTGGTGAGAAACACGTACTCCCCCAAGCTTAGGCTTTTGTCCTAAGTTGGCCTATGGCCACGAATCGAAGCCACTCCCTCCAGTGTACTGAGATGTGTCCTCTGGATGCCACTGGTTGGCGAGCTCGTCCAGATCCCACCCATAAATAGATTGATGAGAAGGATCAAACGGTGGTTCTGGCTCAGGCTCTGAAGCTTGTGCCTGGCCTTGGTACTGGTAGAAGGCGTCTCATGTAATTAGGTACTTGCCTCTGGACAGATCAAACAGAGATGGTGCAGGCAAGGTAACAATTTCACAGTATATTTCATCAAACCTCAATTTATAAAGTAGCTGCATATTTTTGTCCTTAACAATAAGGTAATGAGATACCATGCTCTTGTAGTCTAGATAAACAGGGGCAAGCAATTTTTCTTCCTTCTCATGATGCCTAATAGGTATATTAAAATGTTCAGCAAGGCGAGAAGCAAAGATGCCTCCAAAGACGGGCCCCTTTGAGCGGTTCAGACTCAATCATTTGGCAACGACGGCGCCCAAGCTAATAGTTGTGTCATGAAACAAAGCATGGCGTAAAATGATAATATGAGGGGCACTGAGATTCCCACTGTTCCTGCAACCAATTAAACTCCTACTAGCAAATAAAGCAAAGTAGCGCAGAACAGGGAAGTGTATACTGGTGATTCTTGCCCCTGAAACTTGTCTAGTTTCACCTACGGCTATCATGTCAATAAACCCTTTGACGTCTTCATGACGTGGTTCATCTAGTCTACCCTCAAAGGGTACCTTGCATATTTCACAAAAATCTAACAATGATATCTCCTTAACCACATCATATAAGTGAAACTCCACCATAGGTGGTGTTTTTCGAGAATGAAAATGAAAGCTTTGCGTAAAAATATTGGTGAGTAAGAGATACTGTTCTTTTTGGTCGTTGATGAAGTCGGTGAGGCCTGCATTATTAGCCATCCAAGAAAAGTCTTTGTAAATACCGGCGGACGTCATGAAATTATTACAAGGCCATTCGCACGGTCGAACTTCCGCCATGCGAGGAAGATGATACTTGGGCTTCTTGTTTTCTTCTTTCTTCTTCTCCTCTGAGCTCTTGCTGGAAGAGCCCCTCAATATTCTTTTTAACATTTTTATTTTCTGAAAATTTCTGAAATTTTTAGTAACCCACAAATAAAAGTTAACCAAACACAACAAGAATGATAGCAGCAACTCCTATAAGTGCCTAGAAGCTATATCATGCATTAGAACTATTTGGGACCAAGAAAATTTGACATGCAAGCTCAAGAACACGGTCACCACAGCAGCACAAATTTGCAACAGATAAAGCACTAGAACAAAAACTAATTGGACCAATGGAGGAGTCACATACCAAGGAACAATCTCCCTAAACAGTTTGGTGAATGGTGCTTTGAGCTAGGAGATCGAAAATGGCAGCAAAATGAGCTAGAACTCGTGTTTGAGCTGGCTGGAGATTTTTTTGGGAGGAAGAAGAAGGGAATGGGTGAAAAGATAAGTGGAGGGGGGCCACGTGGGGCCCTCGAGGTAGGAGGGCGCGCCCTGTGCCCTCGAGGCCAGGTGCTGGCTCCCCTCGCTGTGTAGTGCCATATTTTCTTAAATATTATAGAAAAAAATCATATTTCATTTTCATGGCATTTGGAGAACTTTTATTTTCAGGATATTTTTTTATTGCACGGATAAGTCTTGAAACAGACATATAATGTTATTTTCCTTTTATTTAACCTAATTAACAGAAAGTAATAGGAGGGTACAGAAAGTTTGTGCTATCTAGATTCACCTATCCCATGTTCATCAAAAGGAATCCATTAACAAGGTTGATCAGGTCTTGTTAATAAACTCTTTCTGAGTAACATGAAACTGGAGAATTTTCGATGGGGATATGTATGTCTCCAACAATAAGTATGTCATATGCCTTCTTGATAGTAGGAATAAGAAACTCAAAACCTCCAATAGTGATAGTTGAAGTTTTTCCAATATAGTTGATACTAAAAACCTGAGGTTGTTTCCTCGAAACGTGTACCGTATGCTCATTACCATTGACATGAAAAGTGACATTGCCTTTGTTGCAATCTATAACAGCCCCTGCAGTATTCAAAAAGGGTCTACCAAGGATAATAGACATACTATCGTCCTTGGGAATATCAAGTATAACAAAGTCCGTTAGAATAGTAACATTTGCAACTACAACAGGCACATCCTCACAAATACCGACATGTATAGCAGTTGATTTATCAGCCATTTGCAAATATATTTCAGTAGGTGTCAACTTACTCAAGTCAAGTCTACAATATAAAGAGAGATGCATAACACTAACACCAGCTCGAAGATCACACAAAGCAGTTTTAACATAGTTTCTCTTAATGGAGCAAGGTATAGTAGGTACTCCTGGATCTCCTAAGTTCTTAGGCATTCCACCCTCAAAAGTGTAATTGGCAAGCATGGTGGAGATTTCTACATCAGGTATCTTTCTTTTGTTGGTAATAATATCTTTCATGTACTTGGCATAAGGATTTGTTTTAAGCACATTAGTCAAACGCATACACAAAAATATAGGTCTAATCATTTCAGCAAAGCGCTCAAAGTCCTCATCATCCTTTTTCTTGGATGGTTTTGGAGGAAAAGGCATGGGTTTCTGAACCAATGGTTCTCTTTCTCTACCGTGCTTCCTAGCAACAAAGTCTCTTATCATAACATTGATTCTTTGATTGTGGGTTATCAAGATCAACAGCAGGTTCAATCTCTACATCATTATCATTGCTAGGTTGAGCATTAACATGAACATCATCATTAACATTATCACTAGGTTCATGTTCATTACCAGATTGTGTCTCAGCATCAGAAATAGATATATCATTGGGATTCTCAGGTGGGTGAGCTACAGGTTCACTAGAAGCATGCAAGGTTCTATCATTTTTCTTATTCTTCTTCTTAGAAGAACCAGGTACATCTAAATTAGCTCTCTGAGAATCTTGATCAATTCTCTTAGGGTGACCTTCAGGGTATAGAGGTTCCTGAGTCATTTTACCACCTCTAGTAGCAACTCTAATAGCATAGTCATTATTCTTACTATTCAACTCATTGAGCAAATCATTCTGAGCCTTAAGTACTTGTTCTACTTGAGTGGTAACCATAGAAGCATGTATACTAATAAGTTTCAGTTCATCTTTAGCACTAGACATAAACATTGAAGTTTTCTTGTTTCACAATAAAATTGTCAAACTCATCTAAGCATTGGATAGCAGACTTATAACGAGGAACATCACCTTCATCAAATCTAGAAAGAGAATTTACCTTTACTACCTATGTCGGGTTATCAAGACCATGTATTTCTTCAATAGGCGGTAAATTCTTAACATCTTCAGCTTTAATACCTTTTTCTTTCATGGATTTCTTTGCCTCTTGCATATCTTCAGGACTAAGAAATAGAACACCTCTTTTCTTCGGAGTTGGCTTAGGGGCTGGTTCAGGAAGTGTCCAATTATTTTCATTGTCTAGCATATTATTCAATAGTAATTCAGCTTGTTCCACTTTTCTTTCCCTGAAAACACAACCAGCAAAACTATCCAGGTGGCCTATGGAAGCATCGGTTAGTCCATTATAAAAGAGATCAAGTATATCATGCATCTCAAGAGGATGATCAGGCAAAACAATAAGTAATTGGAGAAGCCTCCCCCAAGCTTGTGGGAGACTCTCTTCTTCAGTTTGAGCAAAGTTATATATTTCCCGCAAGGCAGCTTGTTTCTTATGAGCGGGAAAATATTTAGCAGAGAAGTAATACATCATATCCTGGGAACTACGCACACAACCAGGATCAAGAGAATTAAACCAAGTCTTAGCATCACCCTTTAACGAGAACAGAAATAGCTTAAAGATATAGTAGTAACGAATGTTTTCATCATTGGTAAACATGGTGGCTATATCATTCAACTTGGTAATATGTGCCACAACAGTTTCAGACTCATAGCCATGGAAAGGATCAGATTGAACCAAAGCAATTAACTCAGGATCAACAAAGAATTCATAATCCTTATCAGTGA
This sequence comes from Secale cereale, assembly GCA_902687465.1. Classification (NCBI taxonomy): domain Eukaryota; kingdom Viridiplantae; phylum Streptophyta; class Magnoliopsida; order Poales; family Poaceae; genus Secale; species Secale cereale. The sequence goes on from LR738715.1 coordinate 495,594,916, forward strand.
CACATATAGGTGAAGTAGCAAAAGCAGGGTCATGTTTCATTCTAGCATTCAAGGACTTTTCTTTCAGCTTAGCTAATTACTTCTTAAGATCATATCTATCATTGCAAGCAAGAAAGTCTCTAGCAGTTTCTTCATCCATAACATAACCCTCAGGCACAACAGGCGATTCATATCTATTGGGAGTAGTTTCATCATCACTTTCATAAATATCATCAACATTTGCACTCTCCCTAACCTTAGCAATTTTTTCATCTAGAAATTCACCTAGTGGCACATTATCAGGCATAAGATAGTTTCATCATACATAGCAGAAGTAGCATCATCAAGAACATACGACATATCAGATTCAATAGCAGGAGTAGGTGTCGCAAGTTTACTCATATCAGAAGGAGAATCTAGTGCAAAGCTAGATGGCAGTTCCTTACCTCCCCTCGTAGTTGAGGGTAAGATCCTGGTTTTTGAGTCCTTCAAATTCTTCATAGTGATAAGCAGATATAAATCCCAAGTGACTTAAAGAATAGAGCTATGCTCCCTGGCAACGGCGCCAGAAAATAGTCTTGATAACCCACAAGTGTAGGGGATCGCAACAGTTTTCGAGGGTAAAGTATTAAACCCAAATTTGTTGATTCGACACAAGGGGAGCCAAAGAATACTCTTAAGTATTAGCAACTGAGTTGTCAATTCAGCCACACCTAGAAACTTAGTATCTGTAGCAAGATAGTTTAGTAGCAAAGTAATATGATAGTGGCGGAAGCAGCAATAAAAGTAACGATAGTGTTTTGTAGTTTTTGTGATAGTAGCAACGGAAAAGTAAATAAGTTACTAACAATAGAGGTAAAGCTCGTAGGCACTGGATCGGTGATGGGAAATTACGTCGGATGCAATTCATCATGTAGAAGTTATAACCTAGGGTGACAAAGAACTAGCTCCAGTTCATCAATGCAATGTAGGCATGTATCCAGAATATAGTCATACGTGCTTATGGAAAAGAACTTGCATGACATCTTCTACCCTCCCGTGGCAGCGGGGTCCTATTGGAAACTAAGGGATATTAAGGCCTCCTTTTAATAGAGTACCGGACCAAAGCATTAACACATAGTGAATACATGAACTCCTCAAACTATGTTCATCACCGGGATTGGTCCCGATTATTGTCACTTCGGGGTTGCCGGATCATAACACATAGTAGGTGACTATAGACTTGCAAGATAGGGTCAAGAACACACATTTATTCATGGAAACATAATCGGTTCAGATCTGAAATCATGGCAGTCGGGCCCTAGTGAAAAGCAGTAAGCATAGCAAAGTCATAGCAACATCAATCTCAGAACATAGTGGATACTACGGATCAAACCCTAACAAAACTAACTCGATTACATGATAGATCCCATCCAACCCATCACCGACCAGCAAGCCTACGATGGAATTACTCACACACGGTGGTGAGCATCATGGAATTGGTGATGGAGGAAGGTTGATGATGACGATGGCGACGATCTCCACTCTCCGGAGCCCCGAACGGACTCCAGATCAGCCCTCCCGAGAGAGATCAGGTCTTGGCGGCAGCTCCATCTCGTGAAACGCGATAATTCTTTATCCTTCATTTTTCTCTCCACGAAACGGAATATATAGGACCTTGGGATACGTCGGTGGGGCACCGGGCTGCCCTCGAGGCAGGGGGCGTGCCCTGGGAAGGGGGGCGCGCCACCCACCCTCGAGGATGGCCCGTGGGCCCCCAGGTGTGGATCTTCTTGCCAGTATTTTTTATATTTTCTGAAATAAATCTCCGTTGATTTTCAGGCGATTCCGAGAACTTTTTATTTCTGCACAAAAACAACACCATGGCAGTTCTGCTGAAAACAGCGTCAGTCCGGG
>LR738715.1:495596800-495619333 GCA_902687465.1 Secale cereale
AGAAAATAGTCTTGATAACCCACAAGTGTAGGGGATCGCAACAGTTTTCGAGGGTAAAGTATTAAACCCAAATTTGTTGATTCGACACAAGGGGAGCCAAAGAATACTCTTAAGTATTAGCAACTGAGTTGTCAATTCAGCCACACCTAGAAACTTAGTATCTGTAGCAAGATAGTTTAGTAGCAAAGTAATATGATAGTGGCGGAAGCAGCAATAAAAGTAACGATAGTGTTTTGTAGTTTTTGTGATAGTAGCAACGGAAAAGTAAATAAGTTACTAACAATAGAGGTAAAGCTCGTAGGCACTGGATCGGTGATGGGAAATTACGTCGGATGCAATTCATCATGTAGAAGTTATAACCTAGGGTGACAAAGAACTAGCTCCAGTTCATCAATGCAATGTAGGCATGTATCCAGAATATAGTCATACGTGCTTATGGAAAAGAACTTGCATGACATCTTCTACCCTCCCGTGGCAGCGGGGTCCTATTGGAAACTAAGGGATATTAAGGCCTCCTTTTAATAGAGTACCGGACCAAAGCATTAACACATAGTGAATACATGAACTCCTCAAACTATGTTCATCACCGGGATTGGTCCCGATTATTGTCACTTCGGGGTTGCCGGATCATAACACATAGTAGGTGACTATAGACTTGCAAGATAGGGTCAAGAACACACATTTATTCATGGAAACATAATCGGTTCAGATCTGCAATCATGGCAGTCGGGCCCTAGTGACAAGCATTAAGCATAGCAAAGTCATAGCAACATCAATCTCAGAACATAGTGGATACTACGGATCAAACCCTAACAAAACTAACTCGATTACATGATAGATCCCATCCAACCCATCACCGACCAGCAAGCCTACGATGGAATTACTCACACACGGTGGTGAGCATCATGGAATTGGTGATGGAGGAAGGTTGATGATGACGATGGCGACGATCTCCACTCTCCGGAGCCCCGAACGGACTACAGATCAGCCCTCCCGAGAGAGATCAGGTCTTGGCGGCAGCTCCATCTCGTGAAACGCGATAATTCTTTATCCTTCATTTTTCTCTCCACGAAACGGAATATATAGGACCTTGGGATACGTCGGTGGGGCACCGGGCTGCCCTCGAGGCAGGGGGCGCGCCCTGGGAAGGGGGGCGCGCCACCCACCCTCGAGGATGGCCCGTGGGCCCCCAGGTGTGGATCTTCTTGCCAGTATTTTTTATATTTTCTGAAATAAATCTCCGTTGATTTTCAGGCGATTCCGAGAACTTTTTATTTCTGCACAAAAACAACACCATGGCAGTTCTGCTGAAAACAGCGTCAGTCCGGGTTAGTTCCATTAAATCATGCAAGTTAGAGTCCAAAACAAGGGAAAAAGTGTTTGGAAAAGTAGATACGTTGGAGACATATCAGTCATCAACTTCAGAGCTACGTTTACCGTCTCCATCTGTTGACACTGCACATTTTATATGTCTCAAACATGTATGGCATATCCGCCTAACACGCTGGAACGACTTCTCTCTTTTCTTTTTTCTTCTCACATAGCAGCAGAGTCTGAAATACCCTTGCATAAAAACACAATAGTGAGAGTATGGGTGAAGTGTGTGCAGAACTAGTGCACTGTAAAAGTAGCAGATAGCAGGTGGCTGAAAAATAGATGACATGAGACATATGATAGCTCTACAACATTGCATGGAAAAAAAATTAGATTCTACTCCGTATGATTTTGTAATATATGAGCACATGAAATGCAGGTACTCCTCCAGCACACCACCACATGTGGTCATATCAAGATAACAGTCGACTGAAAATAAATAGGTTAGTCAATTTTTTTAATGAACTGTCCGATCTATAAGGAACATGCAGATGGCCTTCGTCTACCTCCCGCTAGTCATTGTTGACAATCTTTCTCGAAACCAACGAGGACCAGAAGGAAATGATAGGCAGTTTTCAGTAAGGTATTTTCTGCAAGCACTGAAATTATAGGTAACAGCTAGTTTTGTGATAAGGTAATTGGTAGCAAGTGACAAAAGGTAAAAGTAAATAAGGTGCAATAAGGTGGCCCAATACTTTTTATAGCAAAGGACAAGCGTGGACAAACTCTTATATAAAGGAAAGCGCTCCCGAGGACACATGGGAATTATCGTCAAGCTAGTTTCCATCACGATCATCTGATTCATGTTCGGTACTTTGATAATTTGGTATGTGGGTGGACCGGTGCTTGGGTGTTGTCCTTACTTTGACAAGCCTCCCACTTATGATTAACCTCTAATGCAAGCATCTGCAAATACAAAAGAAGTATTAAGGTAAACCTAACCATAGCCTGAAACATATGGATCCAAATCAGCCCCTTACAAAGCAACGCATAAACTAGGGTTTAAGCTTCTGTCACTCTAGCAACCCATCATCTACTTATTACTTCCCAATGATTTCCTCTAGGACCAAATAATGGTGAAGTGTCATGTAGTCGACGTTCACATGACACCACTAGAGGAGAGACAACATACATCTCAACAAAATATCAAACGAAGACCAAATTCACATGACTACTTATAGCAAGACTTCTCCCATGTCATCAGGAACCAAAGTAACTACTCACAAGACATAATATTGTTCATGATTAGAGGTGTATTAATATGCATAATGGATCTGAACATATGGTCTTCCACCAAGTAAACCTACTAGCATCAACTACAAGGACTAATCAACAATACTAGCAACCCACAGGTACCAATCTGAGGTTTGGGTACAAAGATTGGATACAAGAGATGAACCAGAGTTTGAGAGGAGATGGTTCTAGTGAAGATGTTGATGAAGATAGCCCTCCCCAAGATGGGAGAGTTGTTGGTGATGACGGCGGTGATGATTTCCCCCTCCCGGAGGGAAGTATCCTCGGCAGAACAGCTCTGCCGGAGCCCTAGATTGGTTTCCGCCTCCGTTCCACCTCGAGACGGCGGCGTCTGGTCCTGAAAGCCTCCTTATGATTTTTTCCAGGTCAAAACACCTCATATAGGAGAAGATGGGCATCGGGGGGCCTTCGGGGGGCCCACGAGACAGGGGGAACGCCCCCCACCCTCGTGGATAGCCAGTGGCCCCCCTCGTGAACTTCTTCTGCCAGATATTTTTATATTTTCCAAAACGGAGTTCTGTGGACTTTCGGGGCTTTTGGAGTTGTGCATTATAGGTTTCCAGAGTTTGCTCCTTTTCTAGCCAGAATTCCAGCTGCCGATATTCTCCCTATTCATGTAAACCTTGTAAAATAAGAGAGAAAAGGCATAAGTATTGTGACAAAACATATAATAGCAGCCCATAATGCGATAAATATCAACGTATAAGCATGATGCAAAATGGACGTATCAACTCCCCCAAGCTTAGACCTGGCTTGTCCTCAAGCGAAAGCCGATAATGAACCATATGTCCACATGTTTAGAGATAGAGGTGTCGATAAAAACAAAATACGGACATGAGGGCATCATGATCATTCTTATAATGACAACATATATATATATATTGTCATATGATTCTTATGCTAAAGTAACAATTCATTCACCATATCAAGCATGAATCATAAACTTCATTGAAAACTAAAAAACTTTGATCTTGGTCATTGAAGCAATTGCAATTTATCGTAACATCGGAAAGAGTCAAAGTAAGAGCTTTTCAGCAAGCCTGCATACTCAACTAACATATAGTGTTTCACAATTGCTCACACTCACGCAATACTTATGTTTATGGAGTTTTAATCGGACACAAAAAAAGATAGGGGCTTATGGTGTTGCCTCCCAACCTTTTACATCAAAGGTAATGTCAACAGTAATAGATCATGAAAACTTACATCCAAGTGGGTGTATATGTCAGGATCTTTCCAACACAATGTGCTTGCCAAAGGATAAAATGTAAAAAGGAAAGGTGAATTTCACCTTGACTCTTATAAGGCAAGAATAATAGATAGGCCCTTCGCAGAGGGAAGCAGAGGTTGTCATGTGTTTTTATGGTTGGATGCACAAAGTCTTAGCACAAAAGAACTTCACTTTATATTGCCACTTGTGATAAGGACCTTTATTATGATGTCTGTCGCTTTTACTGCTTCCATATCACAAGATCGTATAAAGCTAGTTTCCTCCACACTAATAAATCGTACATATTTTAGCGAGTTTGCAACATGACAACATACTTGGAAGGATCTTTCTCAATCCATAGGTAGGTATGGTGGACTCTCATTGCAAAACTGGGTTTAAGGATGTTATGGAAGCACAAGTAGTATCTCTACTTGGTGCGAGGAGTTCTGTCTAGCATGAGGGGGAAAGGCAAGCTCAACATGTTGGATGATCCATGACAATATACTTTATTTCAGATGTAAGAAGACATAACCCATTATATTGTCTTCCTTGTCCAACATCAACTCTTTAGCATGTCATATTATAATGAGTGCTCACAATCATAAAAGATGTCCAAGATAGTGTATTTGTATGTGAAGCCTCTCTTCTTTTATTACTTCCTATTAATTGCAACGATGACCAAAACTATGTTTGTCAACTCCCAACAACTTTTATTCATCATACTTTTTATATGTGAAGTCATTACTACCCTTAAGATCAATATGATCTCTTGGATACTCTTTATGTTTTCTTTCTTTATCATGACCCAAGTGAGGAAATCAAGCCCTTGACTCAACACTAATCTTTATTATATAGCTCACGGACTCGATTACAACGGGTAAAGATCATAAGGCAAAAGCTCACAACTAGATCATGTTCATTTTATTCTACTAGATCAAGATACTACCAAAAGGATGGAACTAGGAAAAACGGTAAAGATAGGAGTGATGGTGATACGATACCGGGGTCACTCCCCCAAGCTTGTGATACGTCCAAAATGCATCACTATTTTGTATCATAATTTATCCTTATACATTGATATATTTCACGTTACGGTGATGTTCTTATGTTGTTTTGGTCTATTTTACACAGTTTGCAAACTTTCCGATGCCGAAGCAGCAGACGCGGGATTCAGCAGTAAAAAGTGGACGCTGAGTTGCTGAAGAAGAATACCTCCAAATTACCTGAAAATTGACGGGAGATATTTTTCAGACGGATCACGAAGGCACGCGAAAGGGAAACCAGAGGGGGGGCACAGGGTGCCCAGGCGCCCTGGGGGGGCGCCTAGAGCCCCTGGCCCACCTCTGGCCACCCCCTTTTGCATATATGCTCTCCGTTATCCAAAAACCCTAGGGACGGTAATTTTTACGGAGTTCCGCCGCCGCTCCGTGGCGGAAACCTACAGAGAAGAAAAAGCCATCTCCGGCGGGCAGATTCCACCGGGGAGATCACCTCCCGGAAGGGGAGATCGTCGCCATCGCCATCACCATCGTCACGGGCATCATCGAGATCATCATCAACATCATCCCCAACACCAGCACCATCTCCATCTTCATCCAAATCTCATCTTACAATCGCAACTTGTGTTGTAACTCGTACTACCTATCCTCTCTATTCCATCGGTGTTGATTACTACTTTGTGGTGAATGCTATTGAGTTTTGTTGGAGAAATATTATTATGTCCAGATTGTTTATCACCTATTTATCCCCACTAATCATGATCTCCTTTATGTCTCGTGAGTAGTTACCTTAGTTCTTGAGGACATGGGGAAAGTCTTGTTGTTAGTAGTCATATGCTGTTGAAGTAATATGTGTTGTTTGATACTTAAGTTGCGTTGTCATTCTACTAGTGGTGTTGTGTGAGTCGAAAACCCAACACTTCGCCTTATTAAGGACCTAGGAGAATACATTGTGTATAAAGAATGCTTATGGTGGGTTGCCGGAGTGACAGAAACCTGAACCCCAGTTCGCACGCTTTTGCATAAGGGAATAATGGATCCTCGATCGTATTGCTATGGTTAGGCTTTTGCCTTAAATTCTATCTTGTATTTGCGGATGCTTGCAAGGTGTTTAATCATAAGAGTGAACTCATCTTAGTCTAGAGAGTGCACTAGCATAGATCCACCCACTCAACACTTATCAACACATAACATAGTATCGATACGGAATATGGTGAAAGCACATGACTACCTCTCCCGTGTGTCCTCAGGAACGCTTTAGTCTTTATAAGTTCAGTTGCTAGGCCTCTCCTTTGCTAAGAGAGGATTGGGCCACTTGTTACTCTCAGTGCCTTTTACATTGCTTGCTTTTACCTTCATGTTGCCTATATCGAGAAAACCCCTAAAAAGTTATCTTTCAGTGCTTGCAGTAATTTCTTGCTCAGAATCGCTTATCAATACCTTCTGCTCCTCGTTGGGTTCGACACTCTTACTTATCGAAAACGCTGCAATAGATCCCTTACGGTTGTGGGTCATCAAGTACCGTTTTCTAGCGCCGTTGCCGGGGAGCGTAGCGCTATTGGTAAAGTGAAACTGGTAAGGAAGTTTTTATAATTCTGTTTTTGTTTTTGCTATTGCTGCTCTTTGTCCTTATGGATAACCCTGTTATTGGAGCGTTGCTTGCGGGAAGACGCCCCACACCTGTGGTGGTTGATCCTCCCCCTACTGAAATTGTGCCCTATAAAATACCAGCTGGCATTATCGATTATGTTTTGGCTAATCGTTATGCAGGAGACAGACATCCCGGTGAACACTTGCTATATCTGTCACAACTAAGTTCATTATTTAAGCTTGCAGGTGTATCGAGGGAGTTTGTCATGAGAAAATTGTTTGCCGTATCACTTATAGATAAAGCTATAGGCTTCTTGATAATTCACACTTGCTTGACTGGCAGGAGCTTATGTCTCTCTTTTATACTAAGTTTTATCCTCTTCATGAAATTCATCGAGACAGGAACTATATCTATAATTTTAGGCCTCGTGACGGAGAAAGCATTGCTCAAGCTTCGGGGAGATTGAAGTCCCTAATGCTCAAATGCCCTATTCATAAGCTTCCCAAGGAAATTATACTTACAATTTTTTATGCCAGGCTTTCTCGTCAGGATAAGGAGATGCTGGATGCCTCCTCTAGTGGGGTATTTCAGAAAAAGAGTGTTGAAGAAAGGTGGGATCTCATTGAAAGGATCCAGAGGAATACCGAAGATTGGGAAATTGATAAAGGTATTGAATCCGCTATAAATTATGAACATGATTATATTGAGAGCTATGTGAAAACTAATTACTTCAATACTTTTTGCTCTAAGATTGGTCTTGATTCCCATCTAGTGATTGATTTGTGTAAGAATTTTGCCTCTCACGTTGATTCTTTTAAAAAGAAGAGAGACCAGCACCATGAAACTTTTAAAGAGTCACCTATTGACATTTATGTTGCTGACCCTATTTTGCCTACAATTATATATGAAAAGCCTCCTTTTCCCGCAAGGATAAAGGAGCACTCTTTTGTGACAGGAATAATAAATAAAAGTGAGAGAAGAGTTGATGAGCCTGAGGACCAGATCAAAGTCGATCCTCAAGTTGCATTGATTAAAGACCTTGCTACTAATGATGTTTTGGATTCCAATATAAATTTTTGTGTTGTTTCCACTAACCTTGTAACAGCCAAGAATAAAGGCCCAATTTCAGGTACTCCAGTGGTGTCTGTTAAAATAGGAGATCACAATTATTATGGGCTATGCGATTTGGGATCAAGTGCAAGCGCTATCCCCTGTTCACTTTATGAAGAAATCATCGGTGAGATTTCCCCTTGTGAACTTGAAGAAGTTGATGTTACCATTCATCTTGCAAACAGAACAACTATCTCTCCTATCGGAATTGTGAGAGACGTTGAAGTCCTATGTGGAAAGGTAAAATACCCTACCGACTTTCTAGTACTTGGTTCAGAGAGGGACAATTTTTGTCCAATTATTTTTGGTAGACCTTTTCTTAGGACTTGTGGAGCTATAATAGATTGCAAGAAAGGTAAAGTTTCTGTTGAATTCGATTGTGAGCCATATGAATTTAATTTTTCTAAGTTCTCTAAGCAGCCTCGTGGTACTGATTTACCCAGTGGTGATAAAATTATTGAAAGTATTGCCTCTATTGCTATTCCCCCTAATGATCCTTTGCAGCAATACATGGAGGACCACGAGAATGATTTGCATATGCAGGAAAGAAATGAACTAGATGAAATATTCTTGAGGCAGCCTGCTATCCTAAAGCACAACCTTCCGGTTGAACCTTTAGGAATTTTATCAAAACCGAAAGAAGATCCGGTGTTCGATCTTAAACCTCTGCCCGATACGCTCAAGTATGCTTATTTAGATGAAAAGAAAGTATATCCTGTTATTATCAATTCTAACCTTTCAGGATATGAAGAAGAGCGATTATTGGAAGTACTTCGTAAACACCGAGGCGCAATTGGCTATACCCTTGATGACCTTAAGGGGATTAGTCCATCTATCTATCAACATACTATCAACCTTGAGCCTGATGCTAAACCAGTTGTTGATCATCAATGACGGTTGAACCCGAAGATGATGGATGTTGTGAGAACTGAGATTCTCAAGCTTCTGGCCACATGTATTATCTAGCCTATAGCTGATAGTAAGTGGGTAAGTCCGGTACATTGTGTTCCTAAGAAAGGAGGTACAACTGTTGTTCCTAATGATAAAAATGAATTAATACCTCAGAGAATTATTATTGGATATAGAATGTGTATTGATTACAGGAAGTTGAACAAAGCAACCAGGAAGGATCACTACCCGTTGCCGTTCATCGACCAAATGCTTGAAAGGTTATCCAAAAATACCCACTTTTGTTATCTCGATGGTTATTCTGGCTTCTCTCAAATTCATGTTAACACTGCCGATCAAGAGAATACCACTTTTACTTGTCCCTTTGGTACTTATGCTTACAGGCGTATGCCTTTTGGTTTATGTAATGCGCCTACTACTTTTCAAAGGTGTATGTCTGCTATCTTTCATGGTTTCTGCGGGGATATTATGGAAGTCTTCATGGACGATTTCTCCGTCTATGGAACTTCTTTTGACCATTGTCTTCACAATCTTAATAAAGTTTTGCAGAGATGCGAGGAGACAAATTTGGTACTCAACTGGGAAAAGTGCCACTTCATGGTTAATGAAGGAATTGTTCTTGGTCACAAGATTTCCGAAAGGGGAATTGAAGTGGACAAGGCTAAGATCGAAGCTATTGAGAGGATGCCCTACCCAAGGGACATCAAAGGTATTCGCAGTTTTCTCGGTCCTGCAGGTTTTTATAGAAGATTTATTAATGACTTTTCTAAAACCTCAAGACCCCTCACTAATCTTCTCCAGAAGGACGTTCCTTTTGTATTTGATGAAAATTGTAAGGAAGCTTTTGAAGTCCTTAAGAAAGCTTTAATAACCGCTCCTATAGTGCAGCCACCTAACTGGAATTTACCTTTTGAGATTATGTGTGATGCTAGTGATTTTGTTGTTGGAGCTATTTTAGGACAAAGAGTTGATAAGAAATTGAATGTTATACATTATGCTAGCAAAACTCTTGATAGTTCTCAAAGGAATTATGCTACTACTGAGAAGGAATTCTTAGCTGTAGTTTTTGCTTGTGATAAATTTAGACAGTATATTGTTGATTCCAAAGTTATTATTCATACTGATCATGCTGCCATTAAGTACTTTATGAAAAAGAAGGATGCCAAGCCAAGGCTTATCAGATGGGTACTCCTTCTTCAAGAATTTGATTTGCAGATTGTTGATAGGAAAGGAGAAGACAATCCGGTAGCGGACAATCTTTCAAGGATGGAAGATATACCGCATGATCCCATCCCAGTTAACGATAGTTTTCCAGATGAGCAACTTGCCGTTGTAAAAGTACAATCTCTTTCCGATCCTTGGTATGCAGATTATGCTAATTTTATTGTTGCAAAGTATTTGCCTCCAGGTTTAACACTTCAGCAAAGGAAGAAGTTCTTTCATGATTTGAGGCACTACTTTTGGGATGACCCACATCTTTTTAAAGAAGGTCCCGACGGGATCCTGAGAAGATGCATACCGGAACATGAGCAAAAGGACATTCTCAGACGGTGTCATGATAGTCCCTATGGAGGACATCATACCGGTGAGAGGACTGCACATAAGGTTCTTCAATCAGGTTTTTATTGGCCTACTCTCTTTAAGGATGCTATAAATTATGTTTTAGCCTGTGATAAATGTCAGAGAGTTGGTAACATTAGTAGAAGGAATGAGATGCCTATGAATTACTCACTAGTGATTGAGCCTTTTGATTGTTGGGGTTTTGATTTTATGGGTCCTTTTCCTTCTTCGCACAAGTACACTCACATTTTAGTAGCTGTTGATTATGTGACCAAGTGAGTTGAAGCAATCCCCACTGAAAGTGCTGATCACAAGACATCTTTGAAAATGCTTAAAGATGTAATTTTTCCTATGTTTGGTGTACCAAGGTATTTCATGATTGATGGGGGATCACACTTCACGCACGGAGCTTTTAGAAAAGCTTTGGCTAAATACGATGTTAATCATAGAATTGCTTCACCATATCATCCTCAAACTAGTGGGCAAGTTGAGCTCACCAATAGAGAGATTAAGTTGATCTTGCAGAAGACAGTAAACAGAAATAGAAAGGACTGGTCAAACAAGTTAGGAGATGCCTTGTGGGCATATAGAACTGCTTACAAAAACCCCATGGGCATGTCTCCCTATAAGATGGTTTATGGCAAGGCTTGCCATTTGCCATTAGAACTAGAGCACAAAGCTTTCTGGGCTGTTAGAGAGCTTAACGCTGACCCAAAACTAGCTGGTGAGAAGCGTCTCATGAACTTGACCTCTCTAGATGAATGGAGAAGTGAAGCTTACGAGAGCGCTAAAATGTTCAAAGAAAAGGTAAAAAGATGGCATGATAGGAAGATTCTGAAACGTGAATTTAACGTTGGTGATAAAGTTTTGTTGTTTAGATCCCGTTTCAGGTTTTCTCCAGGTAAACTACTTTCCAGGTGGGAAGGACCATTTCATATTGAAGAAGTTTATCGGTTTGGACCAATTAAGATTAATAATTTTGAAGGCACCAAACCTCAAGTTGTGAATGGGCAAAGACTTAAACATCACATAGCAGGAGACCCTGTCAATGTTGATGTGAATATAATATACACAACAACCCACGAAGAACATGTTGCAGCCCTGTTTCAGACGCCAGCAGATGCAAAATAAAGAAAAGGTATGTAGTACGGTAAGGAAACATCGCGAACCGCCATAAAAGTTCCGTATTACGAGTTTCTGCAAAATTAGTAAAATTCCGAGCCTAAGTGGAGCCGGAGACGACCTCTAGGGAGTCCAGGCGCCCCCCTGGCGCGCCCCCCCTGGGCCGCGCCGGGAGGCCGCCTGGACACCCGGGAGTCCGTCTCCGACCCCGCTTTGGTCTGTTACCTTCCTTTCTGTGCATAAATTTTTCCTATATATTTGCCCGGATTGTTCCGGCAACGTATCTTGCGATTTCGCGTGTTTCCTCTTTGATCTGTTTCTGCCAGGGAATCTTTCAGCTGAATTTATGTGCCATGGCTTCTCCAAGCTCCCCCAAGGATGAGTTCGTCGTCAACGTCATCAACCCTTACCTCGCTGAGGTGAAGAAGCACCCTCAGGTTGTTCGGATGGAGGACGGTGTCCTTCATCAAGAAGATCTGAAGGGACCTATCAAGGAGGGGAGCATCGAGGCCAGGCTGGAAGAAGTGGAGCAAGAAGTCTTCGAGTACAAGAAGATGATCGAGCGTGGTGTTGAAGCTAACTTTAACATCACCAACGAGCTAAAGAACTACTTCCTGAAGGAGATGAAGGAGATGTGGAAAAGCGTCACCGCGTCTGAAGAAAGAATTATAGAGCTCCAAGGGAAAATTAATGATCTACATAACCAGAACTGTGAGTATGAACTAAGGTTTATGCGCATGAGTTTGGGTGCTGAATGCAGGATTCAGGAGACGAGCTTCTCATATGAGACTGGAGAACCCCTTCCATGGAAGCGTTTTGCCAAGGACTACGTAATCAACGCCAACAAGGATGATGAGTGAAATCTCCTTGGGTAACGGCATTCCCTTGGCTTGTTCCAAGCTTGGGGGAGTGCCCGGTATCTTTATCTTTACCTTTTGTCTTTTAGAGTCAAGTAGAGTCGTATCATGTCTTGGGAGGTTATTATATGAGATAGGTGTGTGCATTGAGGTCTATCACTCCTTCGGTGAAGAATTGTATCCGTGAGTGTGGAGTCATCCATGATGGAATATTAATGAGAAGTTTATTGGTTCCTTTTGCTGCACTCGGTATTCTTTTCACGCAATCGACCTTATATGATGATTCTTATGGGGAGTATTGACCTTATGTCAGGTATGGCTGTAAACACTTTATTCAATCTTGGCAAACATAGCTTTGGTCATAACAACAAGCATGATTTTCTTAAAGTATCAACATAGCCAAAACCTTTATGTTATTATGCTTGAAGTGTTATGCTGACAAGGAAGACAACTTGATGTGTTATGCTTATTCCAATGTTCTTGCTTTATATTGCTTTGCATCTTAGTCATCATCAATTGTCTGCTCTCTCAAAACCTTTGCTAGCCTAACTCTGTACTAAGCGGTATTCTGCTTGTGCGTCCATACCCTTAAAACCAATACCTTCCATATGAGTCCACCATACCTACCTACTCGTGGTATTCCACTACCACCTCCTAAAAGTATATAATTTATGTGTTATCCTTAAATGTTCAAAATCTTTTATTTTTTGTGCCTCTGTTTTAGCTCATGAGGAAGTAATAGCTAATTCATAGTCTTCTTGAATTGGACAAGCTTCACCCCGGGATTGCATGTCTAATGTGCAAACCCATAATGCGAGAAGGAACTGGCAAAGAGTGCGCCCGGCTCGAAAATAATATAACAAACAAACCCTCCTTCACGCTCTGTTCATGAGAAATTAGAAAACTTTGGCAGTGATAAGCAAAGGAGAATAAGAGCATGTGATCGTCCTCGTGCGGGAGCCGTTCCTCGAAACTTGTCCAGCTCAAGAAGTAGTTGAGTTATCTATTAGCATTCGTTGACAAATCATGCACCTCACAAAACTTGTTTTCATTCTGTTTGATTTGAGGATAGCACATGAGTTTTCCCTACTACCCTAGAACAGGGCCTATCTTTTAATTTTAAGTTGAGTCAGTTATTTCTACTTCCTTCTATTTCTCAAAGAGAGCAGACGTTTGATGTTGATAAGGATTCATTCATATAAAGCTGCATTAAGATTTGTCATATCATATCCTTGTTGACATTATCATTCGATAAGTAAGTTGTTTGTCATGCCCAGCTAAGGCAAATATCTTCCTTCGTGTTAACACTTTCACTTCTTGCCTATTAACATGTTATTTCAAAAAGCTTCAATTGATCTCATCAAAATATAAGAGCAAAAGTTAAATCTATTTGTTGTTCTTTGACCAAAGGACATGTTTGCCATGATATAATGAGTTTCCTTAGCCCTACTTTCGAATATAAGTGTTATCACTCTTTTATAAGGGCTTTATGAATTGAAGATTGTTGTTGAGGATAGTTGAGTTGGTAAAGAAACTATGATGCTTCTTGTCCGTATTCTATTTATCGACACTTCACTCTCTAAACTTGTGGACAGGTTTACCGAGTTCATATTCGCTTGGGGACAAGCGAGGTCTAAGCTTGGGGGTGTTGATACGTCCAAAATGCATCACTATTTTGTATCATAATTTATCCTTATACATTGATATATTTCACGTTACGGTGATGTTCTTATGTTGTTTTGGTCTATTTTACACAGTTTGCAAACTTTCCGATGCCGAAGCAGCAGACGCAGGATTCAGCAGTAAAAAGTGGACGCTGAGTTGCTGAAGAAGAATACCTCCAAATTACCTGAAAATTGACGGGAGATATTTTTCAGACGGATCACGAAGGCACGTGAAAGGGCAACCAGAGGGGGGCCACAGGGTGCCCAGGCGCCCTGGGGGCGCGCCCCCCCTGGCCGTGCCGGGGGGGCGCCTGGAGCCCCTGGCCCACCTCTGGTCGCCCCCTTTTGCATATATGCTCTCCGTTATCCAAAAACCCTAGTTACGGGAATTTTTACGGAGTTCCGCCGCCGCTCCGTGGCGGAAACCTACAGAGAAGAAAAAGCCATCTCCGGCGGGCAGATTCCGCCGGGGAGATCACCTCCCGGAAGGGGAGATCGTCGCCATCGTCATCACCATCATCACGGGCATCATCGAGATCATCATCAACATCATCCCCAACACCAGCACCATCTCCATCTTCATCCAAATCTCATCTTACAATCGCAACTTGTGTTGTAACTCGTACTACCTATCCTCTCTACTCCATCGGTGTTGATTACTACTTTGTGGTGAATGCTATTGAGTTTTGTTGGAGAAATATTATTATGTCCAGATTGTTTATCACCTATTTATCCCCACTGATCATGATCTCCTTTATGTCTCGTGAGTAGTTACCTTAGTTCTTGAAGACATGGGGAAAGTCTTGTTGTTAGTAGTCATATGTTGTTGAAGTAATATGTGTTGTTTGATACTTAAGTTGCGTTGTCATTCTACTAGTGGTGTTGTGTGAGTCGAACACCCAACACTTCGCCTTATTAAGGACCTAGGAGAATACATTGTGTATACAGAATGCTTATGGTGGGTTGCCGGAGTGACAGAAACCTGAACCCCAGTTCGCA
This sequence comes from Secale cereale, assembly GCA_902687465.1. Lineage (NCBI taxonomy): Eukaryota > Viridiplantae > Streptophyta > Magnoliopsida > Poales > Poaceae > Secale > Secale cereale. Next base: position 495,611,449 of record LR738715.1, read on the forward strand.
CGCTTTTGCATAAGGGAATAATGGATCCTCGATCGTATTGCTATGGTTAGGCTTTTGCCTTAAATTCTATCTTGTATTTGTGGATGCTTGCAAGGTGTTTAATCATAAGAGTGCACTCATCTTAGTCTAGAGAGTGCACTAGCATAGATCCACCCACTCAACACTTATCAACACATAACATAGTGTCGATACGGAATATGGTGAAAGCACATGACTACCTCTCCCGTGTGTCCTCAGGAACGCTTTAGTCTTTATAAGTTCAGTTGCTAGGCCTCTCCTTTGCTAAGAAAGGATTGGGCCACTTGTTACTCTCAGTGCCTTTTACATTGCTTGCTTTTACCTTCTTGTTGTCTATATCGAGAAAACCCCTAAAAAGTTATCTTTCAGTGCTTGCAGTAATTTCTTGCTCAGAATCGCTTATCAATACCTTCTGCTCCTCGTTGGGTTCGACACTCTTACTTATCAAAAACGCTGCAATAGATCCCTTACGGTTGTGGGTCATCAGCTTGGCAGTTGCCAAGGGGAGTGCCCATACCCATATGATTAGGTCTCCTTCTTCGGGGGTGGTGATGACGGAGTTGAAATTAGTGACGCCGGATCATCATATATCGAGCGTGGAAGATCCTCCAGCTTGCGGATAATACCTTTGAGTGCAGCTATATATTCGTTCAACAAAATATTTTGACTTCTGAGGTGCTTGTTTCGAATTTGAGCTAACTCAATCATCTTGAAAGCTTCAATATCAGTTGAGGTAAAGAGGTTGAGAAGAGGTTGATGGATGTCTTCTTCTCCCGATGGCGGAGCCGGATCTTCCACCTCCTTCTTGATCTTCTTCTCCTTGTGGGTCTCCTCGGGTCCTTCCCTCTTCAGATCTATCTTCATTAGACAAGCATCGTTGCCTTCGTTGTTGGAGGAGGGAGAAGACATGATGCCTGGCTTTGCAAACCCTAGTAGAAAACAACTCGGAATAAGAACATAAGGTTTTTGCGTGATACCGAGGTCAAAACCTTCGGGAGTTTATACAATGAATTTTTACCGACCAAAAGGAGTAACATACAGGAAATCGGAGTCTCGCAGGCACACGAGCTGCCCACGAGGCAGGGGGCGCACCCAGGGAAGGGGGCGCGCCCTCCACCCTCGTGGACGGCTCGTGTCTCTTCCGGACTGAGGCTTATTTTTCTATTTTTCTAAATATTTCCAAAACGGAGAAAAATTGCCTTTAGAACTATTTCGGAGTCGGTTTACGTACCATATCACATACCTCTTCCTTTTCGGAGGCTGAATCGTTTTGGAAAGTGTCCCTTATGTATTCCTCCGGAGTTACGGTTTCAATAACATTGGTTTCAACATTTATAGGATTACCTGAGATATAATGTTTGATTCTTTGACCGTTCACCCCATTCGGATTTGTGCCTTCGAAGTTGTTGACTTTATGGCACCGGAACGATAGACTTCCTCGATAATGTAAGGTCCTTCCTGAAGGAAATATGCACTAGAGGCAATAATAAAGATGTTATTTGTATTTCCTTATATCATGATAAATGTCTTTTATTCATGCTAGAATTGTATTAACCGGAAACTTAGTACATGTGTGAATACATAGACAAAACAGTATGTCCCTAGTATGCCCCTACTAGCCTAGCTCATTGATCAAAGATGGTTATGTTTTCTAGCCACAGACATGAGTTGTCATTTGATCAACGGGATCACAACATTAGGGGAATGATGTGATGGACAAGACCCATCCGTTAGCTTAGCACTATGACCGTTTAGTTTTACTGCTATTGCTTTCTTCATGACTTATACATGTTCCTATGACTATGAGATTATGCAACTCCCGAATACCAGAGGAACACCTTGTGTGCTATCAAACATCACAACGTAACTGGGTGATCATAAAGATGCTCTAAAGGTGTCTCCGAAAGTGTTCGTGGTGTTGGCATATATCAAGAATAGAATTTGTGACTCCGAGGTTCGGAGAGGTATCTTTGGGCCCTCTCGGTAATACACATCATAATAAGCCTTGCAAGCAAATGACTAATGAGTTAGTCACAAGATGATGTATTACGGAACGAGTAAAGAGACTTGTCGGTAACGAGATTGAACTAGGTGTTGAGATACCGACGATCGAATCTCGGGCAAGTAACATACCGATGACAAAGGGAACAACGTATGTTGTTATGCGGTTTGACCGATAAAGATCTTCGTAGAATCTGTAGGAGACAATATGAGCATCCAAGTTCCACTATTGGTTATTGACCGGAGATGAGTTTCGGTCATTTCTACATAGTTCTCGAACCAGTAGGGTCCGCACGCTTAACGTTTGATGACGATCGGTATGATGAGTTTATGAATTTTTATGTACCGAAGGTAGTTCGGAGTCCCGGATAATATCACGGACATGACGAGGAGTCTCTGGATGTCCGAGACGTAAAGATTGATATATTGGACGACTATATTCGGACACCGGAAGCGTGCCGTAAAGTTTCGGAATTAAGCGGAGTGCCGGGGGGTTACCGCAACCCCTCGGGGAAGCTATGGGCCTTAATGGGCCATAGGAGTAAGAGAGAGGGAGGGCCAGGGCTGGGCCGCGCGCCCCCCACCCCTTGGTCCTAATTGGACAAGGAAGGAGGGGGGGGGCAGCGCCCCTTTCCTTCTCCCTCTCCCTCTCCTTCCTTCCCCCCTTCTCCCTCTTGGTGATTCCTACTAGGAATAGGATTGCAATCCTATTCCTAGTAGGATTGCTCCTCTTGGCGCGCCATAGGAGGGCCGGCCGGCCTCCCCCTTGCTCCTTTATATACGGGGGCAGGGGGCACCGCTAGACACAGAAGTTGATCTCTCCAGCCATGTGCGGTGCCCCCCTCCACAGAAACACACCTCGGTCATACTATTGCAGTGCTTAGGTGAAGCCCTGCGTCGGTTACTTTACCATATCCGTCACCACGCCGTCGTGCTGACGAAACTCTCCCGTGAAGCTCAACTAGATCAAGAGCTCGTGGGACGTCATCAAGCTGAACGTGTGCTGAACGCGGAGGTGCCGTACGTTCGGTGCTTAATCGGTTGGATCGCGAAGAAGTTTGACTACATCAACCGCGTCACTTGACGCTTCCGCTATCGGTCTACAAGGGTAAGTAGACACACTCTCCCCCTCGTTACTATGCATCTGGTAGATAGATCTTGCGAGATCGTAGGAAAATTTTGAAAATACTACGTTCCCCAACACTTCCCACTTAGAGAGAAGTTTTCCCGCAAAAAATCTTAAACGAGAGTTGTATAGCAAGACATAATCACCTACGTTAAACTCGCGCTTTTGTATCCTTTTGTCATGCCATCTTTTAACTTTTTCTTTAAACAGCTTTGCATTCTCATAAGCCTGGGTTCTCCACTCATTAAGATAGCTAATGTCAAATAACCTCTTCTCACCGGCAAGTTTGAAATCATAGTTGAGCTCATTGATAGCCCAATATGCCTTATGTTCTAGCTCAACAGGTAAGTGAAAAGCTTTTCCATATACCATCTTATATGAAGACATACCCATTAGATTTTTGTATGCAGTTCTATAGGCCCATAATGCATCATCAAGTTTCTTGGACCAATTCTTTCTAGACCTATTAACCGTCTTTTACAAAATTAATTTCAACTCTCTATTACTTAGTTCTACTTGACCACTAGTCTGTGGGTGATAAGGGGATGCAATTCTATGATTCACATCATATTTTGCAAGCATCTTATGGAAATCACCATGAATAAAGTGTAAACCACCATAAGTCATTAGATATCTTGGGACTCCAAACCTCGGGAAAATAACTTCTTTAAGCATCTTAATAGAGTTGTTATGATCAACACTACTAGTTGGAATAGCTTCTACCCACTTAGTAACGTAATCAACAACAACTAAAATATCTGTGTACCCATTAGAGGCAGGAAACGGTCCCATATAATCAAAGCCCCAAACATCAAATGGTTCAATAACAAGTGAATAATTCATAGGCATTTCTTGACGTCTACTGATATTACCAATTCTTTGACATTCATCACAAGATAAGACAAACTTACGGGCATCCTTGAAGAGAGTAGGCCAATAAAAACCGGATTGCAATACCTTGTGTGAAGTTCTATCTCCCGCATGGTGTCCTCCGTAAGCTTCGGAGTGGCAGTTGCGTAGGATCTGTTCCTATTCATGCTCGGGTACACAACGTCTAATAATACCATCTACTCCTTCTTTATAAATATGTGGGTCATCCCAGAAGTAATGTCTCAAATCATAGAAGAACTTTTCCTTTTGCTCGTATGTGGAGCTAGGAGGTATAAACTTAGCAACAATATAATTAGCATAATAAGCATACCATGGAGCAGTACGAGAAGTATTTAGGACATCTAATTTTTCATCGGGAAAGCTATCATCAATAGGTTGTGGGTCATCAAGTATATTCTCTAACCTAGACAAGTTATCTGCAACGAGGTTCTCAGCTCCCTTTCTATCAATAATATGCACGTCAAATTCTTGCAGCAAGAGAACCCACCTAATAAGTCTAGGTTTAGCATCTTTCTTTTCCATAAGGTATTTGATAGTAGCATGATCAGTGTGAATAGTTACTTTAGAATCAACAATATAGGGTCTAAACTTATCACAAGCAAATACAACTACTAAAAATTCTTTTTCAGTAGTAGCATAATGTGGGGACCCCGACTTAAGAGTCAAGATCACCGAATGCACATGTACAGTGATCCTAGAGATCAATGCTCACTGAACACACAGAAGTTGAATAACAAGAGTCTTACATCCATACATACCGTCTTACACAAATTACGACCATTATGGCCAAGTCTTACATAGATAAAGCCTCACGGACTGAATAGCAAATAAACTCGAATAGCGGAAGTCCTCGTAGATAAGTAGAACCCATGCCATCTGCCTTAACCCTACAGTCATTTTGACTGGGAAAGCGTCCTAGTTCGCATGTTCTTCTCCATAGAATTCTTCTTCAAATTCCTGCTCCTCCATGCCTGGCTAATTAAATAACCAGTGGCAAGCCAATGAGTACTTTGAATGTACTCGCAAGCAACCCATGATTTGGTTCAAGGTAACAATGCAAATTGTACAACAATAAGTAACCTAGCTGCAAGCTAGCTCAGTTATTCTACCATTGTGAAACATGCATCAATGTACTTGGGTAACCTCGAAGATAGGTTACAAATATCAACATGAATAGAGTTGAATTCATTATCAACGAGTCAAGTCACAACCTCGACTCAACACACACACATACTTCCACCGAGATTGTAAAATTCTGGACATAGTTTAAGTAGCATCTCCCAACTGTCCATGACCGTGGACACGACTATTCGAATAGTTTTACACTCTGCAGAGGTTGCACACTTTACCCACAAGATCTAGGAAGCTTTCGTGTCATCCACGATCCCGCAGTACCTCAAGTACTCGGGGGAAGCACCCGGTCATTACCTTTCCCTAGACGACACTAACATTGGGTCCACTCGTTGGTGCACGGCCCTCGTGTACAAACGATAGATCATGGGACTTTCCCTTTTTATAATGTCACACATACACGAAGGGACCATCGGTGTGTCCGGTGCCCTGTAAAAACAGTCATGGTCGCCTATCCAAGCACGACCCCGTCCCGGGAGTGACCTCAAGTCTCCCCCGTCACTAGTGATGTGGGCACCATGCTAGTATTAGCCTAAGTAATCAATAATGCCCCGTCCCATAAGGGGTAGAGTGGTTGCACATGTTTGGTTGGGACGGTAATCACACATAAATCTAATCCATCATTTTACCCACACATGAGATCTTTCTTGGAACACCATTTCTTCCACAAGTGATGACCTAACTCAACATCACCCTCGGGCATTAGGGCCACCCGATGGGGTTTTCAAAAAGAATGCAACCACGAAGGATTCATGGCACATATGCATCACTAAGCATCACAACTAATCTTTTGTCATTGCATCTAAGCACATGGTAAAGATCATAAGTAGGGGTATGCATCATGTGGTCGCTCTCAACAAGTTTGCCACCGTCACTCTTTATCAACATGCTTTCGGAAATAAAAGGGTTCCGAGGAACAAAGGGGTATCATGGTCAAAGGGATGCTTGCCTGGATTGGCTTGGTCTTCAAGGTCTTCAAATCCTTCCCCTCCTTCGTCTTCAGCAAATTCATCAAACACATTATCTAATCGTTGCAATAAACAATGGGAAAATAAGACAATAATAAAAACAGAAAAACCAAAGTGCTAAGAAAAATGTCAACCTATTTTTATAAAATACTAGAGGGAAAACTAAGATGGCAAAAATTCCTAGTTTGGAATTTGGAGTGACAGAATGGGGTATATGAATTTTTGAACAGAGGCTTTAGTGTTAGAAATAAAATTTAAATTTGAACAAACAGGAAAGGTTCATGGATATGGGTGAAAGTGATACCATTAAATTGGTTGGAATTTTACAAGTTTTTAGGAACTGGAATTAATTCATTTGGATAAATATTTAATCCTGTGGAATTATTTATAAAACTGAAAGAAAAGAAAAAGGGAAAGTGGCACTGTGCCACTGGGCCAGAAAGGCCATAGTGCAGCAGGCCCAGGGGGGAAGCAACCGAGAGCACTGGTGCCTATGCGCGCGCCAGGTTTCAAACCTGACGGGCGGGGCCCAGGCATCAGCGAGAGGAAAGAGAGGCGAGGGAGAGGAGAGAATGATAGGCGAGGCCCGCCTGTCATCCCTAACCCTCTGGCAAAGGGCCGGTGAGCTCACCGGCGGCGATGCAGGGCACGGCGAGGGCAGGGACGGAGTCAGCGTGGAGTCGTCATTCGGGTGGTGGTGGAGGCAGTCGCCGGAGTGGCCTGGTTCGCCGGCGGCGAGGTCACGCGGCGGAGGAGCTTCGGGTGGTGGTGGTTCCGGCCGTTTCCGGCAACTGCAGAGAGGGGAAACGAGAGGGAAACGATCAGCGAGGCTCGGCGGTTTCAGATCGAACGAGAGGAGCGGCGGGGAGGGTCTGTACCTCCGGATCAACGGTGACCCGAGGCGGCGGAGCTCGAGCTCGATCTCGAGCTCGGGCCCATCTGTAGGGGAGTGAGTGGCATGGGGAGATGATTGGTTGTGTGAGAGGGCGAGTGGTGAGGAGAGGAGGGCGCAGGGGTGTACATTTATAGGCGAACGGCGAGGTGCCGTGGGCCCGTGCGCCGGCGAGCTTCTGCCCATTGCCACAGGGCTCGGGAGGAGCTGGGGTAGTGTCTGTGGTGTTGCTGGATGCGGTCCATAGCCGGGGAGAAGAAGAGAGAGAGCAGGAGGAGTCCATAGCAGCGCGCGTGCGAGGAGGCTCATTGGAGCTCTCGGGCGTCCGTCGCGCGTGCGAGCTGGGGTGGCAGGAGGGAGAAGGAGGAGGGGGACAGGGCCGTGGCATGCTGCGGACGTCGAGGCACCTCGACTGGCGCGAGGGGGAGGCTCGAGGTGGTTGGGCGCTGTGGATTGGAGGAGGCTACAGTGTAGGAGCGCACTGTAGCGCGCTCCAGAGCACCCATATGGCCGGCATGGCCCTGTCCCACGCGCTCTGGGCGCGGCCACTGTGTCCATTGGCTCTAGGGGGAGTAAACAACATAGGAGATGCATTGGATGCCAGGGAAGGCTTCTAGAAGAAAAGAGGGCTGAGATAGAATGGTGAAACCTGCTGTCCAGAATGCAGTTTGGGGTTTTACCCCTACTCAATAATTGAGCTGAGGCCAGGGGAGAGTTACTCGAGGTAGGAGAGGACTAGGAGGAGCTGTGGCAAAAAGTTGGGCTCAAGGAGAACAAGGAAAGAGGTGAAAGTGGTAACTTTGGGAAATCACCAGAAGGTGTTTGATGTGGTTTTGAGCAACCAAATGATTTCTACTA
>LR738715.1:495619343-495645333 GCA_902687465.1 Secale cereale
TGTGAGAGGGCGAGTGGTGAGGAGAGGAGGGCGCAGGGGTGTACATTTATAGGCGAACGGCGAGGTGCCATGGGCCCGTGCGCCGGCGAGCTTCTGCCCATTGCCACAGGGCTCGGGAGGAGCTGGGGTAGTGTCTGTGGTGTTGCTGGATGCGGTCCATAGCCGGGGAGAAGAAGAGAGAGAGAGCAGGAGGAGTCCATAGCAGCGCGCGTGCGAGGAGGCTCATTGGAGCTCTCGGGCGGCCGTCGCGCGTGCGAGCTGGGGTGCCAGGAGGGAGACGGAGGAGGGGGACAGGGCCGTGGCATGCTGCGGACGTCGAGGCACCTCGACTGGCGCGAGGGGGAGGCTCGAGGTGGTTGGGCGCTGCGGATTGGAGGAGGCTACAGTGCAGGAGCGCACTGTAGCGCGCTCCAGAGCACCCATATGGCCGGCATGGCCCTGTCCCACGCGCTCTGGGCGCGGCCACTGTGTCCATTGGCTCTAGGGGGAGTAAACAACATAGGAGATGCATTGGATGCCAGGGAAGGCTTCTAGAAGAAAAGAGGGCTGAGATAGAATGGTGAAACCTGCTGTCCAGAATGCAATTTGGGGTTTTACCCCTACTCAATAATTGAGCTGAGGCCAGGGGAGAGTTACTCGAGGTAGGAGAGGACTAGGAGGAGCTGTGGCAAAAAGTTGGGCTCAAGGAGAACAAGGAAAGAGGTGAAAGTGGTAACTTTGGGAAATCACCAGAAGGTGTTTGATGTGGTTTTGAGCAACCAAATGATTTCTACTAGACATGAGACTTAACAGGATTAAATGGCTTATAGAAATAGGGTGTTCCACCAAGTTTGGGATCATTTGAAGAAACTTGCCAATGTAACATTGGTGAACCCTAGAAATCAACAGAAATGGTTATACAAAGTTTGAGTTAAGCAAATCATCCCTCCTTGATGCACCACTTGGTGTAGTGTTATCATTTGGGGATTGTGATCATGCCCACAAAGTTTGAAGTCCCAAGTAAGAAGTTGGTAATGTAAAGTTGTTCAAATTTGAATTTGAACATAAATGGCTTTGGGGTACTCTGATCAAGTTACCCTTCTCCAAAACTTGTGCCATTTGGTCTAGATGCATTATTAGACCATTTCAGCATGTGTACCAAGTTTGAGAGCATTTGGACAAGTTTGGCAATGTAAAGTTGCTCAAACTTCAAGAATGGACATAATGGTTTTTAGGGGTTTTGATGAGGTTTTCTTCCTTCCCAAGGCATGGGGCTTGGCAAGATCATCAAACATGTCATATATGACATGATAGAATTTCCCTGGAATTTTTAGAGAATATTTCCTTTGTAAATATTCAAAAGCTTGAAATATCCAGAAAGGTTTTTGAGGGATTTTTCCAATATTTTGAACATGACCAAGTGTTGAAACCCTTATATATGGAAAATATATGTCCTAAGAGTCTCTATGAATTTTGGCATATATTTTTGAAATAGTTAAATAATTTTTCCCTATTAAAGACCATTTCTGGCCTTAAGAAAAGCTTTTTAAATAAAATAGGAAAATAACTTTTATAATTATATTTTTGTGGTTTATGGGAGTCCTATATCTACTAGGTTTCAAATATACTCTTTGAAATATTTTTCTCACCCTAAATCAAGCACTTGCAATGCAAACCTCAATCCAGTGGTTTTTGGAAAACTATTTTTTGAAAATACTTTTTGACCAAATTATTTTTGTAAGAAAATACTATACTGTGATATACACTTGGTATGATCATTGGGCAGAAGTTTGGGGTAGGGAGATGAAATATAGAAGAGGGAGTAGTTGACTCTAAAGAGCACTTGAAACTCACAGAGAGAAAAACTTAATTCCAAATAAAAGCCAAAAGATGCCAAAAAAAATTCTTGTTCCAAATTTTCATGCTTTATTAATGAAAATGACATCTTACAAAATGCATGGTGTGACAGACCTACCACCCTTACAAGAATCTCGTCCCCGAGATTCCTAAACTAGGTCTTAAAAGAGATCGGGATACTCAGATCTAAGATAGTCTTCACGTTCCCAGGTTGCTTCTGCTTCTGTGTGGTTGCTCCACTGGACCTTGAAGTACTTGTGTGACACCCGAAGACCGACGTCCCAGAAGATTCCAGATGTTCCGGGTTCTCCCGTGTGTTTCTTTTGTGCTTGTGTTATTTATTTTGCATTGCATCATGTCATCATGTCATCATGACTTTAATTTTGCAACTCAACTAAATTAAATCGTGTGGACCTTCGGTCCATTTAAATTGAGGGAAGGATGACTTCTCTTTATAACATATATATATCCTCCTAATAATTATGGAGCTATTATAAAAATAATCCATTGTTGGAAGCAACCATCACACACTTGCATAATTTCCCCATGTCTATTTCACTCCAAGTTTTGACTCCCACAACCTTGTTTGATCATCTTCTTCTCCTTCTTCATTAGTCCTTTTAAATTGTGGCATTCTTTTTCCTGCACCAATTTAATGTTCATTCTTTTCCTATCAATTCTCAACCATGCCTTCAACATCCTTGCCAATTTTTATTTCCTTTGGAATTGTTTTGGTTGGGTTAAAAAATGGCTCAAGTTTGAATTTAATTCAAACTTGAATTATTTTTATATCCTTAAAAATGTCCAAACTAGTTTAGTAAAATTGTGCATAAATCTAGGAGTTCAAGTATATTTTTACTTCCTTCACATTCTTCCTGTGACCCCCTGGCCATTTTTCCTTTTCATCATCGGGTCTTTGAGACTGCTTTTGTTTTTTTAAGGGGAAAGGGCCCCTTGCGCTGCTTTGGGCCTCCCAGCCGCAGGCCGGCCCATCTCCTTCCGTGGCCACGGCCCAGCCGCCCCCAGCTTCTCAACCCTACGCTGCTTGATCCCCTGGCCAGTTCCCTTGCCCGATCCCTCCTCTCGGTCTTCCCTCGCGCCGCCAGAGGCCCCTACCCATCCTCGCTCGATCTCCTTCGCTCCCCCTCGAGCACCCAAGAAGATGGACACGACCCGTCTCCTCCGCGCCCAACCTCCTCGCTGCTCCGGCCGGCAAGTCCAGCCGCCGGTGCCTCCACGCCCGACCCATGTCGAGTCGTCGCACCACTCCCCCTGCGCCTCCCCTTCAGTGCATCTCCAACGCCGCCGCCTCCCTGCTGCCTCTCATCTCCAACGCTACGCTAGCTCCGTTGTCTCGCCGCGCCACCAGGGCCGCCGGGCGCCCGTCCTTGCTAGCATCGCGCCCGAGCGCCGTCCTCCTCGACGGATCCAGTGACCTCAGCCGCGCCTCGTGTCGCCCTCCCCTACTGCAGCACCCTCGGCCTCGTCCTCGCCTGCACCTCATCGGCCTCGCTGACGCGCTGTTCCGGCGCCCCAGCCCGCCGGGGACCTCGACCTCGCCGACGACTACCCCCTGCATCGGCCTCTTCTGCTTTGGCCATGCCCAGCCCCGCGTTGACTTCCCCGGCATCTTCTGTCGAGAGCACAACATCCGCAAGCCCTGCTGCCTTCTGTTGCAGCCGGTTCAATTTGTCATGTTGGACACCGACGACCGCAGATTTGGATGGGCCAAGTTCGTCTTTCAAATGTACGACTACCCTCGAAGGCCTCGGATACGTCAAGTTCGACTACCAGATGCGCCAAGTACCACAACGAAGCATCAAGTACCACTACGCACGGCGACACGTCAGGTACCACTACCGTCGCCGAAGAACCGTGAACGGAAACGCCAACGTGTACGACTACCGTCGCCCCGGAAACGATGGATTCGCCAAGTACCAAGACAATACGTGTACGTCTACCGCCGCCATGGAATCGCCAAGACGACAAGTACCCCTACGACGCGACAAGTACCTCGACGAACCGAACATCTACGGGAACTTGAAAATCTACAAAACGTGTACCTCTACCTCCCACGACGACCGCGTCGACCCGTCAAGTTCAACTACGGGCATGTACCACTACCGCCGCGAGAACGACTACTTCCTCCCCGAAACGAACGTTCTGAAGGTATAACCCCGAGACGATGACCCGTGAACGAATGCTTGTTGAGTTGTATGAGATGAATCGAATGTTTGCATCGTGTCCGTTGTACCCTCGTTTGCCTCGGTGGCAACCCGTGGGAACCCGGTGACGGGATCACCCCACCTTTCATCTTGTTCGACTCGCTCACTCCACCTTTCTTTTGCACCGGTCTCTCGACGAGTTACCGGAACCGATATGTTGCGTGGCATCATTTCGGATTCGTCGCCGTGGCCCCTTTCTTTCCACCACGGTGACAAATACTTCTTATCTCTTCATGTTAACGTTTAACTAAAAATTGCATAAAACTTGATCATGTCATCTGCATCATGTTAACAACATTAAAATGTGTGAATTGTTGTTTGCTTATAATGGCTAAACATGCATATGGGGATTTTCAGGAATTGTTGTTGTAGTTTCCGGCCTCATTTAAACTTGTAGACTAATGTTGTTTTTCTGTGCTTCCTACCTTTCCATGTATTGCTTCCTGCATAGACTTGTCATGCATCATACCTTGCCATGTATTGCATCATATATAGACTTGTGTTGTTCTCCCGTGCTTCCTACCTTGCCATGTTTTGCTTCCTGTATAGACTTGTGGTGCATCCTATATAGAACTGTCTTGCATCATACTTGTATGTGCATCATATGCCATGTTTATGCTTGCGTGTTTACCGGGTTGCTTGTTTCTTTCTGGTTTGCTTCCCTCGTTAGCTTCGGGTTTAATCCGGAGTTGTGAGGATTGTTCGACTACTTCATGGACCCGTTCTTCTCCCTTGCGGAATCCCCGGCAAGACGATCATACCCTTGGATACCTTTACTACCATTGCCATGCTTAGTTGTCTCGATGCTATCGTTACATGTCGCGCTACCCATCTTTTATGTCAGCCTCTCCTTCTTGCCATGAAACCTCTAACCTTTGAAACCTTCCTAGCAAAACCATTGTTTGGCTATGTTACCCGCTTGCTCAGCCCCTCTTATAGCATTGTTAGTTGCAGGTGAAGATGAAGTTTGTTCCTTGTTGGAACTTGATGCTTTGGGAATATCACAATATCTATTATTATTATTAACACACCTATATACGGGGCATGGGTGGAAGGCTTGGCCTTTTTCTCGGTGTTTTGTTCCACTCATGCGACCTTAGGCGCCGATAAACCGGCATTATCTTCCTTGATTTTGCGTTCCTTACACGGTTGGGTATATGGGGAACCCTTGACACTTCGTCTTTGAATAAAACTCCTCCAGCAAGGCCCAACTTTGGTTTTAATTTTCCTCATAATAACAACTTAATTAATAAATTAAAATTGCATAGGGGGTCGCGTCCCCGGGTATTTTTTCTACATAGCAGGGGGGCCAGTGCTGATGGTGTTGGTCCCAAACGGGCGGACTACGGGGCCACCACGGGGAACTCGAGGATTGGCTCCCGTAGGATGTCCCATCCGGTCGTGGCCTGAGACGAGATACGCGCGGCTACTATCAGGGTGTCGGCACGCCGGGAGGTCTTGCTGGACTTGTTTTACCATTGTCGAAATGTCTTGTGCACCGGGATGCCAAGCTTGATCGGATTTCCCTAAGATAAGGGGTGATGATATTATATTTATCACTTCAGCTGATCGTGAGAGCTTGTGATGGGCTAAGTTGGGACACCCCTGCAGGGTTAGGATCTTTCGAAAGCCATGCCCGCGGTTGTGTGGCAGATTGGAATTTGTTAATGTCCGGTTGTAGAAAACTTGACAGAGGATCCGAAGTAAAACACACAACTGTGTGAGTAACCGTGACTGTCTCTTTTCACTTTGAGAAGAGAACACGGTGGGGTTATGTTTGACTCGTAGGTAGTTCAGGATCTTTAGCGATCACTACTAGTTTGCGACCGTTTGCGTATATGCTCATCTTATTCTTTTACTCGTAAGTTAGCCACCATATTATGCTTAGCCGCTGCTGCAACCTCACCACTACCCTTCTCCATACCCATAAAGCTTTGCTAGTCTTGATACCCATGGTTATGGGATTGCTGAGTCCTCGTGGCTCACAAATACTACAACACCAGATGCAGGTTCAGCCGAGAATGATGCAGGAGCTGGTTCAAGTACTTCACTGGGAGCTCGATGAAGAGAGTGTCCGTATGCTTGTGTCGTTTTCGACGATCAGTAGTGGTTTCTACTAGGGGCGATTCCGACCTGTGGCTTTATGTTTTTGGTATTTTTCATTTGGATCTTCACCCGTAGTCGCGTTGTGATGTTATTTGGATGATGTTTTGCTTATGTAATGTATTGTGTAACTTGGCATGTGTAAGCCAACAATCCTGTTGCAATTTCATCCCTATTTTGACATGAGTCGTGCAAAGATACCAAACTTGAGATCATTCCAGATTGGGCTTATACCTTTAAGTCGTGCCTCGACACGTAGGAGGTATAGTCCCATCCTGGGCATTTCAAGTTGGTATTCAGAGCCTTCTTTGACCTAGAAGCCCCACTGATTGATCGAATCGTTGACGGTTGAGTCTAGGCACACACTTGAAAATGTTTTGAGTCCTATATATATACCGGAGAGTAGGATTTCTTTTGCTCCTCATCCCTTTTGACTCTGGTGAGGACTCCTGACGATTACTTTTGTCTCTTCTACTCTAAAAAAATGCACCAATTTTTTTTTAGGATCACGCGAGTATTGTTTGGATTGTTCCGATGTCTTTGTGACGAGAACATTGTTCTCGATGCCTCCTGTCATTTAGGGTTGTGGCAGTGTCCCGGGGAGTTGAGCTCCGAGGTGTTGTCGTCACAAATATATCGCAGCAGTTCTGGAATACTTAAGACGGCCGACATCGAAAACTCTCCTATGCGTTTAGTGGCAAGATAACCCCGACATCACCCAGTACTAGGGAGGTAGTTCGGGAGTATTGCCATAGCTTGTATAGTAGATGCGTTTCGAAGGTCCGAGGTAAACGGTTTCTGGAAATAACTGGTTATGTGTTGAAGGATGGATACAGCTGGATGTAGGATTAGAGTTGAGTGCACGATGCTTCCCCTGTATCCCCAACACCTGATTGCATAACTGGAAACTTTCGGAAATTAATAGGTGGGTTCATCTAGTAGCTTGTATGCATTCTTCCAACGAATGCATGATATGGAGTTCGGGGTTCTACATTGAGTGAAGTGGTTTTATGGGCGTTGTTCCGATCGGGAGTTGCATCTTAAAGGGTCCTTGGCTATGCTGATCCGGGGATTGCAAAACCCTTTTGTAACATGTTGCGTAAGCTTTCAGCACGAATATGTCGAACGAAGCTTCTATCTTGTATTTGTTCTATCTGCTCCTTGTTGTTTTATTTACCTTTTGTTCTCCCAAGTGGCTTCTCGACAAGTTGATGTACCTACGGAATTCATTCGTTCAATTCTCCGTTCGAATGATATTGTGAAGATTATGTTGCAACATATCTATCCGTTGTTTTGATTTGATTCTGGTATTCGAGTTGCTTCGATGTCAAATGTTGATTCCATACCTTTCCTAATCGGTGTTCTCATATTTCTATGAGAGTGCTAATCCTTCTTAATCATCGAGATTGCTATGTTAAATTCTTTTCAATCGGTGTGCTTCTCTTCAAGTTAATCCGTTCTCTTCATCTTTTGCAAGATCATCTCTCAATCTTTCATCAACGGTTCTGTTTCATTCATCCCAAGTTGTCTTTGTTTTCCCCACCCTCCCACCCTTCTTCTTCTTGGAGCCAGAATTCTTAATCAAGTAACCATTTTATTCATGTGATATTTCTTCATTCATTTCCTTCAATGTTCTTATCCGGTGATTTAGCGTGAAGATGCTCGAGAGCTTTAAGTTCATCATTCTCCGTTCTCGTTTCTTCTCCGGTGCAATAAATTCAAGCTTCGGTCCTGATCATATCTCTTCCTTTTTGTTTAACAAGTTTTCCCATGTTGAAAATTATTATCCGAAGGCTCTCTTTTTATTCAACTCTCTTATTCCTATCCGGAGTGTCCGAGATAGCTCGGAAGATTCGTGTTTCAATTCATGATCCTTTCAAGCTATTTTGAGATTGTTATCTTATTCAAGCCATTTAATTCAACCGGTGCAATATATCTTAAGCAATCTTTTTCAGCGGTGATTTCTTTGAGTGGGCCCTAACCCACAGGTCTTTCTCTAGGATCATACCTGACTCTTCCAAAAAAAATCGGAGTTATACTCAAATTCTTTTCAAAGTGTGACGTAAGAATGATTTCCATCAGTCACATGACTTCTCCAAGATTGTTTCCAATTATTCTCATCTTTAGCTCTACCTTCCATCTTTTCATTCTTTCGGAGTGTCTCAAATTCTTCAAGGTGGTTCTCATTGTCATTCTCAGCATTGAAGACCGAGGAATAATTTCTCCTAAATCTTGGCCCGTTCTCTTGAAGATTCGGGGTTCTAGCTTCATGCCATCCTCATTATTGTTCAGATTGTGATGAATTCTTTTATACCATCCGAAGCATTTCATAAATTCTTTCCATTGTGATACTCCAAAGGCCATCATTTCAGAAGATTCTTCGTTCTCAGTTTTCGACTTTGTCCTCCAACTATTCTTAATTGATGTCTCTTCGTTCGTCTCCATATTTTTACGGTGGTTCTTTCAAGATTACCCTTCCGTTGTTATCGTATCAATTCATTTGTTCTTTTCATAATCCTACCGGTGCTTTGTTGAATATTTATCCAAGGTTGTGCCAGAACTCTCTTTAATTCTTTGCAACGGGATTAAGTAGTATGCCAAATCCGTTGCTTGTCATCAATTTAATTTGATGAAGGATAAGCATACAGTAAATCTTAGTCTTATTTCCTCAAAGTGATTAATCTTTTTTCCGGAGCTTGTTCATCATATCATATTCTCGGTTCTAAATTCTTCATCTTGTTTTCCGGAGCTCCAAGATATTTCAATTATACCATTCCAAACCTCCATCTAATTCATCGCAGGCCTTGAATCTTATTATTTTCATCTTTCACTTCTCATGCTTTCATTGCCGGAGTTCTCATGATGGTTGATCATGATTTAATTCATCCTCGAAGTCGTCATCAAGATTCTTGTTGGAGCTCAAGTATTCTTCTTCATGCAATTGAAGTGTAATTCTTTATACCTTATCTTTGAGATGGTGTTATGTCATTATTGCCAATTTTTCCTTCATGTTTTATGATTCACGAGTTATCAAGAATGAGATATTTAAACCCATCATTTTCTTTGTTCAGGAGATCTTTCCAACCATTCAATTTATTCGTTGGAGTAATCTTGGGTTGTATTTCACCTGAAAGCTTTCCCTAAGGATTGTTGCTAACTATGGTGCTTATAGATGACCCAAGTTCTTCATTTATCATTCCGGTGATATAAGTTTCTCGTCTCCTTGTTGATCTCAATCCAATTAAATGTTTTCGTCAATGGCCGGTTGTCACCTTAAAATTTTGAGATGTTTTCCATAAGCCCACAACAAGTTTATTCGTTTCGTTGTTGATTTTTTCCATCAACCCCATTCAACCCTTCTTTGTAAGGAGGATTTCCTAATTCATTCGTGGGAGAAGTTGTCATTTTTCTTCTCCATTCATTTCTTTCATTGATTTATATGCTATTCTTTCATTCCGGAGGCATTGTGATGTTGCTCTCTCCAAACCATCATCTCGTTTTATCGAGATCATGTTCTTTCCCTTGCTTATCATTTAACCGGAGTGTTGTATTCTTCATTCAAGCTCCCTCATCTTATTAAGTTTGCCTCTCTTTTCAACCGGAGTGCTGCCCAAATTCTGTCATTCTTTTTCCTTGGCTATACAGTTGCAGTTTCATATTCTTTTGGTTCGTAAGCTCTTAATTCGTGTCTTTCAACCTATAAGGTTCTCATAATGCTACTTGTTACTCTTTTCTAACGGAGTGTTTTCATATCCATTCACCTCGGTTGTATTCCTCTTTCTATTTGGCCAACCTCTCAAGTTCGTGGTTTCACTCGTTTGTCGAAGAAGCAACTTTGTTTTACCTCTTCTATTTTGTTTCTATCCAATGCCATCTCTAGGATCTCGGGTCGAGATCCTCTGTTAGTGTGGGAGAGTTGTGACGCCCGAAGACCGACGTCCCAGAAGATTGCAGATGTTCCGGGTTGTCCCGTGTGTTTCTTTTGTGCTTGTGTTATTTATTTTGCATTGCATCATGTCATCATGTCATCATGACTTTAATTCTACAACTCAACTAAATTAAATCGTGTGGACCATCGGTCCATTTAAATTGAGGGAAGGATGACTTCTCTTTATAACATATATATATCCTCCTAATAATTATGGAGCTATTATAAAAATAATCCATTGTTGGAAGCAACCATCACACACTTGCATAATTTCCCCATGTCTATTTCACTCCAAGTTTTGACTCCCACAACCTTGCTTGATCATCTTCTTCTCCTTCTTCGTTAGTCCTTTTAAATTGTGGCATTCTTTTTCCTCCACCAATTTAATGTGCATTCTTTTCCTATCAATTCTCAACCATGCCTTCAACATCCTTGCCAATTTTTAGTTCCTTTGGACTTGTTTTGGTTGGGTTCAAAAATGGCTCAAGTTTGAATTTAATTCAAACTTGAATTATTTTTATATCATAAAAAATGTCCAAACTAGTTTATTAAAATTGTGCATAAATCTAGGAGTACAAGCATATTTTTTACTTCCTTCACATTCTTCCTGTGACCCCTTGGCCATTTTTCCTTTTCATCATCGGGTCTTTGAGACTGCTTTTATTTTTTTTAAGGGGAAAGGGCCCCTTGCGCTGCTTTGGGCCTCCTAGCCGCAGGCCGGCCCATATCCTTCCGTGGCCACGGCCCAGCCGCCCCCAGCTTCTCAACCCTAGCCGCACGAGCGTCGCTCCCTTCTCTCCCCTTCTTCGCTCAGCCCGTTCCCGCAGCGTCGTCTCCCTCCTAACCCTAAGCTGCTCGATCCCCTGGCCAGTTCCCTCGCCCGATCCCTCCTGTCGCTCTTCCCTCGCGCCGCCAGAGGCCCCGACCCGCTCCTCGCTCGATCTCCTTCGCTCCCCCTCGAGCACCCGAGCAGATGGACGTGACCCGTCTCCTCCGCGCCCAACCTCCTCGCTGCTCCGGCCGGCAAGTCCAGCCGCCGGTGCCTCCACGCCCGACCCCTGTCGAGTCGCGGCACCACTCCCCCTGCGCCTCCCATCCAGTGCATCTCCAACGCCGCCGCCTCCCTGCTGCCTCCCATCTCCAACGCCATGCTGGCTCCGCTGTCTCGCCATGCCACCAGGGCCGCCGGGCGCCCGTCCTCGCCTGCATCTCGCCCGAGCGCCGTCCTCCTCGACGGATCCCGCGACCTCAGGCGCGCCTCGCATTGCCCTCCCCTACTCCAGCACCCTCGGCCTCGTCCTTGCCTGCACCTCAGCGGCCTCGCTACCGCGCTGTTCCGGTGACCCAGCCCGACGGGGACCTCGACCTCGCCGGCGCCTACCCCCTGCATCGGCCTCTTCTGCTTCGGCCATGCCCAGCCCCGCGTTGACTTCCCCGGCATCTACTGTCGAGAGCACAACATCCGTAAGCCCTGCTGCCTTCTATTGCAGCCGGTTCAATTTGTCATGTTGGACACCGACGACCGCAGATTTAGATGGGCCAAGTTCCTCTTTCAAATGTACGACTACCCTCGAAGACCTCGGATACGTCAAGTTCGACTACCGGATGCGCCAAGTACCACAATGAAGCATCAAGTACCACTACGCACGGCGACACGTCATGTACCACTACCGTAGCCGAAGAACCGTGAACGAGAACGCCAACGTGTATGACTACCGTCGCCCCGGAAACGATGGATTCGCCAAGTACCAAGACGATACGTGTACGTCTACGGCCGCCGTGGAATCGCCAAGACGACAAGTACCCCTACGACGCGACAAGTACCTCGACGAACCGAACATCTACGGGAACTTGAACATTTACAAAACGTGTACCTCTACCTCCCACGACGACCGCGTCGACCCGTCAAGTTCAACTACGGGCATGTACCACTAACGCCGCGAGAACGACTACTTCCTCCCCGAAACGAACGTTCCGAAGGTATAACCCCGAGACGATGACCCGTGAACGAATGCTTGTTGAGTTGTATGAGATGAATCGAATGTTTGCATCGTGTCCGTTGTGCCCTCGTTTGCCTTGGTGGCAACCCGTGGGAACCCGGTGACGGGATCACCCCACCTTTCATCTTGTTCAACTCGCTCACGCCACCTTTCTTTTGCACCGGTCTCTCGACGAGTTACCGGAACCGATATGTTGCGTGGCATCATTTCGGATTCGTCGCCGTGGCCCCTTTCTTTCCACCACGGTGACAAATACTTCATATCTCTTCATGTTAACGTTTAACTAAAAATTGCATAAAACTTGATCATGTCATCCGCATCATGTTAACAACATTAAAATGTGTGAATTGTTGTTTGCTTAGAATTGCTAAACATGCATATGGGGATTTTCCGGAATTGTTGTTGTAGTTTCCGGCCTCATTTAAACTTGTAGACTAGTGTTGTTTTTCTGTGCTTCCTACCTTGCCATGTATTGCTTCCTGCATAGACTTGTCATGCATCATACTTTGCCATGTATTGCATCATATATAGACTTGTGTTGTTCTCCTGTGCTTCTTACCTTGCCATGTTTTGCTTCCTGTATAGACTAGTGGTGCATCCTATATAGAACTGTCTTGCATCATACTTGGATGTGCATCGTATGCTATGTTTATGCTTGCGTGTTTACCGGGTTGCTTGTTTCTTTCCGGTTTGCTTCCCTCGTTAGCTTCGGGTTCGTTCCGGAGTTGTGAGGATTGTTCGACTACTTCATGGACCCGTTCTTCTCCCTTGCGGAATCCCAGGCAAGATGATCATACCCTTGGATACCTTTACTACCATTGCCATGCTTAGTTGTCTCGATGCTATCGTTACATGTCGCGCTACCCATCTTTTACGTCAGCCTCTCCTTGTTGCCATGAAACCTCTAACCTTTGAAACCTTCCTAGCAAAACCATTGTTCGGCTATGTTACCCGTTTGCTCAGCCCCTCTTATAGCGTTGTTAGTTGCAGGTGAAGATGAAGTTTGTTCCTTGTTGGAACTTGATGCTTTGCGAATATCACAATATCTATTATTATTATTAACATACCTATATACTGGGCATGGGTGGAAGGCTTGGCCTTTTGCTCGGTGTTTTGTTCCACTCATGCCACCTTAGGCGCCGATAAACCGGCAATATGTTCCTTGATTTTGTATTCCTTACACGGTTGGGTATATGGGGACCCCTTGACACTTCGTCTTGGAATAAAAATCCTCCAGCATGGCCCAACTTTGGTTTTAATTTGCCTCATAATAATAACTTAATTAATTAATTAAAATTGCATAGCGGGTCGCGTCCCCGGGTATTTTTTCTACATAGCAGGGGGGCCAGTGCTGATGGTGTTTGTCCCAAACGGGCGGACTGCGGGGCCACCACGGGGAAACTCGAGGATTGGCTCCCGTAGGATGTACCATCCGGTCGTGGCCTAAGACGAGATACGCGCGGCTACTATCAGGGTGTCGGCACGCCGGGAGGTCTTGTTGGACTTGTTTTACCATTGTCGAAATGTCTTGTGCACCGGGATGCCGAGCCTGATTGGATTTCCCTAAGATAAGGGGTGATGATATTATATTTATCACTTCAGCTTATCGTGAGAGCTTGTGATGGGCTAAGTTAGGACACCCCTGCAGCGTTATGATCTTTCGAAAGCCTTGCCTGCGGTTATGTGGCAGATTGGAATTTCTTAATGTCTGGTTGTAGAAAACTTGACAGAGGATCCGAAGTAAAACACACAAATGTGTGAGTAACCGTGACTGTCTCTTTTCACTTTGAGAAGACAACACGGTGGGGTTATGTTTGACTCGTAGGTAGTTCAGGATCTTTAGCGATCACTACTAGTTTGCGACCGTTTGCATAGATGCTCATCTTATTCTTGTACTCGTAAGTTAGCCACCATATCATGCTTAGCCGCTGCTGCAACCTCACCACTACCCTTCTCCATACCCATAAAGCTTTGCTAGTCTTGATACCCATGGTTATGGGATTGCTGAGTCCTCGTGGATCACAGATACTACAACACCAGATGCAGGTTTAGCCGAGAATGATGAAGGAGCTGGTTCAAGTACTTCACTGGGAGCTCGATGAAGAGAGTGGCCGTATGCTTGTGACGTTTTCGACGATCAGTAGTGGTTTCTACTAGGGGCGATTCGGACATGTGGCTTTATGTTTTTGGTATCTTTCATTTGGATCTTCACCCGTAGTCGGGTTGTGATGTTATTTGGATGATGTTT
The DNA here is from genome assembly GCA_902687465.1 of Secale cereale. Classification (NCBI taxonomy): domain Eukaryota; kingdom Viridiplantae; phylum Streptophyta; class Magnoliopsida; order Poales; family Poaceae; genus Secale; species Secale cereale. The sequence goes on from LR738715.1 coordinate 495,633,684, forward strand.
TGCTTATGTAATGTATTGTGTGATGTGGCGAGTGTAAGCCAACTATCCTGTTGCAATTTCATCCCTATTTTTACATGAGTCGTGCAAAGATACCAAACTTGAGATCATTCCAGAATGGGCTTATACCTTTAAGTCGTGCCTCGACGCGTAGCAGGTATAGTCCCATCCTGGGCATTACAACTTGATGGTGCGGCTTCGCGTCCGTCGTTCTACTTCATCCAGAATGCGAATGGGCTTCTCGCGATAGGTCAAATCAGGCTGAAGATCTATGGCTTGGTGATCGACATCCTTGTAGAGATCAGGCTTGTCCGGAACTTGGAGACACTTCCGGAGTTGTGAAACGTGGAATACGTTGTGCACATCGGATGGCTCAGGTGGTAGTTCCAACTGGGAAGCCACTTATCCTCATCGTGCAGTGATCTCAAAGGGTCCAATGAACCTTGGTGCGAGCTTCCCTTTAACGTGGAAACGCTTGGTTCCCTTTAGAGGGGTCACTCGCAGGTACACATGGTCTCCAACACGGAAACTCATATCTCGGCGATGAGCGTCAGCATAGCTGTTCTACCTTGATTTGGCAGCCTTCAAACGTTCTCTGACTAGTTGGACTTGCTCTTCTATGTCGCGGAGAATATCTGGTCCAAAGACTAGCCCTTCTCCAGTCTCTGACCAATTGAGGGGTGTGCGACACTTGCGTCCGTACAACACCTCAAATGGTGCCATCTGAAGGCTCGACCGATAACTGTTGTTATAGGAGAACTCGGCAAAAGGGAGGCAATCTTCCCACTTGGCTCCATATGCCAAGACACAGGCTCGGAGCATGTCTTCGAGAATTTGATTTACTCGCTCTGTCTGACCTCCGCTCTGCGGGTGGAAAGCCATGCTGAAACACAACTTGGTTCCCATGGCTTCTTGGAACTTCTTCCAGAACCTTGAGGTAAACTGGGTTCCTCGATCTGACACAATCTCCTTGGGAACACCATGAAGGCTTACGATTCTGTCGATGTAGAGAGTTGCCAGCCGGTTGCCATCATAGGTAGTCTTGACAGGAATGAAATGGGCTACCTTGGTCAAATGGTCGACTATGACCCAGATGGAGTCATGTCCTTTATTCGACCTTGGTAATCCAGTGATGAAGTCCATTCCGATTTTATCCCACTTCCACTCAGGAACCTTGAGTGGTTGGTGGAAACCAGCGGGTCGCTGATATTCAGCCTTGACCCTTTGGCACACATCACACTTTGCAACATAGGTTGCAATCTCTCTTTTCATCCCGTGCCACCAGAATCTTTCCTTCAAGTCTTGATACATCTTGGTTCCTCCGGGGTGGATGGAATACAGAGTGTCGTGGGCTTCTTGCAGGATCAAGTTCTTCAGCTCCATCTTGTTCGTTACGCAGATGCGGCCTTTGTACCAAACAATCCCGTGCTCGTCCTCGGAGAATCCTGGGGCCTTGCCTAGCTTCATCTTATTCTTGATGCCTTCAATGCTTGCGTGCCCACCTTGTGCTTTCTTAACTTCGTCCATCAGGGTTGGTTTGACTTCCAGATGGTCTAGAAATCCAGGGGTGACCAATTCCAAACTGAATTGTTCCAGCTCTTCAAACTGGGCTGGTTGCCTTCTTTGAGTTATGTCATTCAGGGAGCAAGCCTTTCTTCTTAAGGCATCGGCTACCACGTTAGCCTTCCCGGGGTGATATTGAACACTGAGGTCATAATCCTTGATTAGTTCCAACCATCTTCGTTGCCTCATGTTCAATTCTTTCTGGGTGAAAATACACTTCAGACTTTTGTGATCGGTGTGTATCTCACATCGTTTCCCTAGAAGGTAATGTCGCCATGTCTTCAAGGCATGAACCACTGTTGCTAACTCAAGATCGTGAGTAGCGTAGTTCTCTTCATGAGGTCGTAGCTGCCTTGAGAGGTAAGCTATGACTCGTCCTTCTTGGATCAGAACGCTTTCCAATCCGGTTCGAGAGGCATCACAATATATCACGAACTCCTTGTGAATATCAGGTGTTGCCAGAACTGGGGCAGTGGTCAATCTCTTCTTGAGCTCTTGGAAGCTTTCCTCGCATTTTGGCGTCCATTCAAACTTCTTGTCCTTCTTCAGCAGCTGAGTCATTGGCCGGGCAATGGTAGAGAATCCTTCCACGAATTTGTGGTAATAGCCCGCAAGTCCGAGGAAGCTTCTGACTTCCTTGATGGTCGTTGGAGATTGCCATTGGGTCACAGCTTTGATCTTTGCGGGATCAACTGACAATCCTTCTTCGGTCAAGACATGACCTAAGAATCCAACTTTATGCAGCCAAAACTCACATTTGCTGAATTTGGCGTATAGTTGGTGCTCTCGAAGCTTGTCGACGACCATCCTCAAATGTTGCTCGTGCTCTTCCTCCGTCTTCGAGAAGATAAGAATGTCATCAATGAAGACGACAACAAACTTGTCCAAATATTCCATGAAGACTTTATTCATGAGATACATGAAGTAAGCTGGGGCATTGGTTAATACAAAGGACATGACCGTGCACTCGTACATGCCATATCTTGTTACAAATGACATCTTCGGAATATCTTGGGGTCTGATCTTCAGCTGGTAGTACCCAGATCTGAGGTCGATCTTGGAGAACACATTGGCTCCGCTGAGTTGATCAAACAGATCTTGGATCTTGGGAAGTGGATACTTCTTCTTAATTGTAACTTCATTGAGGGAACGGTAGTCTATGCATAAGCGGATGGTACCGTCCCTTTTTGCCACAAACAGAACAGGTGATCCCCGAGGGGAGGCACTTGGGCGGATAAATCCCTTCCTCAGCTGCTCTTCCAGTTGCTTCTTCAACTCGGCTAATTCTTCCGTCCCCATTCTATAAGGCTTCTTATAGATGGGTCCTTCCTCGGGCATGAGCTCGATGATGAACTCAATGTCCTGGTCAGGGGGCATTCCCGGTAGCTCATCCGGAAAGACAGCGGGATACTCGCATACTACCGGCACTTGCTCCAGTCCAACTTCAGACAGACAGTTGACTTGAGTGGTATGAGCAGAAGAGGAGTTGGAAGCAAACTTAACTTTGACTCCTTGGTCATTGGTCACAGTGACAGTCCGATTGGCACTGTCTAATAAGCCTTGGTGCTTGCTGAGCCAATTCATGCCTAGGATCACATCCAAGCCTTGTGTTCTCAGGACGATAAGGTCTGCTTGGAAATCTACCCCGTTAATGATGGTACTGACTCCCTTACAACCTATCTTGGCTCTCATCTTTGCTCTGGGGGTTTGTACCACCATGGGGTTATTCAGGGGTGTAGGGGTCATGCCACTTTTTAATGCAAATATTTGTGTGACAAATGAATGCGTGGCTCCAGAATCAAACAAGACAGTTGCAGGTGCTGAGTTGACAAGGAATGTAGCCAGCATGACGTCCGAGTCTTCCTGGGCTTCTGCAGCAGTGACGTGATTCACACGCCCCTTCCCATGGTTAGGCGGGTTGCGAGGAGCTTGGTTCCTTGGTGGCATCCCGCGGCCTTGTCCTGGGTTCTGCGCATTGGGGCGAGGGGCATCAGGCTTCTTGTTGGGGCACACCCTTGAGATGTGTCCTGACTGACCACATCCAAAGCAAGTGACTTGGTTCGGGTTGCTGATCTTGTTGCCACCACTGTTATTGGGGTTGAAAGCTGTCCTTGGGTTGGCATATTGCGGAGGCTGATAGTTGGTATGAGGTGTAGGAGCTCTTGGCTGTTGATAGATTGGCTTGACCGGGGCTGGCTGCCACGGGCGAGGCTTCTGGTTGCTAGAACTTCCCTTGCTGATCATCTTGCGCTTGCGAGTGTCTTCTAGAGCACGCCACTTGTCTTCAAGCATGAGTGCTTTGTTCACTAGTTCAGGGAAGGTTGGGCAATCACACACGACAAGCGAGTATTGCAGAGTCTGAATGAGGCCTTCCATGAAGCGCTCCCTTTTCGCAGCATCGGTGCTGACATCTTCAGGGGCATACCTTGACAGAACACGGAACTTCTGCATGTACTCCTTGACAGTGCCACTTCCTTGCTTCAGGGCTCGAAACTCATGCTTTTTGATAGCCATGATTCCGAAAGGAATATGGGCCTTGCGGGATTCTTCCTTGAAGTTATACCAAGTGATGTCTTTCCCTGCATGCATGACCTTGACTCCATCCCACCAAGCTCTAGCAGTCCCCCCGAGGCAGTGGGCAGCATAAGCCACCTTCTCGCGGTCTTCGGTGCATCTGACTAGTTCCAGCAAGTCCTCAATGGTGCGGACCTAGTCGTCTACATCCAGGGGTTCAGCAGTCTCGATGAAGGTTGGCGGTGCATTCTTCTTGAAGTCTGCCAACGTGGAACGTCCATTGCCATTCCCCGCCGGTTGGCGGTTGTTGGTGACAGCTTGAGCAATCATCTGGAGGGCTGCGGTGTTGGCTTGGCATTCTTCTCGGAAGGCTTGGAGAAGCTGAGCCATGTCCAAGTTCGGGGGAGGTGGTGGTGGAGCTTGGTCGTGGGTTTGGTCTTGGCCGGCCTCTGATTGGGCGGATGCTCCGGCTTCGGGCTGCTGGGTAAAGGTACCAGTATGAGTTACAACAGGCATCCTGTTGGAGCGATAAAGGCCCCATGATTTGGAATGAAGATAGGAAGCAATAAAGATGGGTGCCTAGTAAGGGGGTGGGTGTGACACTAAAAATTTTCATGCAAGGGCCAAAAGGGCCAAACACATTCATTAAAATCCAAATGGGTGATGCAATCGTTTACATATTCCCGAAGGGAAGATACGACGTACATCCAAACACAACAAAAGCAAATACTAGATGGCTTCATATGAACCATACAAGGACTCGACTTCGCATAGGGGTGACACGACCTATCCTACCATAGAGGTCACGAGCTGGCATATCCGAGTTGCGAATAATGCCTAAGCGGCGGAATGCTCGGTCGCGTATTCTGGCTCTTCTGGGTCTTCCTCCTTGTCTTCATCTGTCTCGGCCCCCCTATCACTTGAGGGTGTGGGGGAGTGGAGCAGTTGGATACGGCGGTGTTTTGTCGGTGGTGCAGGGAAAAGCTTGAGATATTCCCTTGCCGTCATACGACGTTGCTGGGGTGGTTCTTCATCCTTGAAAGTTACATCTCGTGAGGGCCTTCCGCCTTGATACGCGATAGCAGACCGCCCGGGAGGCGCACCTTCCTTATTGACCCTATCCATCTTCTCTTGTGCTCAACGAAGAAGTGCCTTGGTCTTGTGGAGTTCTTCTTGGAGCTTCATTGATTCCGAGGCCAAATCTTGTGCCAAGCTGTCAGCACATAGGCTGAAGTAGGTCTGGAATCGAAGTGGAAGTCCTTCCTTCAGTGGAGGGGCTTGCGCGCTGCTTTCATCTTCACCTTCCTTCCGGTAAGGCAAGAAGCGGGTTGTCATCTTGGCTGCCATCTCCGGAAGAAGTTCTCGGAGACGGGTCAGTGCCTTGAGTGCAGCAGCCTCTACAGCGAGGGGTAGTGTTGCCATCTGGGGTCCCTCGAGGAACTAACTTGTGGGAGGATCGTTTTCCTTCACGATCACTTCCACATGGTACTCCACCTCCGTGTCCTTAACCTAATGCTCATGGTAGGTGAGGATGGGTGCTCGGTGCAACTGGCACTCCTGGAGGCTATCCTCGAAAAGCAAGGGGAACCCAGTGGTCAGGTGCTCTTCAGGTACAACGTCCATCAACAAAGGTTGAATAGGAGAGGTTAATAAGCTGATGATATCTCAGGTTTGGTAAGGTTTTGAAAAGAAGAGAGGTTCAGAAGGTTTACGAAAAGGGTCTCGTCCTAACTAACGCCCATGCTAACTAAGGCTAACTACAGTCAGGATGGCTCTGGTACCATCTTTGTGGGGACACCGACTTAAGAGTCGAGATCACCGAATGCACGTGTACAGTGATCCTAGAGATCAATGCTCACTGAACACACATAAGCTGAATAAAAAGAGTCTTACGTCCATACATACCATCTTACACAAATTATGACCATTATGGCCAAGTCTTACATAGATAAAGCCTCACAGGCTGAATAGAAAATAAACTCGAATAGCGGAAGTCCTCGTAGATAAGTAGAACCCATGCCATCTGCCTTAACCCTACAGGTATTCTGACTGGGAAAGCGTCCTAGTTTGCATGTTCGTCTCCATAGAATTCTTCTTCAAATTCCTGCTCCTCCATGCCTGGCCAATTAAATAACCAGTGGCAAGCCAATGAGTACTTTGAATGTACTCGCAAGCAACCCATGATTTGGTTCAAGGTAACAATGCAAATTATACAACAATAAGCAACCTAGATACAAGCTAGCTAAGTTATTCTACCATTGTGAAACATGCATCAATGTACTTGGGTAACCTCGAAGACAGGTTACAGATATCAACATGAATAGAGTTCAATTCATTATCAATGAGTCAAGTCACCATCTCGACTCAACACACACACATACTTCCACCGAGATTGTAAAATTCTGGACATAGTTTAAGTAGCACCTTTCAACTGTCCATGATCGTGGACACGGCTATTCGAATAGTTTTACACTCTGAAGAGGTTGCACACTTTACCCACAAGATCCGGGAAGCTTTCGTGTCACCCACGACCCCGCAGTACCTCAAGTACTCGGGGGAAGCACCCAGTCATTACCTTTCCCTAGACAACACTAACATAGGGTCCACTCGTTGGTTCACGGCCCTCGTGTACAAACGATAGATCATGGGACTTGCCCTTTTTACAATGTCACACATACACGAAGGGACGAACGGTGTGTCTGGTGCCCTGTAAAAACAGTCATGGTCGCCTATCCAAGCACGACCCCGTCCCGGGAGTGACCTCAAGTCTCCCCAGTCACTAGTGATGTGGGCACCATGCTAGTATCAGCCTAAGTAATCAATAATGCCCCGTCCCATAAGGGGTAGAGTGGTTGCACATGTTTGGTTGGGACGGTAATCACACATAAATCTAATCCATCATTTTACCCACACACGAGATCTTTCTTGGCACACCACTTCTTCCACAAGTGATGACCTAACTCAACATCACCCTTGGGCATTAGGGCCACCCGATGGGGTTTTCAAAAAGAATGCAACCACGAAGGATTCATGGATATGGGTGAAAGTGATAATAAAAACAGAAAAACCAAAGTGCTCAGAAAAATGTCAACTTATTTTTATAAAATACTAGAGGTAAAACTAAGATGGCAAAAATTCTTAGTTTGGAATTTGGAGTGACATAATGGGGTATATGTATTTTTGAACAGAGGCTTTAGTGTTCAAAATTAAATTTAAATTTGAACAGAATAGGAAAGGTTCATGGATATGGGTGAAAGTGATATCATTAAATAGGTTGGAATTTTACAAGTTTTTAGGAACTGGAATTAATTCATTTGGATAAATATTTAATCATGTGGAATTATTTATAAAACTGACAAAAAAGAAAAAGGGAAAATGGCACTGTGCCACTGGGCCAGAAAGGCCACAGTGCAGCAGGCCCAGGGGGGAAGCAGCCCAGCGCACTGGTGCCTGTGCGCGCGCCAGGTTTCAAACCTAACAGGCGGGGCCTAGGCGACAACGAGAGGAGAGAGAGGCGAGGGAGAGGAGAGTATGACAGGCGGGGCCTGCCTGTCATCCCTAACCCTCCGGCAGAGGGCCGGCGAGCTCACCGACGGCGATGCAGGGCACGGCGAGGGCAGGCGAGGGCAGGGACGGAGTCCGCATGGAGTCGCCGTTCGGGTGGTGGTGGAGGCAGGCGAACGGCGAGGTGCCGTGGGCCCGTGCGCTGGCGAGCTTCTGCCCGTTGCCACAGGGCTCGGGAGGAGCTGGGGCAGTGTTTGTCGTGTTGCTGGATGCGGTCCAGAGCCGGGGAGAAGAAGAGAGAGAGCAGGAGGAGTCCAGAGCAGCGCGCCTGCGAGGAGGCTCATTGGAGCTCTCGGGCCGCCGTCGCGCGTGCGAGCTGGGGCAGGAGGAGGGAGAAGGAGGAGGGGACAGGGCCGTGGCGTGCTGCGGACATCGAGGCACCTCGACTGGCGCGAGGGGGAGGCTCGAGGTGGTCGGGCGTTGCGGATTGGAGGAGGCTACAATGCGGGAGCGCACTGTAGCGTGCTCCAGAGCACCCATATGGCCGGCATGGCCGTGTCCCACGCGCTCTGGGCGCGGCCACTGTGTCCATTGGCTCTAGGGGGAGTAAACAACGTAGGAGAGGCATTGGATGCCAGGGAAGGCTTCTAGAAGAAAAGAGGGCTGAGATAGAATGGTGAAAACTGCTATCCAGAGTGCAATTTGGGGTTTTACCCCTACTCAATCATTGAGCTGAGGCCAGGGGAGAGTTACTGGATGTGGGTGAGGACTAGGAGGAGCTGTGGTAAAAAGTTGGGCTCAAGGAGAACAAGGAAAGAGGTGAAAGTGGTCACTTTGGGAAATCACCAGAAGGTGTTTGATGTGGTTTTGAGCAACCAAATGATTTCTACTAGACATGAGACTTAACAGGATTAAATGGCTTATAGAAATAGGGTGTTCCACCAAGTTTGGGCTCATTTGAAGAAACTTGCCAATGTAACATTGGTGAACCCTAGAAATCAACACAAATGGTTTCACCAAGTTTGAGTTAAGCAAATCATCCCTCCTTGATGCACCACTTGGTGTAGTGTTATCATTTGGGGTTGTGATCATGCCCACAAAGTTTGAAGTCCCAAGTAAAAAGTTGGTAATGTAAAGTTGTTCAAATTTGAATTTGAACAGAAATGGTTTTGAGGTACTCTAATTAAGTTACCCTTCTCCAAAACTTGTGCCATTTGTTCTAGATGCATTATTAGACCATTTCAGCATGTTTACCAAGTTTGAGAGCATTTGGACACGTTTGGCAATGTAAAGTTGCTCAAACTTCAAGAATGGACAGAATGGTTTTGAGGGGTTTTGATGAGGTTTCTTGCTTCCCAAGGCATGGGGCTTGGCAAGATCATCAAATATGTCATATATGACATGATAGAATTTCCCTGCAATTTTTAGAGAATATTTCCTTTGTAAATATTTCAAAAGCTTGAAATATCTAGAAAGGGTTTCTGAGGGATTTGTCCAATATTTTGAACATGACCAAGTGTTGAAACCCTTATATATGGAAAATATATGTCCTAAGAGTCTCTCTAAATTTTGGCAAATATTTTTGAAATAGTTAAATAATTTTTCCCTATTAAAGACCATTTCTGGCCTTAAGAAAAGCTTTTTAAATAAAATAGGAAAATAACTTTTAAAATTATATTTTTGTGGTTTATGGGAGTCCTATATCTACTAGGTTTCAAATATACTCTTTGAAATATTTTTCTCACCCTAAATCAAGCACTTGAAGTGCAAACCTCAATCCAGGGGTTTTTGGAAAACTAATTTTTGAAAATACTTTTTGGCCAAATTATTTTTGTAAGAAAATACTATACTGTTATATACACTTGGTATGATCATTGGGCAGAAGTTTGCGGTAGGGAGATGAAATATACAAGAGGGAGTAGTTGACTTTAAAGAGCACTTGAAACTCATAGAGAGAAAAACTTAATTCCAAATTAAAGCCAAATGATGCCAAAAAAAATTCTTTGTCCAAATTTTCATGCTTTATTAATGAAAATGACATGTTACAAAATGCAGGGTGTGACACATAATTTCTTTGGGCACTATCTAGAGTTTTACTAGCATACTGGATAACATTCAATTTCTTATCAACTCTTTGCCCTAAGACAGCACCTACAGCATAATCTCTAGCATCGCACCTAATCTCAAAGGGTAAATTCCAGTAAGGAGGCTGGACAATAGGTGCAGAGATCAATGCTTTCTTAAGTATTTGAAATGTTTCTAGACAATCATCATCAAAGACAAAAGGAATATCTTTTTGTAAGAGATTAGTCAGAGGCCTGGAGATTTTAGATAAGTCCTTTATGAACCTCCTATAAAACCCGGCATGACCAAGGAAACTTTGTATACCTTTGATGTCCTTAGGGCATGGCATCTTTTCAATAGCATCAACTTTAGCTTTGTCAACTTCAATACCTCTTTCAGAAATTTCATGTCCCAGGACAATGCCTTCATTAACCATAAAGTGGCACTTCTCCCAATTCAAGACAAGATTAGTGTCTTCACATGTCTGCAAAACTCGATCATGGTTGTTTAAGTAATCATCAAAAGAAGTTCCGTAAACGGAGAAATCATCCATGAAAACCTCAACAATCTTTTCACAAAAATCAGAGAATATAGCCATCATGCATCTTTGAAAATTAGTAGGTGCATTACATAAACCAAAAGGCATACGTCTATAAGCAAAGGTATTGAAAGGACAAGTAAAAGTGGTATTTTCTTGATCCCCTTTTGACACAGGTATTTGAGAGAAACCAGAATAACCATCTAGAAAGCAAAGTGACTATGTTTGGATAACCTTTCTAGCATTTGATCGATAAAAGGCAAGGGGTAATGATCTTTCTTAGTAGCTTTATTTAACTTACGGAAATCAATTACCATCCTATAACCTGTAACTATTCTTTGCGGGATTAATTCATCTTTATCATTAGGAACGACAGTCATACCTCCCTTCTTAGGGACACAATGGAAACTACTTGCCCACTGGCTATCAGCAACTGGATAGATAGTACTGCCTCTAGAAGCTTTAGTATTTCCTTCCTTACAACTTCTTTCATCTTAGGATTTAACCGTCGTTGATGAACAATAACCGGTTTAGCATTTTCTTCCAATTTTATCATGTGTTGGCATAAAGTGGGACTAATGCACTTAAGATCATCCAGAGTATATCCAATAGTAGCACGGTGCTTATTCAGAGTTTTCAATAATTTTTATTCTTCCTGCTCTGAAAGGTTAGCACTAATAATAATAGGATATATCTTCTTTTCATCAAGATAAACATACTTAAGATTATCAGGTAGAGGTTTAAGTTCAAACACGGGATCACCCTTGGGTAGAGGAGGATCCCCTAGGATTTCAACGGGCAAGTTATTTTTCAATACGTGTCCCTGATTAAAGAATATTTCATCTATTTCCCTTCTCTCATTCGTATGCATATCATTTTCATGGTGTAGCAAGTATTGTTCTAAAGGATCATTAGGAGGCACAGCAATAGAAGCAAGACCAATAATTTCATCCTTACTAGGTAGTTCTTTATCAAGGTGTTGTCTGCGGAATTTAGAAAAGTTAAAATCATGAGACATGTCCCCTAATCCAACAGTAACAATATCTTTCACGCAGTCTATCTTAGCATTAACAGTATTCAAGAAGGGTCTACCAAATATAATTGGACAAAATTCATCTTGTGGGGAACTAATAACAAGAAAATCAGCAGGGTATTTAACCTTCCCACACAATACTTCAACATCTCTAACAATCCCAACTGGTGAAATATTGTCTCTATTAGCTAGCTTAATAGTAACATCAATCCCTTCTAGCTCAACAGGTGTAATGTCATGCGTAATTTCTTGATATAAGGTATGAGGGATAATACTCGCACTAGCACCCACGTCACATAAACCATGATAACAATGATCTCCTATCTTAACAGAGATGACAGGCAAGCCTACAATGGGTCTATGTTTATTCCTAGCATTGGGTTTGGCTATTCTAGTAGACTCTTCTTGGAGGTAAATAACATGTCCATCTAAATCTT
>LR738715.1:495645343-495671183 GCA_902687465.1 Secale cereale
ATTTAACTTACGGAAATCAATTACCATCCTATAACCTGTAACTATTCTTTGCGGGATTAATTCATCTTTATCATTAGGAACGACAGTCATACCTCCCTTCTTAGGGACACAATGGAAACTACTTGCCCACTGGCTATCAGCAACTGGATAGATAGTACTGCCTCTAGAAGCTTTAGTATTTCCTTCCTTACCACTTCTTTCATCTTAGGATTTAACCGTCGTTGATGAACAATAACCGGTTTAGCATTTTCTTCCAATTTTATCATGTGTTGGCATAAAGTGGGACTAATGCACTTAAGATCATCCAGAGTATATCCAATAGTAGCACGGTGCTTATTCAGAGTTTTCAATAATTTTTATTCTTCCTGCTCTGAAAGGTTAGCACTAATAATAATAGGATATATCTTCTTTTCATCAAGATAAACATACTTAAGATTATCAGGTAGAGGTTTAAGTTCAAACACGGGATCACCCTTGGGTAGAGGAGGATCCCCTAGGATTTCAACGGGCAAGTTATTTTTCAATACGAGTCCCTGATTAAAGAATATTTCATCTATTTCCCTTCTCTCATTCGTATGCATATCATTTTCATGGTGTAGCAAGTATTGTTCTAAAGGATCATTAGGAGGCACAACAATAGAAGCAAGACCAATAATTTCATCCTTACTAGGTAGTTCTTTATCAAGGGGTTGTCTGCGGAATTTAGAAAAGTTAAAATCATGAGACATGTCCCCTAATCCAATAGTAACAATATCTTTCACGCAGTCTATCTTAGCATTAACAGTATTCAAGAAGGGTCTACCAAATATAATTGGACAAAATTCATCTTGTGGGGAACTAATAACAAGAAAATCAGCAGGGTATTTAACCTTCCCACACAATACTTCAACATCTCTAACAATCCCAACTGGTGAAATATTGTCTCTATTAGCTAGCTTAATAGTAACATCAATCCCTTCTAGCTCAACAGGTGTAATGTCATGCGTAATTTCTTGATATAAGGTATGAGGGATAATACTCGCACTAGCACCCACGTCACATAAACCATGATAACAATGATCTCCTATCTTAACAGAGATGACAGGCAAGCCTACAATGGGTCTATGTTTATTCCTAGCATTGGGTTTGGCTATTCTAGTAGACTCTTCTTGGAGGTAAATAACATGTCCATCTAAATCTTGTACCAAGAGATCTTTAACCATAGCAACACTAGGTTTAACTTTAATTTGCTCAGAGGGTGCAGGTGTTCTAGTATTACTCTTACGAACTACAGTTGGAGCTTGAGCATGATCCTTTATCCTAACAGGCAAAGGTGGTTTCTCAATATAAGCAGTAGGAATGATAGGATCAACATTATAAGTAATAGTCTTTTCTTCAACTTTAATAGGTTCAACTACCTTTACTTCAATAGGGGATGGTATTTAAACCATTTCTCCTTGGGGGGATCAACATGAGTAGCAAATGATTCACAGAAAGAAGCTACTATATCAGAGTCAAGTCCATATTTAGTGCTAAACTCACGGAAAACATCGGTATCCATAAAATCCTTAACACAATCAAACTTAGGGGTCATACCTGACTCCTTACCTTTGTCGAGATCACAATCCTCAGAGTTGCGTTTAATTCTTTCCAATAAGTCCCATTTGAATTCAATTGTCTTCATCATAAAAGATCCAGAAGAAGAAGTATCGAGCATGGAGCGATTATTGAGAGAAAGACGAGCATAAAATTTTTGAATGATCATTTCTCTTGAGAGCTCATGATTGGGGCATGAATATAACATTGACTTAAGCCTCCCCCAAGCTTGAGCGATGATTTCTCCTTCGCGAGGCCCCAGTAATAACGATCACGATGAACCTGGTGCATAGGGTAGAACTTCTGATGAAATTCCATCTTCAGACGATTATAGTTCCAAGATCCAATATCATGACATAGCCTAAACCATGTCAATGCATCTCCCTTCAAAGATAAAGGGAAGACCTTCTTCTTGATAACATCCTTGGGTATACCAAAGGCGCTTCACTCCGCGGCACCGGCGCCAGAAAAGAGTCTTGGTGACCCACAAGAGTATTGGATCTATCGTAGTCCTTTCGATAAGTAATGATAGGCAGTTTTCACTAAGGTATTTTCTGCAAGCACTGAAATTATAGGTAACAAATAGTTTTGTGATAAGGTAATTGGTAGCAAGTGACAAAAGGTAAAAGTAAAAAGGTACACCAAGGTGGCCCAATCCTTTTTGTAGCGAAGGACAAGCTTGGACAAACTCTTATATAAAGGAAAGCGCTCCTGAGGACACACAGGAATTATCGTCAAGCTAGTTTTCATCAAGATCATCTGATTCGCGTTCGGTACTTTGATAATTTGGTATGTGGGTGGACCGGTGCTTGGGTGCTGTCCTTACATGGACAAGCCTCCAACTTATGATTAACCTCTAATGCAAGCATCTACAACTACAAAAGAAGTATTAAGGTAAACCTAACCAGAGCCTGAAACATATGGATCCAAATCAGCCCCTTACGAAGCAACACATAAACTAGGGTTTAAGCTTCTGTCACTCTAGCAACCCATCATCTAATTATTACTTCCCAATGCCTTCCTCTAGGCCCAAATAATGGTGAAGTGTCATGTAGTCAACGTTCACATGAAACCACTAGAGGAGAGGCAACATACATCTCAACAAAATATTGAACGAAGACCAAATTCACATGACTACTTATAGCAAGACTTCTCCCATGTCCTCAAGAACCAAAGTAACTACTCACAAGACATAATATTGTTCATGATCAGAGGGGTATTAATATTCATAATGGATCTGAACATATGATCTTCCACCAAGTAAACCAACTAGCATCAACTACAAGGAGTAATGAACACTACTAGCAACCCACAGGTACCAATCTGAGGTTTGGGTACAAAGATTGGATACAAGAGATGAACTAGGGTTCGAGAGGAGATGGTGCCGGTGAAGTTGTTGATGAAGATAGCCCACCCCAAGATGGGAGAGTTGTTAGTGATGACGGCGGTGACGATTTCCCCATCCCGGAGGGAAGTATCCCCGACAGAACAGCTCTGCCGGAGCCCTAGATTGGTTTCTGCCTCGGTTCCGCCTCAAGACGGTGGCGTCTGGTCCCAAAAGCCTCCTTATGATTTGTTCCAGGTCAAAACACCTCATATAGGAGAAGATGGGCATCGGGGGGCCTTCGGGGGGACCACGAGACAGGGGGCGCGCCCCCACCCTCATGGACAGCCGGTGGCCCCCCTCGTGAACTTCTTCCGCCAGATATATTTTATAGGTTCCCAAACAGAGTTCTGTGGAGTTTCGGAGCTTTTGGAGTTGTGTAGAATAAGTTTCCAGAGTTTGCTCCTTTTCCAACCCAGAATTCCTGATGCCGGCATTCTCCCTCTTCATGTAAACCTTGTAAAATAAGAGAGAAAAGGCATAAGTATTGTGACAAAACATATAATAATAGCCCATAATGCGATAAATATAAACATATAAGAATGATGCAAAATGGACGTATCAGACGGCGTAGTTGAACTGGCTCGGGTACGGACGGCTCGACCTCGGCTTCAACTACTAGCCGTGGAGGGCGTTGCGGTTGAGGTTGCGGTGGACAACAACGTCGGGGTATCGGCTCCGGCATGATGGAGGAGGGCGGCAGTTGATGGATGGAATGGGGTGGCGGACGTAGGACGCCGTGGTGTCGCCGCAGGTGGAGAGGTAGTTTTCATGCACACGAAGTACGAATGGGGAATCAGACGGGTGGGCGGGGAGAGGGGGGAGAAGCATGTTTCGGGTCTGGGACGCGCTTGTTTTTGTCTTTTTTGAACAGAAGATGGCACGCGCTTGTTTGAAATTTGCGGAAAGTACAAACTTTGCACCCCTCTTAAATATCGAACCTACTACGGGTCGGAGGTAGGATGGTAATCCCAGGTGTCGCAAATAGTAGGCGAGAGCGATTTCGGCCATGTGCATGTGTGCTTAGGCGACCATTGTGTATGAATGTTTTTCGGAGGCGGTTGCGTGGCGTCTAGATGAAGCTACGAACCTACCCCGGTTTAGACCTTTGGACGTCGGGCTGGTAGGTTTCATGGGTCGGAGTTATTAGAAAAGTAATTTCCATGTACTACTAAACATTGGTGTCACGCGGTTTCGGGCGAGTGGAGGCTCTTTTGGCGCTTTGTTCGAAATTTTGAAACAGAAGCATTCACGTTTAGAGTACTCTTGAACTTTGAGGATTGACCTAAATAGACAATGTTAAATTTAACCTTGTATGTTCTAAAACCTCATTAAATTATCCGCTTCGTTTTGAAATTTTTACACTTGAAAATCCTATAACTACGATTATTTTGGAATGGAGGAGCTAAATTAGAATCAATTTTGTACACGACTAAATATGCTATTATGTACAAAATCAGAGCAAAGATTGGTGCCCCCATAATTTAGGTATGATTTACAAATGCCATGATATCAAATTCAAATAATTGAATGGATTTCATGTTGAATTCAATTTTTTAAACCACCTTAAGTTGAATTCAAATGTATGCAAGTCCATAGGTAGCTATTTATAATGTTCATTGTGTAA
This sequence comes from Secale cereale, assembly GCA_902687465.1. Lineage (NCBI taxonomy): Eukaryota > Viridiplantae > Streptophyta > Magnoliopsida > Poales > Poaceae > Secale > Secale cereale. Next base: position 495,649,930 of record LR738715.1, read on the forward strand.
CTTTCTTATGTATAATGTGCTTTACACACACAACATGAACTATACTCACGTTTATATTCGATTGCTAAAGGGATGCATTGTCTGGAGTTCAAAATACTAACTATGTGGATCAATTGTGTCGAATAATAACATAGACATGCTCAAATTCCATAGAATCTAGATGTCGGATGGATCAATGAGCGTTCCTTACGCAAATTGCAAATATCATGATCCCACCCTAATATTTGGATACAATTTATATCTTTAATCAATGTGTACAGCAGTCTTGTACGTGTAGTTTCACTCTCCATCGGAGGTCTCTCACACATGCTCACACTCTCTCTACCGAGGTGCCTTTCTCGCACACATGCTCTCGATATAACCCTCCCACCCTCTCGTAACCATTTACGACTGTTTTCACTAACCTTTATCACAAGCACTCGCCCTCTCGCAAGCATACACGCGCACAATCCTCATCGACCCTTTCTATATACATAGACCTGCCTACGTGTCTCCTGGACGCACATTATCTTTAGGCCTGTCTCTCACTCATTGTCTCACACATCTCTTCCTAATCGACGAGAATGATTCTAGTAGAGCATTCTGTAGGATGCACCTTAAAGTTAGGTTGGATGAATAGTAATATCAGAGATAAAGGGGTTACCTTAGTCCGAGAACCTAGGGTTACAAAACCTAGCCTGCTTTGTCAATGGACAAAGAGTCCTTCACAATTAAGTTATCTTTGTCTTGTACGACTAGTCATCCATGGGTCTCCCTAAATGTGTCATAGGCCGACCAATGTGGCGCGAGACGGAACCAAACGAAGGGCCTCACCTCGACCCACCGGACATAACGCGGTGACACACCCTCTGCCCCCACGTCTCATTATCTTCTCACACCCACACATACCAACACAGACACCACACACAAAAAAATGCTCTTGGTGCCTCTATCCACTCCCCCCTTGCATATACACACTCAAGGGAATCTCTATCCGTGACGTCATATTCATCTCTCTCTCTCTAGACCACTCTCATTTCTCGTGCTATCTCTCCCACGCCCCCCTGCCGGCCCGTATATCCATGCCTCTCTCGAATACGTAATACACACACATACCTCTCTAGGCCCTACCAAATGCATCAACTACACATTCACACATGTTACATCACGTACCCCATTGATCTAAAAAGCCCTCTCTTCCCGTCTATTTCGCATACAACATTCCTTTTGAATAAAGTGTGGCCAAAAACATATTTTAGAATTTCTACATATATACAACATTACAAAGTTGTATGGAGGAGTATGAACGCTTGCATCGCATGGTGCCCACAATGATATTTATTCCGCACTGTGAATTTGTATATTTTATACTATATATAAAGTTAGCCATAGTAAAGAGAAACGAAGAGCATCTCTCTCCCCATCGCATACCCCCCCCCCTCTACGCCCCTTTCACATACGCACACAAACTATCTCCAAGTCCTCTAAAAGTAACCCCCCAACACATTCATGCATGTTTCATCTTTCTCTCGCGACATATACAATGAAGATAATTGTATTTGAAGCGAAAGCACGGTACGTACATTGGACTTCAGAATCCACTCATTACGGTCACCATTTACGTTTTGTGGTTATTATACAGTCACGGGCTCACCGTACAACTCTGTATTTGGTCAAGACACGACTAGTTGACCAGTTAAATGCTCCATGTGGCACCTCTAGTGTTGCATCACATTATCTCACTACCATCGGGCCCACTGTTCAGCTTGTATCTACTCTACATCTACACTCTTATAAAATACTAGCAAGATGCCCATGCGTTGCACGGAACATCAAGATGCATTTGTATGAGTAGTTTATCTTGTGGGAGAAAAGGATGAACAAGGGAAGGCCTTATTTGCAAGTGTGGAGAGGGGTGTGGGTATCTTTTTGGAAAATTAACATACTTTCCTTCCTATCCGCCAGATATATATCGGACGACCTATATTGCAGGATGGCAGGCACACGATCATCACCGAATCTTATAAAAAGCATAGTCGGTGATGATCGTGTGCCTACCATCCTGCAATATAGGCTGTCCGATTTATATCTGACGGATAGGAAAGAAACTATGATAATTTTGCAAAAAGGTACCCACACACCTCTCCACATTTGCAAATAAGGTCTTCCCTCGTTCATCCTTTGCTCTCTCAAGATAAACTAGTCATACAAATGCATCTTGATGTTACGTGCAATGCATGGGCATCTTGCTAGTAAGAATGAAAACAAATGGCAACAAAATATTGGACGGTGGTTCGAAGTCATGACCGCAGGCACAACGGACAAGGTGGCCTTGTATTGGTATGCTGAGCCGTCTGTTTTAACACAAAGGAGCTGGTGTGGTGATTATAAACACACGCACGCATGCACACGAACTACATGCACGCAACACTCACACGAACACATGCACCCACGCACGCACGCAACACTCACACGTACACACGCAGCCACGCACGCACGCAACACTCACACGCACACACACACATATATGCACACACCAGTACTCCACACGACCAACACACACTCTCACACTCAAGTGCTCAACCTACACGTCCATGTGCACACATCAGGCCGTGATAGACACATACACAACCAGGTGATTCCAGCGCACGGGGTGGAGTCTTGTCACGCCTGTGTAAATTCGTGTTTATCTGACCTTTTCCCTAGGCAAACTGACAGGTGGGACCCACTAGGAACGTGTTCAATTAAACTAGTCAACATGCTGCCACACAGAGTATTTGGCGGGTCAAGAGAGTGCAATCCGATGCCGAACCGTGAGCAAGTGACCGTATAATCACCGCAAAAAGTATATAGTGATCGTAATCAGCTTATTCTGAAGTTCGGTGAACGTATTACGTTTTTCTCTCTGTAGGCTCTCCAAAACTACATCTCTACACGTTCTTGCATGTTGCATCTAACAACTATGCAATACAGCGCCACTACTACACTCTAACACAATAAATCATATGTGTTTTTAGTTTTACTAGATATCATATTGTTACTTAATTATTCAGTTTGCATACATTAAAATTGCCTTCGAAATGTATGGCCAGTATCATATACCGCGCGGGAAAAATCCCGCCCTTTCATTTTTAATCAGGTTTGTATCGATGGATCATGCGAAACAGGAAAACTATAGTATTATATACAGTACAAGTGACAGTTCACTAGGCTGTCGTGTCATGTACTCCTCCGTCGTAAGAGTGGAGCGCTCGCTTTCATAAATCTTCTAGTCCCTTTCGCTGACATGTGGGGCATCAAGCTACCGGGTCCACGTGCCATACCGGAATACAGTGCAGAGGAGCCGGGATGAAGCACCCAGTCATGGCACCGACATAGTAATGAGCATGAGGCGTCAAATCACAAAGTTGCACCTTTCCCACAGTTAAGTTGGAGGGACGGAAGTAATAATGCTAAAAAAGAAGAAGTTGGAGGGACAAAGTAGCCATCATTTCACTCGTTGCTGAATCCGCTTCTCCCTCATCTTCTTCAAGTTAACCACGTCTTGCTTCTGTCGTTGTTCTGCCTCATGTGGGAAGAGGATCGGCTTGGTGAAGCACTGACATGTGGGACCACATGTTAGCAAACTGCCAGGACAACATCCTCTAAAAATAAGAAACCCCCCCACCATCCGCGTGGCAAAATCACCTCCTTCTTACTAATCTTGATTCTATAATTTTTTAGATCAATATAATTAAGATTTGTATAGATAACACACATGAGCAAAACCAAGTGGTACGATTAAGGGCATCCAAAATGTGTAGCCAAATGTGAAAATAGCTTTTGGCATCATGGCAACCATTGTGGACGGTGTTGCCAAAGCCAAGAGGATGGAACCGAAGCTCCCTGATTGATTGACTAAAGGAATAGAAAAATGCAACGTCTCTCCTCTTTCTCCCATGCTTGGACGCATGTAGAGTATAAAGGACAGAGTCTACCTCCCCTGTCCCTTCTATCACAAATCACAAAGTAGTGAGGCGTAAAATCACAAAGCACGGACGAAGCAACCATCATTTCACTCTTCGCTGACTCCACTTTTCCATCGTCTTCTTCGAGAAACCATCTCACCGCACTAAGCTGGACGGACGACGCTATTGTGTACGAGTAGTACTAGTACATTTACGCGTCCTTTGGTTCTACGGACTTCCTGGATGCAAATAAGGAGGTTGTCTCGGTTGGCAGGCGGCACTTGCGAATGACTTACCGTGGTCTCCCTCAATGGCGTTCTCCGTCAAACGCACTTCGCCAAACCACAACGTTCGAGATATCGTCGACGTCACCGCAATGGGGAAGGAAGTCAAATATAGTTACTACCTCCATTTTTTTTGTACACAAGGCCAGTATATCAATATTACAATTTCCAAAAGGCCACTAACACTAATTGAGGCAAAATTGATGGGGCTTGCCTCGTCCTAGCAACCAAGGACATTAAAATCCCCTGCATGCATGTGGAAGTGAGAAGGTTGGTTTGCATGGCGCTGCATTAATCAAGCGATGATGAGTGAGATGGTTAGCACTTTGGGCTTTGGAGAAAAAAATACGCATTAATTGACACGTGAAACGAGGATTTGTATCGATTAATCCCGCGAAGGAAAACCCCACCTTTCTTTTTTAACACTAGTACTCCTAGTACGTAGTACTACCTCCATCCTGGTTTATTGGTCCTCATCGTATTTCATGCCAAATTTTGACCATAAATTTAACTAACAAAATGTTCATGCATGTCACAAAAAAATATATCATTGGAAACTATGTTCAAATACAAATCTAACGATACAATTTTTGTTAACATGCATTAATATTTTGTTAGTTAAATATTTAGTCAAATTTTGGCACAAATTTCAAGGAGGACCAATAAACCAAGATAGAGGTAGTACTACGTACTTATCCTGTTTGGGTCAAGGCCTTGCATTTCCTTACTTCGCCACACATTTTTCCAAGCTTGCCTAAAGTTTTAAAAATGAAAAGGAGGTACACTTGCGCATGGCTGTCGCTATCGCACCGCACCCTCACACGGTCGCTCCTGCACGCCGCGGTCGCACCGCACGCTCACATGCATAGTCGCTCCTGCACTCCGTAAACCAAACCAAGGGAACACACCCTCACTGACACGTGCCGTCGCATGTGAACAAACCAAACTCAGCCATCCTACCGCTGACATATAATTTTGGTTCATAGAGTGTGTTTATCCAACTGCATGTTGGGGAGTATCCGTACGGCCCGTGCGGTGGTCTCTTGGGGAAGAAGAAGAGGTGAGGAAGAAGGGTTAGGAGACGTAGGATATTCATCCAACCGCCTGAAATGGTAGTCTGACCCAAGTCAGGAAACATGCATAACAATATATGTTTTTACAGAGCAAAAGATCCATGAAACAACAACATAAAGAAAAACTATCACTGTTCGCGGAACGAGACGGCCTCGTCGGCTTTGGCTGCCGGCGCGAACCAGCCATAGTTGCCGACGTGTGTCTCCGCACCGTGGTTGTCCTCGGCCTCTAGCTACTCGTTCATGCGGAGTGTGCGGGCACTCTGCACGGACGAAAGCACCGCCCAGTTCAAGTCGAGGTCATCCGGTTCCGCCTGCAGGAGGGCCTCGATGGCAGCGGCATCCGCGTGCTCGACGTCGAGTCGAGCCTCTGCCGCCCAGTTCAAGTCCAGGACGTCTGGTTCCGCCTGCAGGAGGGCCTCGATGAAAGCGGCATCCGCGCGCTCCGCGTCGACTTGAGCCTCTGCCGCACGATTCAAGTCCAGGACGTGCGGTTCCGCGTGCAGGAGGGCCTCGATGGCAGCGGCATCCGCGCGCTCCGCCTCAAGTTGAGCCTCCGCCGCCCATTTCACATCCATGACATCCGGTTTCTCCTGCAGGAGAGCCTCGATGGCAACGGCATGCGCGCGCTCCGCGTTGAGTTGAGCCTTTGCCTCCCGGTCCTCCTTTAGTATCGCCAGGTTGAACCGCTGGTCCGCCTGCACCATGGGGGACTTGGACGCCGGCACGAATTCGACGTCCATAATCTCATACCCATCGGGGGCCTTCTGCGCCGCGACTTCCGCCATGAACATTGGATCGGCTTCCTCCTCCTCGTAGCATGGATCCAGAAAATTCGGGGATTCGCCCGCCGCAAAGCGAGCTTGGGAATGGAGGTCTCTGGCGCCGACCGCCGCCGTGATTTCTGCGCGGCGCTCCAGCGTCAACATCTTGTAGTACGTGATCTTGCGATGCACCATGGCTTTCTGGTGAACTAGGGGACGCTTGATGCGGGCTAGGGGGTCGAAAGGTGGGGGAAGGGGCTAGAGTAGGTCGAGCAGCGAAAGTTCTGGTTTGAATAGTGGTTTCGGTGACGACCGGTCAATCGGTTTTGACTGTACATCGCTCTTGTCTGGTTCGGGTTGCAGCCCGGCACGCTGGACCCTCCACGTCACTCACCGAATGGAACATGCTTCGTCTTGCGTTTTTGGGACCGCAGTCTAGAGCAAACCGACGTCCCTCCCCCTCCCCCGCCCGCGTCATGTTATGCGGAGTAAATAAAAATAGAGGGAGTATACTACGGATGAGGATCCCCTGACGTGGCTGAACCCATTGAGTAACTGACATGCGGGGCCTAGCAAGCATGGGGTCCGCCAGTAAGTGACTGAAAGTGAGGGTAAGGCAGGGATACGTATGTGAAAGGAGCTTCCAATGATATAATTTTCACATTATATATATAATGTACTATTAATCTTGTCAATAGTGAAATGTGGTTTTGAAAAAAGCATTAGAGCATGGTTAAGAATATAGCCTGTCGATAGCTATAAGGAACAACCATGTCATCTATTGATCTCATCAACATGAACCGAATGGGATGTCAAAACTAAGACGCGAAGCGACACGTAGTGGAGGCAAAGTGAAAATTCAAACGAACCGTTTGTTTGTATGCATGTCGGACAAATTACAAATAAACATTGGAAATACAAGAATGGTCTACGCCCACATGTGAATGATACTCGGCAGAATGTGTAAATGAGGCATGCGGGAGGATGGACTCGACCGGAGGGCGACATGATCGATGGAGAGGAATGAGAAATAAGCAAACGCCACATGATTATACTTGAACGGCTAAAATAAACAATAAGTTGTATCGCTTGGCCTACATAGTGAAAGGCCTAATGCGCAACGCGGAGCACTGACGCTCGAATATGGCCGGGAAAATAGGGAAACCGACATGTGGGGCAAACCTGTCGGGACAACGTAGCGCAAACTAGTCCAATGGAGGAGCTGGCCCATGACCTCCTCGCCATCGGCAACCGTTCATGTGGGTCGCGGGGGCCAACAATGTAACGCCCCGGACACACCAGCCGGTGGTCGTTACTCATGGCGTGATCTAGACTGGCCCCATGTATCAATACTAGTCTTTTCTGCGCACTTTGTCCTCACTCGTGCGCACCTGGGACCAACTTCCTGGTCGGTCACCCATCCTGAAACTACTCCAAGCTGAGCACGCTTAACTTTGGAGTTCTATCCGAATGGGCTCCCGAAAAATAAGGAATTCCTTATTGATATGAGTAGTCTATCATCCCTAATAAGCCAGGCTATCACATACACCCCCACTCAAAGGAACCGACGTCCTCGTCGGGCCACAGGAACGTTCCCTCTTGGCACAACCGTCTGTGCATCCAGTCCGATACATGTGCCATGCCGTGTGCCACGACGGGTCTCAAACGTCATGAATAACATGATCGAGCACCTGTCCGCAAACATCCGTGTAACCGCGAGCGTCGGCTCTGATACCAACTTGTAACGCCCTGGACACACCCGCCAGTGGTTGTTACTCCTGGCGGGATCTAGACTGGCCCCACGTATCAATACTAGTCTTTTCTGCGCACTTTGTCCTCACTCGTGCGCACCCGGGACCAACTTCCCGGTCGGTCACCCATCTTGAAACTACTCCAAGCTGAGCACGCTTAACTTTGGAGTTCTATCCGAATGGGCTCCCTGAAAAGAAGGAATTCCTTATTGATATGAGTAGTCTATCATCCCTAATAAGCTAGGCTATCACAAACAACGTGGCGCAGCTCCAGCATCGCCTCTGGACACGGCGACCGCGGTGAGCGACACGCTCATCTCGCTAGACACGGTCGGTTTCAGTGTACCGAGGGTAGCGTTAGTGCTGTGGAATCACCAACATTATGTTTGGTTGGTGCCCAAGGTTGCCCCATCAAAGCATTGGGTAGCCAAAATTTTGGTTGAGGTTTTGGTTGCCCATGATTTTGCCGACATCGGCAAGAAAAATGAACTAGAGTTGGCTAGAATTCATTGGCATGCCAAAAAAATGGCAACCATCCAAAAAAAGACCAATCATTGGGTCATGACCAAAATTTCGGTAAGGTGCACTTTGGCCACAATCCAAACACACGCCAACACCCGGCTCATTGAGGATTCACGGGGTGCCGGGACACGTCCGCGGAGTGGTGTAGCGCGGCCAACTGCATCCTCAGGACCTGAGACCATGCCGGGTCGTCTTGCTTTTTCGATAACATGCGTCGATCGCATGTGAGCAAAGGGCATCTCCAACCTTGCCACGACCGCAGCTGACTACCCTGGCACACCAAAAACCCTCATCCCTCACGCCGTCGCGCGCTGCATTCCGAGCCGGCGCCAGCTGCTCGCATGCATGCCGTCCGTCCGTATGCCGTCGTTAAGAGGCTCGGTACCCGAGGAAGCATCTCCGGTGACTTAATGACGCACCAGGACACTTGGCCTCACTGGAATGCGGTACTTAAAGCGGCAACACCCAGCTAACCTCCACACCATAGCGCATCGTCCTCCTAACTGGCACCACATCCGCCATGACCGCATGCGCGAACGCTCTGCGGGAGAGCTTGTCTTCGGGGATGGAGCTTGAGGTCGCCATCCTCGCTCAAGTCGCCGCACAAGCGGTGGCCACGCTGGCGGCCGATGACGGGAGCACTGACAGCCACACGTCCTACTTGCCACTGTCCAACGTCCGGCACCGCCGAGGTCGGGGACTCCTCCGAGGATGAGTAGGGCATGGCATGGTGTGCCAACTGGCCGGTCCGTCTCCCGTGTTCTACTTTTCCTCGCCGGAGACCGCACCTTCACTTCACGGGTCTTGAACCCCGCCCCTGTACATGGAGATCGCAGATGGAGGACGTCGGTCGCCGCCGTAGAATAGGTTTAGGGTCGGGTTTCTTTTATTTTTCTGTCCTATAAAATTTCGAAATGTTATGAAAATCTGCCGTGTTTGCATTAATCTCGGCCGGTGTATATGAACTTTCACAATAATATAGTATATTGTAGGAGTACTAGCAAGATGCCCGTGCATTGCACGGAAGATCAAGATCTTGTGGGAGAAAAGGATGAACGAGGGAAGGCCTTATCTGCAAATGCACATTCACGCATTTCATATCTACGGGAACCTACGAAAGGGTTAACGTAAATTTCCTCTCTCTCTCCTCCCCTGATTTTCATGGTGGTGGGCCCCTCCCTCCCCACAATCTACAATTAACAGCTCACATGTTTCACATTATGTTAATTACGTAACTGGGACTATGTAGGTGTAGCATTACTTGTCCTAAAAATCCCAACTAAGCCAACCTCCCAGCATATCGCGCGAGAAAAGACCCGGCCGCGCCATTTTAGTCGGGATTACCGGATTACTAGTAGTAGTATTGATGGATCGCGCGAAGCAACAAATTTGTGTTTGAGGGGGCGAAGCACCTAGTTTAAAAGGAAAAAAGGCGGTACACTGACATCACCCTTGTCGCGGTTGCATTGCACCCCACACACGTTCGGTCCTGCACACGACTCACGCAAACGGAACGCGCTTCGGCTTGCCTCTTCACTAACACGTGGGACTGCACTTGGAGAAACCGACCATGCGCCAAATTCCCCCCGCCCACCGCGCGAAAATCCTCCCCCACCCAAAATTCCCTCCAAATCCTAGATTCAAACGCCCTTCGCCCTACTAGTCAATAATATTCCCCAAACCCCCCTTCCCCCATCCCCCTCCACTCCATTCGCTCCGCCAAAGCCACCCTCCCCGCCACGCTGATACATCGGCGACGCGGTTCGTTGAGGGGACGCACGGCGATCCTCTTGCTCCCACAGTACCCTCTCATAGACTGTCGTCCTCTAGCCGTGCCGCCACCACTAGGGACGTTCTTGTGGAGGCGCACAGCGGTCAGCGCCGCCACCGCTGACGATGTACGTGTGGAGACGCACGGCGGTCAGCTTCTCCCATGGTACGAGCATTCTAGACTGGGGCCCCATGCCTGTCGGTGTAGCGCTGAATGTTAGCTGATAGACGCTATTAATCTCACTGTTTGCCGAAGTAGTTTATAGTCAATATGCTCTTCTTAAGAAGCTTCCTTGCCCTATTCTGCACTTAATCTGCTTAGCTGAGATGGCATGCCAAGGCCGATTAGTTGCTAAAACATCCTGCAATATATTTATTGTGACGTAGATTGGCATGGTCTAGTAGCCAATCTATTAGGTGAAATAGCTCTACACCATTTTATACTCGATCTTTGTTACTGCGATGGCCTTCGATAGTTCGATGGCTGTGTGCTCTATTGGAAATACATAATCCATCATGCTCGGCCTCATTGACTGCTGAAACAGCCTGCCTTAATTTAGCACTCAAATCTGTTTGCTGAGTTAGCTTTACATATATTTCGTTACATAGATCTGCTCATCCAAATATGTTGCCATAGCTTTAGACATCGACCTAGGTATTTTCTTCTGGACTTCATAAAAAAGCATATATGTTTTTCCTGTAATATCTAGTAGAAGAACTAAATTGTATGTCTAATAGATGGACATGTCTTGGATAACTTCTGCTCGAAGATTCTCTGCTGCTTATGTCGAGGGGATTGAAAACTTCATGATATTTATCAGAGCTGAGTACGATGGTCCGAAATCAGATGTGCTCTGCCGTGTAGCAGCTGTATGAATTCAGTTACAAGACCCCAGTCAACTGTGCAAAATTATTTACACTTGTATGGGATGTCGTGTAATGCCCCGGATGTAACACTTTCCCTATAGGGCAATATATAAACTTTGGCTTCATCATTTCCGTTCCGGGTTCTTCTTTCTTTTCGGTTTCTTCATTTGTTGTGTGCGTGTGTGCATTTCATCCATGTCATGTTGTCATGTGCATTGCATTGCATTGTGTTGTCACTTGCATCCGGTCCCACTCGTCTCTTCCCGTTGTCCGTTTCGAGTTCCGACACTCTCACACGTGCCCGTGGCATCCCCGAGTCCTTCTTTCGTGTTTGGCCGCGTAATGTCTCCGGATTGGCGTGAGACTTGTCGTGCGATGTCGTTTTGATACGTGTAGACCGCCTGTCAAGTTTCGTCGCGTTTGGAGTTCGTTTGGTACTCCAACGGTTAACCTAGTGGGCTAAAAATACATCCTCTTTGAGGCCCAAGACCCCCTCCACAACAGCCCACCAACCCATCACAACCCTTCCCATCACCTCGGTCGTCTAATTGTGATCGCGTGGCCGAAAACCGCTCCCCATTTGGAGTCTCCTAGCTCCTTGTGCCTATAAAAATGTCCCCCTTGCCTTTTTCGTCCAAAACCCTAGCCTCCTCCTAGCTCCAGCCCCGCCTCGAAAACCGTGCCGGGCGGACGTGTCCACCCGCCACCGGACACTTTCGCCACCGCCAGAACCGCCTCTGCCGCCGCGTGGGCCCGCAGGCCCAGCGCCGGCCCGCCGCCGCCGCCTTTCGGGCCAGATCCCGCGCCCCCCGCGCCCTTCGTCCCCGCCACCTCCGGTTGCCAGGCCGCCGCCTCCGCCACGCCGGATCCCCGCCGCCGGCAGGGCGCGCCGCCGCCGCCCCGGCGACAGGCCACCGCCGCCATCGCTCGCCATCCCCGCCGCCACGCTGGGCTGCCGGCCCCCGCCGCCCCGGCTACAGGCCCTCGCCGGCCCCCACCGGCAACCCCCGCTGGCCGGAGTTGCCGCGGCCAGCCGGCCGCCGCCGGACCAGCTCGAAGCCGCCGCCGGTCTCGAACGAGGAATCGATCTCGATCCCGATCCAGCCGATCGAGGGCTGCAAACCCTAACAGGCGCGACCCGCGACCCGCGGACCCGCTGCGCCGATCCACCGCGTTGACCCGCGACCCGGCGCCCGTTTGTGTAACGCCCCGGACACACCCACCGGTGGTCGTTACTCCTGGCGGGATCTAGACTGGCCTCACATATCAATACTAATCTTTTCTGCGCACTTTGTCCTCACTCGTGCGCACCCGGGAGCAACTTCCCGGTCGGTCACCCATCCTGAAACTACTCCAAGCTGAGCACGCTTAACTTTGGAGTAGTTTCAGGATGGGTGACCGACCGGGAAGTTGCTCCCGGGTGCGCACGAGTGAGGACAAAGTGCGCAGAAAAGATTAGTATTGATATGTGAGGCCAGTCTAGATCCCGCCAGGAGTAACGACCACCGGTGGGTGTGTCCGGGGCGTTACAGTTTGACCCGTTGACCCTCAGGTTGACCCTGTTGATCTTTTCCCCTCTAAGTCTTTTTCTATATATTGTTGTCTGATGCATTCTTGTAATGGCTATAACTTTTACTGTGCTTGTCCGTTTTGTGCATATGATATGTCAAAATGATCGTGGTGACATGTACTATGATTTGTTCCATTGTGTCATGCTTGTTTGAGTCCATCTAGATGTCTTAATCATCATGACAAGAGTGCTACTTGATATAATCTGCTGCTACTAGTTATTTTCATGCCATGTTTGAGAAGTGATAACTTGGTACATGTTTATCCAAATGAAGCAAATGATACGTCCAAATGTTCATCATGATATGCTCTACATGTTGGTTGCTATAGCATGCATGTTAGAGTTCATATTGCCATGTTTATCCCTGTTGCAAAAGTGTATGTGGTTGTTAGGTTTTGTAACTTGTTACGAGATGCCTAGTTGACGAGTTCGTTGCTAGTGATGTGTTTGTCCCCATGTTGCATGCTCATATGTTTTAGATTCCCCATCATGTGTTCTTTGTTGTGGTGCAAACCATTTGCCATGTTATGCCTTGAGGTGACTTAGACATGCTCACAAACATGCCATGATAATATTGCTGTTTTAACACTTAGTGAAATTTCACTAAGTCTGGAATTTGTAATATCCTGATGCTATGTTTGCTTGTTGTTCTAGGCAAATCCATGTTAGTTTTGGGGTGGCCATTGATCATTCCTTGTTGTATATGTTGTTGTCTATCCATCCATGCCCTCACATGCTCATTTGGGTTGCTGTAGCATATTTAATTCTTGCTCCCAAGTTGCTATAAAATATTGCTGTCAGGTTTTTATTGTCATGATCAAAATGTTGGAGCTTGTTGCTATTGATCCATGCCTCCTATGGAGTTGCTCCAATGGAGTTATTTGCTTTAGGATATGTATAATTTATGTCCATGCTTCTTGTCACCATATTTGAGTGTTGTAGAGTATATATTTCTTGCTCCGAAGTTGCTATGTGGCTGTTAATTTCAGCTTTGCATTGTTTCTTGTTTCAGGTGTATCTTTTAGTCCGTTGCTCCGTTTTGAGCAAGTCCTACATGAAACTTGTGTGCTTTTGCATGTAGATTCATAATATCATCTTGTTAACATGTTAGGAGTATGTTTGCTTAATGTTTGGGAGCATCTTGCACCGTTGCCATGCTTATCTTGTTTTGATCATATCTTCTAGTCCGTAGCTCCGTTTTAAACAAACTTTATATGAAACTTGACTAGAATTTCCTGTAGATCATCATGGTGCATGTTAACTTGCTGTTTAACAATTTTAACTTAAGGTTTGTTCAGATCTGGACTAATTTCAAACTATGCATATGAGGACTTACCGGATTTGTCTTAAGTAGTTTCCGGCCTCATTTAAACGTGTTGTTTCTTGTGTTGTTTCTCTGTGCTTCCTACCCTGCCATGTTCTGCTTCCTAAATAGACTTGTCTTGCATCTTACTTGCTTGAACATATTGTCATGTTTCTTATGTTGTTTCTCTGTGCTTCCTATGTTGTCAAGTTGTGCATCCTAGGTGCATCTTCAGTGCTTCCTTAGTGCATCAGCCATGCATCCTGTAGTTTGCGCATTGCACCTTGTTTGATTTCGTGCCTCGTGTGTTCTTGTGTTGAGTAGAGCCGGAAGCCGAGACCGAGTACGAGAACGAGGTTACTACCGAGGTTGAGAATGAGGAGCCCTCTTACGATCCCATCGACGACTCGACATGCAAGATGACCTGACCCAGATATCATTACTATTTTTGCCTATTGCTAGAAGTCTCGCTCTTTAGCTTATTTGCCTCGATGCCCATGTTTGTTTGTCAGCCTCCTATTGTAACCATGAATTTGTCTAACCACCCAACCTATGCAAACCTTGTTTGGCTAAGTAAGCTTCGCCCAGCCCCTCTTATAGCATTGCTAGTTGCAGGAGAAGATTTGAAGATTCTTGCTTCATGTCGAAGCTTGTTGGGATATCACACTATATAACTCTTTAATGAAATCATCTATATATTGGTAATGGGTGGAAGGCTAAGCCTCTTGCTTGGTGATTTCTTCCACTCATGCCACCCTAGGAACCATATAAACCGGTGTTATGTTGCTTGATTATGCGTTCCTCACACGGTTGGGGTTATGGGACCCCCTCGATAACCCGCTTAGCGCTAAACCTTTTCCAGCAAGGCCCAACATTGGTACTCCATTTGCCTAATAACTAAAACTTGCATAGGGACTAGCTATCCCATTTTATTAATCAACCCCCGGGCCAGTGCTCCTCATGAGTGTTGGTCTAACCTAGAGCAGCTTGCGGCACCGCCTCTTGGCAACTCGGGGTATCTGGATGCTGTAACCATAGCTCATCCGGTCGTGGCCTGAGACTAGATACGCGTGGCTACTGTCAGGGTGTCGGCACGCCGGGAGGTCTTGCTGGATTAGTTTTACCTATGTCGGAATATCTTGACCACGGGATTCCGAGGATACTCGGGCCTTCCCACCTTGGAGTTGCGACTCCGTGGATCGTGGGCTTGTAATGGGCCAAGTTGGAACACCCCTGCAGGGTTTTGAACTTTAGAAAGTCGTGCCCGCGGTTATGTGGCAGATGGGAATTTCTTAATATCCGGTTGTAGAAAACTTGACAACATGTTCAGAACACACTACCAGCATGAGTACCGTGACGGTCATTTTCCGAAAGGGGTTCGGGAAGTGAACACGGTGGGGTTATGATTGACGTGCTTAGTTAGGATCACTTCGTGATCACCTTGTCGCTCGTGGCACTTCTCTTCTCGCACTTTTTACGTAAGCTAGTGCAAGTGCAGCTACAGCCTTTTATTCTTTCTTCAGCCTTGTTCCACACCCAAGGCTTAGATAGTTCTGATACCCAGGAACGGGATTGCTGAGTCCTCCGTGGCTCACAGATTCTACACCACACCAGATGCAGGTACCATGGTGAGATACTCATGTGATGGCACAGAGCTATACTGGGAGTACGATGAGGAACGTAGCCGTTACTGTGTGCACTATCCCGATGATCAGTAGTGGTTTCTACTAGGGGCGATTCGAACCTGTGGCTTTATGTATATTTGGTATCTTTCATTTGGATCTTCACCCGTAGTCGGGTTGTGATGTTATTTGGATGATGTTTGACTATGTAATGAATTGTGTGACGTGGCGAGTGTAAGCCAACTATCTCTTTTCCTTTTCATCCCTATTTTTACATGAGATGTGCAAAGATACCGAACTTGAGATCATTCCAGAATGGGCTTATACCTTTAAGTTGTGCCTCGTCACGTAGGAGGTATAGTCCCATCCTCGGCATTACAAGTTGGTATTCAGAGCCTTCTCCGACCTAGAAGCCCCCACTGATTGATTGAATCATTGATGGTTGAGTCTAGGCACACACTTACAAATGTTTTGAGTCCTATATATATCGGAGAGTAGGATTTCTTTTTCTCCTCATCTCTTTTCACTCTAGTGAGGACTCCTGACGATTACTCTTGTCTCTTCTACTCTCAAAATTTCACCAATTTTTTTTTAGGAATCTCGCGAGTATTGTTTGGATTGTTCCGATGTCTTTGTGACGAGAACATTGTTCTCGATGCCTCCTATCATTTAGGGGTTGTGGCAGTGTCCCGAGGAGTTGAGCTCCGAGGTGTTGTCGTCACAAATATATCGCATCTGTTCTGGAATACTTAAGAGGGCCGACATCGAAAACTCTCCTATGCGGTTAGTGGCAAGATAACCCCGGCATCACCCAGTACTGGGGAGGTAGTTCGGGAGTATTGCCATAGCTTGTATAGAAGATGCGTTTCGAAGGTCCGAGGCAGACGGTTTCCGAAAATAACTGGTTATGTGTTGAAGGATGGATACAGCTGGATGTAGGATTAGAGTTGAGTGCGCGATGCTTCCCTTGTATCCCCAACACCTGATTGCATAACTGGAAACTTTCGGAAATTAATAGGTGGGTTCATCTTGTAGTTCATAGGCATTCTTCCAACGAATGCATGATATGGAGTTCGGGGTTCTACATTGAGTGAAGTAGTTTTATGGCCGTTGTTCCGATCAGGAGTTGCATCTTAAAGGGTCCTTGGCTATGCTGATCCGGTTGCAAAACCCTTTTGTAACACGTTCCATAAGCTATCAGCACGAATATGTCGAACGAAGCTTCTATCTTGTATTTGTTCTATCTGCTCCTTGTTGTTTTTATTTACCTTTTGTCTCCCAAGTGGCTTCTCCTGAAGATTCTTGTTACTATTAAACTGAGATTTACATTCGTTTATTCTTGTTCGAATGTTCTTGTGAAGACTATGTTGCAATTTCTAGCCGTTGATTCAGCTTATATATTCTTTTAATCAATGGCTAATAGTGGTCATCTCTTTCAGGATGGCTCCTAAAAGGGTTCCCAATGCTAACCAAGAGGGTGAAGAGGTTCCTGATCATCCTCCTTCCCCTCCTCCTCCGTCTGAGGCTTGGAGAGCAATTATGAAAGCGACGAATCAGAACAGCCAGATGCTTATGCAAATGATGCAGAACATTCAAGCAAATCAAGCAAATCAGGGTGCTCATGGGAAGCAAGGCCAAGGCAATTTGTTCAACCAACCTCATTTTGCTACGCACAACCAGTTCCTGGCAAATCAACCAAAGGCATTCAGTTTCTGCGTGGACCCTCTAGATGCTGAAGACTGGATAACAGATATCAAGAAGCATTTCGAGTGCAGTAACGTCAGCCCCGAGGACTGTGTGAAATTTGCAGCCTTCCAACTCAAGGACCAAGCCGCTGATTGGTGGCAGCAGTACAAAGACTCCAGAGCAGGGCGTGTAATCTCCTGGGATGATTTCTGCAAGGACTTTCGTTCTCACCACATTCCAACAAGTGTCATCAAGGGTATGCGTGAGCAATTCCGCAACCTGAAGCAAGGCTTAATGACTGTCTGCCAATATAATGTCATGTTCCAGAACCTTGCCTGCTATGCCAAGCAAGACATCCCAGATGCCAAGAGCAAGATCTATCAGTTCCGTGGTGGTCTAAAGGATGAACTCCAACTAGCTCTCACCTTGTTCGAGCCTAATGAGTTTGATAAATTCTATAACATGGCACTTAAGCAAGAGGCAGCCCAGCTCAAGATGGAAGCTTCCAAAAAGAGGATCAGAGACGCCGTTCACTCCTCCTCTTCGATCTTCTCAAGTGGTCGAAAAGCAACAGAAGTTTTGGCTTCCACCTCCTCCAGTGATCCGAGCTCCCAACAACAACAACAATAATTCTGGTGGCCGTGCTTTCTCCCACCCACCCAACCCAAGCAATCAGTCAAAGAATCATTTTCAAGCTTCCAAGTCAAGTGCTCCTCATTACCATCCTCTCTGAGAAGTGGTTTGCAACAAGTGTGGCCAGAAGGGTCACTATGCTAACAATTCCCCAACCCAAGGCGCCTTCCGCCTCCTCCACCTGTCAGTACTGCTATTGTGAAGCATAATCCAAAGGCAGCAAGAGTGAATATGATGAATGCAGCTCAAGCGGAGAATTCTTCTGATGTGATATTGGGTAACCTCTCAGTTAACTCTGCTCCTGCAAAAGTTTTATTCGATTCAGGTGCATCGCATTGCTTCATCTCAAAACCTTTCTTGTCCAAGCATGAGTTGCCTACAGAAATTTTGCAAGATCCTTTTCGTGTGGTTTCTCCGGGTATGAGAATGAGCTCTCATATTGTAGCGCCTAACGTTTCTATCAAGATGGGCAATTATAAATTTCTGGCTTCTCCTATTGCTCTCGGCAACTCCGACATTGACATTATTCTCGAGATGGGTTGGCTTTCTCAGCATGATGCTCACATTGATTGTGCAAATAAGGAAGTCAAGATTACTCATCCTAACGAAGACGTGATTATCTTTGCCTCTCGAGATAACACAATCAGGCTATTCCCACTCAATGACAAGGGCGAGATTAATGCCATCTCTCAAATTCCGGTGGTCAATGAATACGAGGATGTTTTCCCTGAAGAGCTTCCAGGCATGCCTCCGCATAGTCAAGTTGAATTCGTCATTGAACTCGAGCCTGGTACTGAGCCAGCATACCGGCGTCCGTACAAGCTCTCCCCTGAAGGGTTGAAGGAGTTGAAGAAACAGCTCGATGAGCAAGAGCGTATGGGTCTGATTAGGCCTAGCACTTCTCCTTGGGGTTGTGGTGTCTTATTTGTCAAGAAGAAGGATGGCACGGAGCGCCTTTGCGTTGATTACCGACCATTGAACAAGGAGACAATAAAGAACAAGTATCCGCTCCCCAACATCAATGAATTGTTCGAGCAGCTCAAAGGAGCTAAAGTGTTCTCAAAGCTCGATATCCGAATGGGTTATCACCAAATTCGCATTCGTGAAGAAGATATCCACAAGACTGCCTTCAGAACGAGCTACGGTTCCTATGAATATACAGTCATGTGTTTTGGCCTCGCTAACGCTCCACCTACCTTCTCGAGAATGATGCACTACATTTTCAACCCCTACACCAACGAATTTGTGCTTGTGTATTTGGATGACATCTTGGTATTCTCCAAGAATGAAGAAGATCATGAAAAGCACCTCCGTCTGGTTCTCGATAGACTCCGTGAACATAAGTTCTATGCCAAGTTCTCCAAGTGCGAATTCTGGCTCGATAAGGTCTTATATCTGGGCCATATCATCTCCGCTGACGGTATTGCGGTCAACCCCGAGAAAGTTGAAGCGATTGTCAACTGGGAACCTCCTCAGAACGTCAAGCAACTCCGAAGCTTCCTTGGTCTTGCTAGCTATTGAAGAAGGTTCATTGAGAACTTCTCCAAGATTGCCAAGCCTCTCTCCAACTTGCTGCAGAAGAATGTCAAGTACAACTGGTCTCCTAATTGTGATGTGGCATTCAAAACTCTCAAAGAAAATCTCATCTCTGCTCCAGTTCTTACCCCTCCAGATGAGTCCAATCCCGACGAAGTATTCTGTGATGCTTCTCTTCAAGGACTTGGTGGTGTTCTAATGCAGGACAAGAAGATTGTGGCATACACTTCTCGTCAACTGAAGCCAAGTGAGAAGAACTACCCCACACATGATCTCGAGCTAGCAGCTCTGGTACACGCCTTGATCACGTCGAGACACCTTCGGTTGGGCAGAAAAGTCGACATCTTCACCGATCACAAGAGCTTGAACTACATCTTCACACAGCCGAACCTGAACCTTCGCCAGACTCGTTGGGTTGAAATGATCCAAGAGTATGATCCAAGCATCGAATACACACCTAGCAAGGCCAATGTCATTGCAGATGCTTTGAGCAGAAAGGCATATTGCAACAGTCTCCTTATCAAGCCGTTTCAGCATGAGCTTTGTGAAGCATTCAGGAAGCTCAACCTCCAAGTTGTTCCACAAGGCTTTCTTGCAAATCTTCAAGTTGCTCCTACCTTGGAAGATCAGATCCGTGAGGCCCAACTCAGTGATGCTATGGTGCAGAAAGTGAAACATGGTATTGCAAAGGGTACTCCCAAGTACAAGTGCTATCGCGTTGATGAGAGAGATACCTTGTTCTTTGAGGACAGACTTGTGGTTCCCAAGGGTGATCTCAGGAAGCTCATGATGAATGAAGCACATGACTCCCTCCTTTCGATTCATCCTGGAAGTTCCAAGATGTACCAAGACCTCAAGCAATCTTACTGGTGGACTCGCATGAAAAGGGAGATTGCCCAATTCATGAATGAATGTGATGTCTGCAGAAGAGTGAAGGCATAGCATCAACGTCCAGCCGGTCTTCTCCAACCTCTTCCTATTCCCGAGTGGAAATTCGACCACATTGAAATGGATTTCGTCACTGGGTTTTCTAAGTCCAAGAAAGGAAATGATTCTATCTTTGTGGTGATTGACAAGCTTACCAAAGTAGCTCACTTCCTTCCAGTCAAAGAATCCATCAATGCAGCTCAACTCGCAGAGTTGTACACTTCCAGAATTGTGTCCTTACATGGCATTCCTCAAGTTATCTCCTCAGACCGTGGAAGTTTGTTCACATCCATGTTCTGGGACTCCTTTCAGTCTGCCATGGGCACTAAGATCCGTTTCAGCACTACGTTTCACCCTCAGACTAGTGGTCAAGTCGATAGAGTGAACCAGATTCTAGAAGACATGCTCAGAGCTTGTGTCATCTCTTTTGGCATGAAGTGGGAAGACTGTCTTCCGTTTGCCGAGTTCTCTTACAACAATAGTTTCCAAGCAAGTGCTGGCAAAGCTCCATTTGAAATCCTCTATGGCAGAAAGTGCCGTACCCCTCTCAACTGGCCCGAGACTGGTGAACATCAACTTCTTGGCAATGACTTGATCTCAGAAGCCGAAGAAATGTGCAAAGTCATACATGAGAATCTCAAGGCCGCTCAGTCGCGTCAGAAGAGCTACTATGATGGCAAGCATCGTGATTTGGCCTTCAACATTGGTGATCATGTCTATCTCCGTGTTTCTCCTATGAAAGGAACCCAAAGATTTGGTATCAAATGAAAGCTTGCTCCTAGATACATGGGCCCTTTCAAGATCCTTGGCAAAAGAGGCGATCTAGCCTATCAACTTGAGCTCCCTTCCAACTTCGCTAATGTTCATGATGTGTTTCATGTGTCTCAACTCCGCAAGTGCTTCAAGACACCTGAACGCACCATTCCGTTTGAGGAGAATGATCTTAAACAAGACTTGTCTTACCGAGAGCATCCCGTTGCTGTTCTTGAAGAAACCGAGCGCAAGACCCGCAACAAGTCA
>LR738715.1:495671193-495688454 GCA_902687465.1 Secale cereale
ATGGGCACTAAGATCCGTTTCAGCACTACGTTTCACCCTCAGACTAGTGGTCAAGTCGATAGAGTGAACCAGATTCTAGAAGACATGCTCAGAGCTTGTGTCATCTCTTTTGGCATGAAGTGGGAAGACTGTCTTCCGTTTGCCGAGTTCTCTTACAACAATAGTTTCCAAGCAAGTGCTGGCAAAGCTCCGTTTGAAATCCTCTATGGCAGAAAGTGCCGTACCCCTCTCAACTGGCCCGAGACTGGTGAACATCAACTTCTTGGCAATGACTTGATCTCAGAAGCCGAAGAAATGTGCAAAGTCATACATGAGAATCTCAAGGCCGCTCAGTCGCGTCAGAAGAGCTACTATGATGGCAAGCATCGTGATTTGGCCTTCAACATTGGTGATCATGTCTATCTCCGTGTTTCTCCTATGAAAGGAACCCAAAGATTTGGTATCAAATGAAAGCTTGCTCCTAGATACATGGGCCCTTTCAAGATCCTTGGCAAAAGAGGCGATCTAGCCAATCAACTTGAGCTCCCTTCCAACTTCGCTAATGTTCATGATGTGTTTCATGTGTCTCAACTCCGCAAGTGCTTCAAGACACCTGAACGCACCATTCCGTTTGAGGAGAATGATCTTAAACAAGACTTGTCTTACCGAGAGCATCCCGTTGCTGTTCTTGAAGAAACCGAGCGCAAGACCCGCAACAAGTCAATCAAGTTCTTGAAAGTTAAGTGGTCACACCATACCGACCGAGAAGCTCCGTGGGAACGAGAAAATAACCTTCGTTCCGAGTACCCTTCCTTCTTCCAGTCCTAGATCTCAGGACGAGATCTTTTCGTAGTAGAGGAGAGTTTGTAATGCCCCGGATGTAGCACTTTCCCTATAGGGCAATATATCAACTTTGGCTTCATCATTTCCGTTCCGGGTTCTTCTTTCTTTTCGGTTTCTTCGTTTTGTTGTGTGCGTGTGTGCATTTCATCCATGTCATGTTGTCATGTGCATTGCATTGTGTTGTGTTCTCACTTGCATCCGGTCCCACTCGTCTCTTCCCGTTGTCCGTTTCGAGTTCCGACGCTCTCACACGTGCCCGTGGGATCCCCGAGTCCTTCTTTCGTGTTTGGCCGCGTAACGTTTCCAGATTGGCGTGAGACTTGTCGTGCAATGTCGTTTTGATATGTGTAGGCCGCCTGTCAAGTTTCGTCGCGTTTGGAGTTCGTTTGGTACTCCAACGGTTAACCTAGTGGGATAAAAGTACCTCCTCTTTGAGGCCCAAGACCCCCTCCACAACAGCCCACCAACCCAGAAAAACCCTTCCCATCATCTCGGTCGTCGAATTGTGATCGCGTGGCCGAAAACCTCTCCCCATTTGGAGCCTCCTAGCTCCTTGTGCCTATAAAAACGTCCCTCTTGCCTTTTTCGTCCAAAACCCTAGCCTCCTCCTAGCTCCAGCCCCGCCTCGAAAATCGTGCCAGGCGGACGTGTCCGCCCGCCACCGGACACTTTCGCCACCGCCAGAACCGCCTCCGCCGCGGCGCGGGCTCGCAGGCCCAGCGCCGGCCCGCCGCCGCCGCCTTTCGGGCCAGATCCCGCGCCCCCCCGCGCCCTTCGTCCCCGCAGCCTCCGGTGGCCGGGCCGCCGCCTCCGCCGCGCCGGATTCCCGCCGCCGCCGCCGCCACCGCTCGCCATCCCCGCCGCCGCGCGTGGGCTGCAGGCCGCCGCCGCCGCCCTGGCTACAGGCCCTCACCGGCCCCCTCCGGCAACCCCCGCCGGCCGGAGTTGCCGCGGCCCGCCGACCGCCGCCGGACCAGCTCGAAGCCGCCGCCGGTCTCGATCGAGGAATCGATCTCGATCCCGAACCAGCCGATCGAGGGCTGCGAACCCTAATGGGCACGACCCGCGACCCGCGGACCAGCTGCGCCGATCCACCGCGTTGACCCGCGACCCGACGCCCATTTGACCCGTTGACCCGCAGGTTGACCCTATTGATCTTTTCCCCTCCAAGTCTTTTGCTATATATTGTTGTCTGATGCATTCTTGTAATGGCTATAACTTTTACTGTGCTTCTCCGTTTCGTGCATATGATATGTCAAAATGATCGTGGTGACATGTACTATGTTTTGTTCCACTGTGTCATGCTTGTTTGAGTCCATCTAGATGTCTTAATCATCATAACAAGAGTGCTACTTGATATAATCTGCTGCTACTAGTTATTTTCATGCCATGTTTGAGATGTGATAACTCGGTACATGTTTATCCAAATGAAGCAAATGATATGTCCAAATGTTGATCATGAGATGCTCTACATGTTGGTTGCTATAGCATGCATGTCAGAGTTCATATTGCCATGTTTATCCCTGTTGCAAAAGTGTATATGGCTGTTAGGTTTTGTAACTTGTTACGAGATGCCTAGTTGAGGAGTTCGTTGCTAGTGATGTGTTTGTCCCCATGTTGCATGCTCATATGTTTTAGATTCCCCATCATGTGTTCTTTGCTGTGGTGCAAACCTTTTGCCATGTTATGCCTTGGGGTGAATTAAACATGCTCACAAACATGCCATGATAATATTGCTGTTTTAACACTTAGTGAAATTTCACTATGTCTGGAATTTGTAATATCCTGATGCTATGTTTGCTTGTTGTTCTAGGCAAATCCATGTTAGTTTTGGGGTGGCCATTGATCATTACTTGTTGTATATGTTGTTGTCTATCCATCCAAGCCCTCACATGCTCATTTGGGTTGCTGTAGCATATTTAATTCTTGCTCCCAAGTTGCTATAAAATATTGCTGTCAGGTTTTTATTGTCATGATCAAAATGTTGTAGCTTGTTGCTATTGATCCATGACTCCTATGGAGTTCCTCCAATGGAGTTGTTTGCTGTAGGATATGTATACTTCATGTCCATGCTTCTTGTCACCATGTTTGAGTGATGTAGAGTATATATTTCTAGATCCGAAGTTGCTATGTGGCTGTTAATTTCAGCTTTGCATTGTTTCTTGTTTCAGGTGTATCTTTTAGTCCGTTGCTCCGTTTTGAGCAAGTCCTACATGAAACTTGTGTGATTTTGCATGTAGATTCGTAATATCATCTTGTTAACAAGTTTGGAGTATGTTTTCTTGATGTTTGGGTGCATCTTGCACCGTTGCCATACTTATCTTGTTTTGATCATATCTTCTAGTCCGTAGCTCCATTTTAAACAAACTTTATATGAAACTTGACTAGAATTTCGTGTAGATCATCATGGTGCATGTTAACTTGCTGTTTAACGACTTTAACTTAAGGTTTGTTCAGATCCGGACTAATTTCAAACTATGCATATGAGGACTTACCGGATTTGTCTTAAGTAGTTTCCTGCCTCATTTAAACCTGTTGTTTCTTGTGTTGTTTCTCTATGCTTCCTACCTTGCCATGTTCTGCTTCCTAAATAGACTTGTCTTGCATCTTACTTGCTTGAACATATTGTCATGTTTCTTGTGCTGTTTCTCTGTGCTTCCTATGTTGTCATGTCGTGCATCCTAAGTGCATCTTCAGTGCTTCCTTAGTGCATCAGCCATGCATCATGTAGTTTGCGCATTGCACCTTGTTTGATTTCGTGCCTCGTGTGTTCTTGGGTTGAGTAGAGCCGGAAGCCGAGACCGGGTACGAGAACGAGGTTACTACCGAGGTTGAGAACGAGGAGCCCTCTTACGATCCCATCGACGACTCGACAGGCAAGATGACCTGACCCAGATATCATCACTATCTTTGCCTATTGCTAGAAGTCTCGCTCTTTAGCTTATTTGCCTCGATGCCCAGGTTTGTTTGTCAGCCATCTTTTGTAACCATGAATCTGTCTAACCACCCAACCTATGCAAACCTTGTTTGGCTAAGTAAGCTTCGCTCAGCCCTCTTATAGCACTGCTAGTTGCAGGAGAAGATTTGAAGATTCTTGCTTCATGTCGAAGCTTGTTGGGATATCACACTATATAACTCTTTAATGAAATCATCTATATATTGGTAATGGGTGGAAGGCTAAGCCTCTTGCTTGGTGATTTGTTCCACTCATGCTGCCCTAGGAACCGTATAAACCGGTGTTATGTTCCTTGATTATGCGTTCCGCACACAGTTGGGGTTATGGGACCCCCTCGATAATCCGCTTAGCGCTAAACCTTTTCCAGCAAGGCCCAACATTGGTACTCCATTTGCCTAATAGCTAAAACTTGCATAGGGACTAGCTATCCCCTTTTATTAATCAACCCCCGGGCCAGTGCTCCTCATGAGTGTTGGTCCAACCTAGAGCAGCTTGCGGCACCGCCCCTTGGCAACTCGGGGTATCTGGATGCTGTAACCATAGCTCATCCGGTCGTGGCCTAAGACTAGATATGCGTGGCTACTGTCAGGGTGTCGGCACGCCAGGAGGTCTTGCTGGATTAGTTTTACCTATGTCAGAATATCTTGAGCACGGGATTCCGAGGATACTCGGGCCTTCCCACCTTGGAGTTGCGACTCCGTGGATCGTGGGCTTGTAATGGGCCAAGTTGGAACACCCCTGCAGGGTTTTGAACTTTCAAAAGCCGTGCCCGCGGTTATGTGGCAGACGGGAATTTGTTAATATCCGGTTGTAGAAAACTTGACACCATGTTCTGAACACACTACCAGCGTGAGTACCGTGACGGTCATTTTTCGAAAGGGGTTCGGGAAGTGAACACGGTGGGGTTATGATTGACGTGCTTAGTTAGGATCACTTCGTGATCACCTTGTCGCTCGTGGCACTTCTCTTCTCGCTCTTTTCACGTAAGCTAGTGCTAGTGCAGCTGCAACCTTTTATTCTTTCTTCAGCCTTGTTCCACACCCAAGGCTTTGATAGTTCTGTTGCCCGGGAACGGGATTGCTGAGTCCTCCGTGGCTCACAGATTCTACACCATACCAGATGCAGGTACCATGGTGAGCTACTCAGGTGACGACACAAAGCTATACTGGGAGTACGATGAGGAACGTAGCCGTTACTATGTGCACTATCCCGATGATCAGTAGTGGTTTCTACTAGGGGCGATTCGAACCTGTGGCTTTATGTATGTTTGGTATCTTTCATTTTGATCTTCACCCGTAGTCGGGTTGTGATGTTATTTGGATGATATTTGACTATGTAATGAATTGTGTGACGTGGCGAGTGTAAGCCAACTATCTCTTTTCCTTTTCATCCCTATTTTTACATGAGATGTGCAAAGATACCGAAGTTGAGATTATTCCAGAATGGGCTTATACCTTTAAGTCGTGCCTCGACACGTAGGAGGTATAGTCCCATCCTGGGCATTACATGTCGGTCACATATTCTAGGTGGGTTCATCATGGTGAAGCTATGAACGTCAATGTTATTGACTAAGTGAAAGCAGCAGATCACCATCTTGATCTGCCTGATGCTCAGGTGGAAGAGGAGGAGGAGGAGGTGGTGGCAGAGCCAATGAGTTTGACCAACATTGAAACAATGCTATGGAATGCTCGTGCATTCCGTGAACTTTCACCCGCAGAAGAAAAATGGTGGGCCCGCATGTTGGAACAATGCAACGTGGCTGTCACCCCAGGAAATAAGCTGTCAGTATTCTCACCTATGGTCACCTTTCTTCAGCTGAAGTCATCTGAGCGGATGACCAACAAATCATTCGATGCGATGTTAGATGCTTTCCGCAAAACTTTCCCAGATGCGTCTCAGCTGCCACACACCTATAGCAAAATGAAGATTTTCCTTCGTGCAGTTGGAATTGGATAAGATATGATCCATGTTTGTAAGAATAATTGTGTTTTGTTCTGGAAGGAATATGCCAGCTTAAGTGAATGCCCGAAATGCAAATCATCAAGATGGAAAGATGGCGATGCTGTGAAGAGGATTCCTCCTAATGTTCTGACATTTTTCAATTACACCAAGATTCAAGAGGTTGTTTCATGATGCTGAAACAAGAGAGGATTTACTATGGCATTCTACGAACCAGGAGTATAGAGATCAGAATGTAATGAGCCATCCATCACATTGTAGTGAGTGGAAAAGCTTCAATCAGAAGCACGAAAAGTTTGCTGCTGACCCGAGAAACATTAGACTTGGCTTAGCTTCAGATGGATTTAACCCATTTGGCCACCAGAGTGCCACATACAGCATGTGGCTAGTGCTTGTTATCCCTTACAACATGCCTCCAAATGTCTGCACTAAAGAATCAAACTACATGATGGCCTTGCTCATCCCAGGTCCAAAAAGTCCTGGAAAGGATTTTGATTTTTTCATGGAGCCTCTTGTGGAGGAACTTCAACAGCTTTGGAGGGGTGTTCTCACTCGAGACCTATAAAGCAGCCCACCAGCTGGTTTCTTTATGTGTGCTGTTATAATTTGGTGCATCCATGATTATCCGGCTTTGGGCACTATGTCAGGGCGAACGACACATGGTTACAATGCATGTGTTCGCTGTGACAGGAATCCGCTGTCGTACGCAATACTTAGCAAGACCTGTTAAATTGTTCACTGTCGTTTCCTTGCCAAGGACAAGCCGCATCCTAGAAAATACCGAAGACATGTGTTCAATGCAAAGCATGAAAACCGTGATGCGCCAAAGAGGCTCACCGCCGATGAGTTGCAAGTGGAATTAGAGAAGGTCAGGCATATTACACCAGGAAACCATCCTGATAATGGTAGCGGGAAAAGGAAGCGTGGCAGGGTAGAAGAGAGATTATTGTTTACCCGCAGGTCCACTTTGTGGGACTTGGTGTACTAGAAAGATTTGGATCTGCGGCATAATCTTGATGTGATGCACATCGAGAAAAATATATGTGACAACATTATCGGCACACTTCTTAGTATTGAAGGCAAGACGAAAATTACCTTAAAATCTAGGATTGATTTGACACACCTGGGTATCAGAGAGGATTTGCAGGTGCAAGATGAAGGTAAACCACAGGATATGGCACCAGCTGTGTACGTCTTGGACAAGGTAAGAACAAAAGAATTTTGCGAGGTCTTGTCACGTGTGAGATTCCCACATGGATTTTCTTGCAACCCTGAAAGGAGAGTCGGTGCAGATGGAAACAAGGTACAAGGGTTCAAAACTCATGATTGCCACGTCCTACTTCAAAGGGTTTTACCTGTTATCCTTAGAGAATTGGGCTGCCCTAACTTATATAGAGCAGTTGCAGAGTTGGGACAATTATTCAGGGAACTCTGCAGTAGAAATATCAGGATAGATGCTTTGGAACGTCTTAGAGACAAGATACCAACTATCCTATGCGACCTTGAGAAGATATATCCTCCAGCCTTCTTTGATGTGATGGTGCATTTGGCTGTTCATCTACCTGATGAGGCACTACTTACAGGTCCAGTACAGTATGGCTGGATGTACCCTATTGAAAGGCGGCTAGGCACTTTCAAGGGCCATGTTAGGAACAAAGCTAGACCCGAGGGTTCCATTGCAGAGGCCTACTTTGCTACAGAAGCATTGACATTCTGCTCAAAATACATTGAAACAGCTTATCAGCTTAGCAAAGAGGTGGATGAAGACAATCCCGGGCACAATGTTTTCGATTATTTTGTTCGAGTTATAGGGAAGAGTCGACAAGAGGACACACCTAAAGATTTGGACAAAATGGTTTGGTATGTGTTGAATAACTGTCCTGAGATACTACCTTATATCAAGTAAGTGCTAAGTACTGCAGCTTATACATCATAATCTACTAAATTTGCAGCACATTCTTATATATTTAGATGTTTGACGTGATCACTATGTTGTGCAGCATCTACAAAAGGAGTTACTGGCGCAAAATCCAAGAAACATTGACAAACTGGTTATGGCAGGATTTGCGAAATAGTTCAAGAGCCATGTAAGCTTTTGAATGGCACTGTCAGTTTTTTTAATATATTGAGTACATAAGATTATCAGCTTGTCTATTTTCTAACCATAGGCTAAGAAGATGCGGGAGGATGGGCAAGCAATTGATGATGCCCTTTACTCAGTAGCAATGGTCCTGATACTCGGGTAATACTCTGTTTCGTGTCTTCCTGCCATCGTCTCGTGCAAGGGTGTTGTAGTGCACATCTCCAACAATGCAAGATTCATAGTGCCATCATGAGCACCGATACGTATGAAAAAGAGACAACTAAAATGTATGCTAGCCTAACAGACATTGTTCAATTGCAGTATATCTCCAGTTTCGAGGATCATCGGTGTGTGGTTCTGTTGTGCTGTCGTTGGTATAACCTGTGTTCCAAGATCGCAAAACCCAGAGCTGATGATTATTTCAAATCCATCAATGTCAAGGCGGCGTACCAGACCAACGAGCCTTTTATTTTGGCAAATCAAGCAACACATATATTTTTCTTGGAAGACACATTTGCACGTAGCGATGACTGGAGAGTATTGCAAAGTTTTGAGCAGAGGAATTTGTTTAATGAAGTTGCACAACAAGATGATGCTTACACTGCTCCTGATGTACAAGATCACACAGATGTTCCTAATATCTTTGAGAACCATCACGTCAATAATGCCGGCGAAAAGATTGCCTATTGTATTGTGGACATACAAGAGTTGATCAAGAAGAAGCCAATGTTCGAGGACGTTGAGGACGAAGAAGAAGATGACACCATGGGGAATTACGATTCAGACTGATACACATTGCAAAGATGTTAACGCTGCTGCTCCGGATGATGATTACATTGCTTTTGTCGTATTTGCCTGTCAGAAGATGTTTTTTATCTACTATGTGAAATTGTGTTTGCTATGACAACTGAAACCTGATGAACATGTTGTTTAGTATTTTCATGTGAGAACATCACTTGTTATGTATGCTGATTTGTGTTTGGTGATTGTATGATGAGTAAAACATGATGACATTGTTGTTTAGTTGTACTCATATTTGGCTGTGAAACTTGAATTTGATGACATAGTTTGATATTGGACTGCAATTTGCTCGACGTCTTCAAATGAGAACAAAGCTGACCCGACAGGGCCTCTGCTGATTTATTTATTTATTACTAAAAGGGCCTCTGCTATTTATTTATTTATGAGCAAAAGGGGATACCCCCTGATTTCCGTTAATAGAAATCATTAGATGTTCACGACACTACGCCCAGCCTGCTACACAGGTTTCATTCATTACTGGTTTCAGCAAAGTGCTCATGTCATAGCCACTGAATACATCACGAGTTCTACATACACTACAAATAAAGAGACAATCATCCTACAGAGCACATCGATTTTGCCCATTATCTTCACAAGCTCTTTCATCTCCTCATTTATGTCAAGGCCGTTCAGTAGATGTTGCTTGTCCATGATAGGAGGAACTGCATCTTTAACCTTCTGCTCTACATCTTCCTCTTCTAACGTTCCTTCAATTACTTGTCCAACACCCCGCTGGAAGCATTGGGATTCCTCGGCTAACCAAATAATCAGCATAGATGCACCCCCCCATATCAGCAACTTCCCAGAAATACAAATCACTCGAATCTTCCCTTTTCTGCACGAATCAAATTGGAAGATCATCAACCAAACTATTAAAAAAAATCAGCAACTGAAAGCAGCAGAACAACACTTAAACATATTATTACCCATAATTCAGGCATTTGTAGAAGACTCGGCCAGGGTTCAGGCTTGTGGTTGAGACGCGACGTATGACTTTGCGTGATTTGCAGCAGTGTCACCACACTAACGGCAGCGGGTTGCGATGAGCAACCAGCTGCGGTGCGCGTGCCGGCGGGGTTGAGACCCACAGGCGATGGTACGGGTGGCGACTTAGTGCATATTTGGTTGTTGCCTGCTGAAGAGCAGGTGGACGAGCAGCCAGCGGACATGGTTGCTGCGGCCAGAGCTTCTAATGCTAGGCAGAGTAAGTAGAGAAGAGGAGAAGCGAACGTTGGATATGTGAGTTTCATTACTTGCAGAGTAGCATAGCACCATATATAGTCATAGTCTAGGTTTGGATTCGAACCAGCTATAGGAGCACGTCTCTCTTTTTTTCTAAAACTCAGCAATGTCTCTTTACTGGTACACTAGCTTGTTCTGTACGCCTTCTCAAGTCTTTGATTCCTCCACCTGACATCTGGGACCCACCGGAAGGGCCTCCATATTTCGCGAAAAAACGTGCTCCCCGCTGACAGGTCGGACCCACCTGCTATCTTCGCACGCAAGGAAGTGCCTCCTTATTACGCACAAAAAATGAATACTCCCCCTGCCAGCTGGAACCCAGCATTGTGGGAGGCTGACTTGTGGGCCTACCAAGTTGATGGAGACGGAGGGCTTTGTCAACTTAGTCAATATGAATGATTCTAGCTCCAGTTACCGTACGATGTTCATCCAACGACAATAGTGCTTCTTCAACCTCTGGTCTTCTTGCTCCAGCCGCCCAAACCAACGCCGGTCGTGTCGCGTGCACCTGCCTCCCGTGGCCGGCTGTGATGCTGCTGAGGCCTCAGCGCCCCCTACTACTCCCACCACTGGCCAGGGCTTCCCTCTACTCACCCACACCCCCTGTTATTCTGCGGCGACGACAGCCTCACACCGCAGCCGAACCAGTGATCCCTCGTGCTCCTCTCCGCGTGGGCATCCACTGCCGCGTCTTCCCCGGCTCCGCGTCATCCCCTTCCTAGGCCTCGTCATCGTCCATCGCCTTGGTGCTCTTGGAGCGGCATGGTCAATCTGGTCAACGACCGACTTCCATCGGAAGCGTACTGTACGTGGAGAGGCTGACGGCTGGGTCCACGGCCACATCCCAATTTTTTGTGATTTGCCCAATAAGTCGCTTTGTCAGGCCTGTTGGGCTTCAAATATTTCAAGACGAGGAGAGATTCATTTGGCTGGCCGAGAAAATGGCTTATCAGTAATGATAAATGAGCTGTACATTTTTAAAACACATCAAACCGGCAATTAGTTTCAAATATCTTTTTTTTCATTTCGAGATTTTAAATTGCATTGATTTTTATGCGTGCACAATTTGTTGGATTTTATATTGATATGCATTTATTTTTAAAATCATTTTGAATGTGAATCAAAATTTCGGGATTAAAAGTAGTTCGGACCGCACCGAAATACGCAAACTTTCGTATAACTTTTTAACCGTGGCCACAATATGGGTTGTAATGCTAACAAAAAGAATATGGGCTCCAAAGAAAACCTTAAGAATTAGCTAATGGCAGATGGGTTGTATGATGTTTTCCACAAATTTGAGGTCTTCCTAAAAAAAGGTTGACGCACAGGCAGTGACAGTTGGATGTCCATCCAACGGCGGTCGTGCTTCTTTAATCTCTGGTCTTCATGCTCCAGCCGCTCAAACAAGCGCGGGCGGGACTGCCTGCTCCCTCCTCCCCGCGGCTGGCTGTGCTGCCGCGCAGGCCTCATCGCCCCACCGTACTCCCATCGCTGGCCTAGCCATCCCTCTACTCACCCACACCTGTTGTTATTCTCCGATGATGGTAGACAAACCAGTAAACCCTCGTACAGTCGTACTCCCCTCAACGTGGGAAACAACTACCGAGTCTTCCCTGCCTCTATGTCGTTCACTTCCTAGGCCTCGCCGTCGTCCACCGCCCTGGTGCTCTCGGCGCGGCGTGGTCAATATGGTCAATGACCGACCTCCATCGGAAGAGTACTGTACGTGGAGAGGCTGACAGCTGGGTCCACGGCAGCCGCAAGGAAGTGCCTCCTTATTACGCGGAAAATAATGATACCTCCACCTAACAGCGGGGACCCACCGGACGGGCCACCGTATTTTGCGAAAAAAATATTTTCCCCCTGACAGTTTGGACCCACCGGACGGGCCACCGTATTTCGTTAAAAAAACGTTCCCCCCGCTATGAGCTCGGACCCATCGGAAGTGCCTCCTTATTATGCACAAAAAAATGAATACTCCCCCTACTAGCTGGGACCCAGTATAGTGGGAGGCTGACTTGTGGGCCTACTAAGTTGACGGGGACGGAGGGCTTTCTCAACTTAGTCAATATACACGATTCTAGCTCCATTGACCGTACGATGTCCATCCAATGGCTGTAGTGCTTCTTCAACCTCTGGTCTTCTTGCTCCAGCAGCCCAAACTAGCGCCGGTCGTGCCTCGTGCTCCTGCCTCCCGTGGCCGGCTGCGATGCCGCGGAGGCCTTGCCGCCCCCTACTATTCCCACCGCTAGCCAGGCCCTACGGCAACGGCAGCCTCACACCACAGCCGAACCAGTGAACCCTTGTACTCCCCTCCGCGCGGGCTTCCACTGCCGCGTCTTGCCCGGCACCCCGTCGTCCCTTTCCTAGGCCTCGCCGTCGTCCACCGCCCTGGTGCTCTCGGCGCGGCGTGGTCAATATGGTCAACGACCGACCTCCATCGGAAGAGTACTGTACGTGGAGAGGCTGACAGCTGGGTCCACGGCAGCCGCAAGGAAGTGCCTCCTTATTACGCGGAAAATAATGATACCTCCACCTAACAGCGGGGACCCACCGGACGGGCCACCGTATTTTGCGAAAAAATTATTTTCCCCCTGACAGTTGGGACCCACCGGACGGGCCACCGTATTTCGCGAAAAAAACGTTCCCCCCGCTATGAGCTCGGACCCATCAGAAGTGCCTCCTTATTATGCACAAAAAAATGAATACTCCCCCTACTAGCTGGGACCCAGTATAGTGGGAGGCTGACTTGTGGGCCTACTAAGTTGACGGGGACGGAGGGCTTTCTCAACTTAGTCAATATACACGATTCTAGCTCCATTGACCGTACGATGTCCATCCAATGGCCGTAGTGCTTCTTCAACCTCTGGTCTTCTTGCTCCAGCAGCCCAAACTAGCGCCGGTCGTGCCTCGTGCTCCTGCCTCCCGTGGCCGGCTGCGATGCCGCGGAGGCCTTGCCGCCCCCTACTATTCCCACCGCTAGCCAGGCCCTACGGCGACGGCAGCCTCACACCACAGCCGAACCAGTGAACCCTTGTACTCCCCTCCGCGCGGGCTTCCACTGCCGCGTCTTGCCCGGCACCCCGTCGTCCCTTTCCTAGGCCTCGCCATCGTCCACCGCCCTGGTGCTCTCGGCGTGGCGTGGTCAACGTGGTCAAGGAATGACTTCCATCGGAAGAGTACTGTACGTGGAGAGGCTGAAAGCTAGGTCCACGGCAGCCGCAAGGAAGTGCCTCCTGATTACACGGAAAATAATTATTCCTCCACCTGACAGCAGGGACCCACCGGACAGGCCACCGTATTTGGCAAAAATAGTTTCCCCCCTCACAGCTAGAACCCACTAGACGGGCCACCATATTGCGCAAAAACACGTTCCCCCCGCTGTCAGCTCGGACCCACCGGAAGTGCCACCTTATTACGCACAAAAAAATGAATACCCCCTGCTGGTTGGGACCCACCTTGGAGGGAGGCTGACTCGTGGGCCTACTAAGTTGACGGGGATGGTGTGCTTTGTCAACTTAGTCAATATGAACGATTCTAGCTCCAGTGACCGTACGATGTCCATCCAACGGCCATAGTGCTTCTTCAACCTCTGGTCTTGTTCCTCAAGCCGCCCAAAGCAGCGCCGGTCGTGCTGCATGCTCCTGCCTCCCGTGGCCGGCTGTGCTGCCGCAGAGGCCTCACCGCCCCCTACTATTCCCAACGCTAGCCAGGCCATCCCTCTACTCACCCACACCCCCTATTATTTTGCGGCGACGGCAGCCTCACACCGTAACGAACCAATGAACCCTCGTACTCCTCTACGCGTGGGCATCCACTGCCGCGTCTTCCCTATCTCCGCGTCGTCCCCTTCCTAGGCCTCGCCGTCATCCAACGCCCTGGTGCTCTCGGTGAGGCGTCGTCAACGTGGTCAAGGAACGGCTTCATCGGACGTGGACTGTACGTGCAGAGGCTGACAGCTGGGTCCATGGCCGCAGCAAGGAAGTGCCTTCTTATTACGCGCAAAATAATTATTCATCCACCTAACAGCGGGGACTCACTGGACGTATTTCGCAAAAAAACGTTTCCCTTGACTGCTAGGACCCACCAGCTACATCTTCGCATGCAAGGAAGTGCCTGACAGTCGGGACCCACCTGGTCGAAGCGTACGTAGCGTTGTCATTCTGGTCGCGAACGTGTACGTACACACTGGTCGATGTAGAGGCGCGCGTGTGTCGTAGTAGAGGTGCGCACGTAGCATGTACACATACGTACATTAGCCAATGTGCAAGAAAGAATATACGGCCATGTACGTACATACGGGCAGGGTCTCGAATGCCTACTCGCGCATACGTACGGCCAGGGCTGGTGTAAATGGCTGGGTCGGAACGGAGAAACAATGTCGTCGTCGTGTTCATGGGGAGCCAACCGGCTGGGTCAGTACGGAATGCGTCGTCGTGTTCATCGGGAGGGCTTGGACGGAACAACCGATGGAAACGAGGCCTAGCATACCGTAGAACAGAGGAAACGGCCTTGTGTTTGACCGGCCACATTCGAAACGGGATCCTGTTCATCGGGAGTGGTCTAGCGTACCGCAAAATGGAGGAAACGGACCTCCTATGGTCGAAACGGGGTCCTGTTGATCGGGAGGGGTGTGGCGTACCGCAAAACCGAGGAAACAAACTTGTGTTGGAGCGCTATGGTCAAAACGAGGGTCCTGTTCATCGGGAGGGGTGTGGCGTACCGCAAAACGGAGGAAACAGACTTGTGTTGGAGCGCTACGGTCGAAACGGGGGTCCTGTTCATCGGGAGGGGTGTGGCGTACCGCACAACAGGACTCCACGGGATACTGTTCATCACCACCATCGACCCCCTCCAGCCTCCACGGGCTACTGTTCATCCACCGTCGACCTCCTCCAGCCTCCACCTGCGACTGTTCAGCCTCCACCGCGTGCTACTCCACCGGCTACTGTTCAACCAGCCCTCTCCACGGGCTCCTGTTCAACCACCCCTCCACGAGCTACTGTTCATCCAGCCCTCCACTGTCTACTATTGATGCAGCCCTCCACGGGGTGGTCCTGTTCAGGCAGCCCTCGACGGGGTCCTGTTCATGCAGCCCCAACCATCTCGATCGAACGGGGTCTTGTTCATGCAGAGGAAACACCACGGGGTCCTGTTCAGCCACCCCAACCGGGAACTTTTCGTCCAAACCCCTCAGCAACGCTCACTGTTCATGTAGAGGCAGCATCGATCGGCTTCAGTTAGCAGCAGTAGGGAAGGAATCGCTCGATCGGTTTCAGTTAAAAGCCATCGATCGACCGCTCGGGTTCAGTAACGCATAGTCTGTTGTGCAATCGCTTGGGTTCCGTTAGAGCCCAACACCTCGCTCGGGTTCAGTTAGAGCCCAACGCCTCGCACCCATGCGTGTGCGTATACGAGAGAAACGCGCATCGCTCAGCCCCGACCACCCACCATAACCGAGAACACCCCGATATTTTCCTCGCCCTCGCTTCTACCATGGTTTTTTCCGTCATGGACGGCCCAAAGAATGTCATGTAGCTGCGTCTCCAGCCCGCCCAGGAAGAAACGCCCATTTTCTGTCATGATTTTTTGTCATAGAAGTAGGACCCCACC
Organism: Secale cereale; assembly: GCA_902687465.1. NCBI lineage: Eukaryota > Viridiplantae > Streptophyta > Magnoliopsida > Poales > Poaceae > Secale > Secale cereale. Next base: position 495,686,670 of record LR738715.1, read on the forward strand.
ACATCTATAATGATACCGTGTTTTGTCACAATTATTGTCATAGAAGTGTCATAAGTATGAACGAAAAAAGTTTTGTTCGGCCCAAAATGTCATGGATGTGTCTTTTTTTGTAGTGCACGGCGCCCGTCGCTGAGCCACCCTAGCGGCTCCCACCAGGGCAGCACTCCTGGCGACGTCCTTCCCCGTCGAAGATCTTGAAGAACAACGTGGAGGCGCCGTCGACCTCGAAGTGGACGACAGAGGCTCCATCAGGATGGCACACGCGGGTGATTTCGCCCCATCCTCGAGTCATGAAGACATCGGCCGGAGGGACGACCTCAACTTCCGCCTACAAAGCTTGGCTGCAGCACCCGGTGTGCTGCAACCATAGCTTGGCAGGACCCCTCACCGCCATTAGCTCGGCGAAGAACCTCGGTAGACGGATCCAAGAAGACGGTGGCATCGCTATCCACACCACGAACTCGCATGAGGAGCCCTCAGCGTGATTTCGGGGGCCGGCAGCCCTAGCAGCTCCAGCAGGATGACCTCCACCATGATGCAAGCGGCACGGGGCGAAACCCCCTTGGCCCTGGGCGTACAAGGGCAGCGGGAAGGCATGAGGAGGTCGTTCGCACCAAGGCCTCATCACCTCCTGCCTCTCGTCGGCACCGCGCGGGCGGCTAAACCTCTTCTTTGGCGGAAGCGGTCTCGCTCCAGGCATGGAGTTTTTCCTTTTTCAGTAGCATAGAATCTCCTTATCGGCATCATGGGCGTCTTAGTAAGTCAGCGCGGCAAGGAGGAAGAAGAAGAGAAGGACGACCAGAAGAAGGAGATGAGCAACGGGGGCTTCACCCTCTCCCCATTTATAGCCTAGAGGAGGCCAACCGTCGGCACCCATGATCCCACGTAATGATGGTTTTTCTATGCATGCAGTACGGTCTCGTCAAATCGGGCAGTTGCCAAGGCAGCGTGGGGAAGCAGAGACGCCCACGTCCAATCAAGTTGCCACACTTTGACCAAGGCCGTAAGCGATTGGGGCCCGACACGCTTCGCCCTTGCCACTTTGGTTTCACCTGAAGCCAAGTCCGAGCGCTCCTTGGGCCCGAGGGCTACTGTCGGCGTCCTGGGAATGGGGGTACCCAGACTTGCCTGCCTGGGGCCCGTGACGTGGATCCATCAGTGGCCTGGTATGGCCCAACTTAAGCAACCGCAACTCAAGACCCTCGTGAGGCAGGCGACAACAAGACCTCCCTAGGGGCAGTCTCCCTAGGATGGCTCCCAAGGAGCGGAGATATCTATGCAAGGTGCGCCTCGCGAGGTTCACGTGACGTGAGCCATGACATCCAAGGCCAAGCGGGGGCCAGCTGGTGCAGTGTGCCAGTTTCCCCTATGGTGCTAAGGGAGCGAGCGCAGGTGCGGAGTCCCGAGGGATCAGGAAAAGGTTTTCATATCGGTGCAACAAGACCTAGGACCGTCAGGGCGGCAGAATGGAGGTTATCGTGGAGCCCGGCGTGGCGTCACCACCAAAGTCTTTCGCAGGCGAAGACCACTTTTGTCAGGATAACTTGCACTAGCTGTTCCCCTTCAAATTTGGTTGTTGTGGGATCCCTTCCCGCCGATATTTTGGGAAGAGGACCAAGGCCACAATAAATAGGACCTAGCCACCACCATAGAAGGGAGGAGATCCATTCCACCCTACACACACCACATGCTCACCCGAGCTCCAGAACACCTCTCCTCCTGAGGATGTTCATCCATTGTATTAGTTCATCCTTAGCCCCACGAGGCAATCCACCACACACACAC
>LR738715.1:495718980-495734108 GCA_902687465.1 Secale cereale
TTAGGATGGTGGACCCAAAGAACAAGTTCACTCAACCAGATGAAGACACACCATTTGGTCGACACTTGAAGGAAGTCACTAGGTACCTGAACATAGGAATACCAAGCTTTACCGGGACCTACACCGCCACATTAGCGGAGGAGGAGCGATGGAGTATTCAAGTTCAAATTCCCAGAAGAACCTTTGCACCCCCCACCGAGCAAATAGAGTTTTCTTTTCATGCACCAACCTGGAGCCTAGTCAAGAGTATGGCAGCCCACATCACGATGGGAAGGATCGGAGAAGTCTACAAGCAGGACCTGAAGGACACCATCTACCAGATTTGTGGACGCCCAGATGAGAATTGGGATATGATTAGCACCCGAAAGGATAGGTCCATTGCAGCGTTCATCCAGGAGTTGAACCAGCACATTCAACGACAGGAGCACCAGATGTGCGCTGGGATGATAGACTAAACAGGAATTTGGATCTAGAAGAAGAACTTAAGTCTACTCGTGACGGATACGAGGAGGAGATGTTGATACTAGTGGAGAACAATGATGATTTGACAAGGAAGCTAGGAGTATTCATGGGAGATCCAGCACCAGGAGGCGAAGAGGAGGAAGAAGAACCCAAGGAAATTCCTCCCAAAGATTACATTATCATCGACGACACGGATTCAGAACCCGATGATAGTAAAGACGAAGACTATGAAGATGAAGCTGGAGCAGACATCATGGAATCGTCCGCCGATCAATATTTTTAGATGACCACCCTATGACTAGTAGTTTACCCCCCCCATATATTAGTTTTAGTGCACTTTTGTAACGGTAGTTAGATTTGTAAGATCTCGCTTGAAATTGATTGGTGTGATATGATTGTATTTGTCTCATGTGCATATGGGTAGTGATTTTCCCTTAGACCTCATTTCTATTCTAATCTCTTCCCTCTACACCCACCAGATGCCTCCAAGACGTGAGCTCGGATTTGAGTTTCCCCCTGAGCTCACCCAGTTGATCCAGCAGCAGAACACCCTGATGCAACTTCTTGTCCAGAACACTCCGAACAACCAGAACAACAACAACAACCCTCCACCACCACCACCCGTGGACAACCTGACACATTTCTTAAGGTTGCAAGCACCCGTGTTTTCTAGCAGCATCGAACCAATAGTGGCTGATGACTGGCTACGCAAGATTGGAAGGGATTTGACCACCGCCAATTGCTCTGACGCTGAGAAGGTGCGATTTGCCGCCCACCAGTTGTCTGGACCAGCCGCAACATGGTGGGAGAATTACACAGCCACTTTCCCCATAGCCAATGTTACTTGGGAGCAGTTTCAACAAGCTTTCCGTACTGCCCATGTCTCAACTGGAGCTATGAGCATGAAGAAGCGGGAGTTTCGCAACTTGCGCCAAGGAAACCGTACTGTAGCTCAGTACGTGGATGAGTTTAGTACCCTATCTCGTTATGCCCCGGATGATGTGGCCACAGACGCCGCTAAGCAGGAGAGATTTATGGAAGGACTGAATGATGAGATGAGCGTACAGTTGATGGTGGCAACTTTCAACAACTACCAGGAGTTGTTAGATAAAGCTCTTATGATTGAAGGGAAGCACCAGCAGATTGAAAGCCGCAAGAGGAAGTATGGACAAGGAAGGGATAATTCTGGAGTCCAGCAGAAGCCCCGATTCACTCCGAATTCGGGAGGATATACCCATAACCATGGAATTCCTCACAACCACAATGGTCCTAAGAATGGAAATGGGAATGGAGCAAGTAGTAACCAGAACCGCCCTACACCGTCCACACCCGCCAAGAAGGATTTCAGCCATGTCACTTGTTTCAAGTGCGGGAAGAATGGACATTATGCCAATGAGTGCCCAGAAGCTAAGAATGGGAACGGCAATGGAAGCGCCGGAAATAAGCCCAACTCGTTCAACAAAGGACAAGTGAACCACGTGACTGTGGAGGAGGTAGAAGAGCAACCAGATGCTATTGTCGGTAAGTTTTTGGTTAAGACATTTACCGCAATAGTTCTTTTCGATACTGGTGCATCGCATTCATACATTTCAAGGGGATTCGTAAATAGACATAGGATGTCCACCCGAGTTCTTACGACCCCCATGTTAGTAAGCTCACCAGGAGCAGAGTATATGGCACACCAAGGATGTTTTCAGACGCCATTGACCATAGGACACCACGCTTTCCCCTCTGACCTAATAGTTATGGAGTCACAAGGATTGGACGTGATATTAGGTATGGATTGGCTACCGAAGTATGGAGGTAACATCGATTGTGCCAGTAAGTCTATTTTGCTCACCACCTCGGAGGGAAAAAGGATTAAGTATGTATCTAGGCATTCGCCTATAAGGACCCAAGTACATTCTCTCACGGGAGTTGTTCAGGAGGAAGTGCCAGTAGTAAAGGATTATCCGGATGTGTTTCCAGAGGAGTTACCTGGCATGCCACCGGATAGAGATATTGAGTTTTTGATTGAGTTTTTGCCTGGCACCGGACCAATATCTAAGAGACCGTATCGGATGCCAGCGAATGATCTGGAGGAGATCAAGAAGCAGATTAAGGAGTTATTGGAGAAAGGTTTTATCCGCTGAAGTTCATCACCTTGGGGAGCCCCAATGCTTTTGGTCGAGAAGAAGGATGGATCTTTAAGAATGGTCGTTGATTATCGTGCGCTGAATGAAGTGACTATTAAGAATAAGTACCCACTGCCGATGATCAATGATCTGTTCGACCAACTCTAGGGAGCGAAAGTATTCTCCAAGATAGATCTACGATCTGGATACCACCAATTGAAGATCCGAGAGAAGGATATACCTAAGACGGCCTTCACCACACGGTACGGCTATATGAGTATACGGTTAGGTCATTTGGATTGACTAACGCGCCTGCCTATTTCATGAGTATGATGAACAAGGTGTTTATGGAGTTCTTGGATAAGTTCGTCGTGGTATTCATAGATGATATTCTGATATACTCAAAGGATGAGGAAGAACATGCAGAGCATTTGCGTTTGGTATTGGAGAAGCTTAGAGAACATCAGTTGTATGCCAAGTTTAGCAAATGCGAGTTTTGGTTGAAGGAAGTCGGATTCCTAGGGCATGTTATATCCGGAGAAGGTATAGCACTGGACCCCGTCAAAGTGCAGGCAGTCACTGAGTGGTTGGCACCCACTTCGGTTGGAGAGATCCGCAGTTTCCTTGGACTCGCGGGATACTACCGGAGATTCATAGAAAATTTCTCCAAGATTGCAAAGCCAATGATGACATTGTTGAAGAAGGAGACAAAGTTTGTTTGGACTGAAGAGTGTGAAGAAAGTTTCCAGGAGTTGAAGAAACGGTTGACGACAGCCCCAGTGCTGATATTGCCAGATATACGCAAGGATTTCCAAGTGTACTGCGACGCTTCACGCTTAGGACTTGGAGGAGTACTTATGCATGATGGAAGAGTTGTTTCCTGTGCATCCCGTCAACTTCGACCGCACGAGTTGAATTACGTGACGCACGATCTGGAGTTAGCAGCTGTAGTGCACGCACTGAAAACCGGGAGACATTACCTTATTGGAAATCATTGTGATGTGTACACGTATCACAAGAGTTTGAAGTACATTTTCACACAGAAGGAGCTGAACCTCAGATAGAGGAGATGGTTGGAGCTTATAAAGGATTATGATATGAAGCTGCACTATCATCCAGGAAAGGCCAACGTTGTCGCAGACGCTTTGAGCCGGAAAAGTTATGCAAATACCCTAGTAAAAGGGGGATTGCCACCGGAGTTAGCAGAACATCTCAGGGAACTTCGTTTGGAGATAGTTCCTAGAGGTTTCGTTGCAACGTTGGAGGTTCAGTCAACCTTACTGGGAAAGATACGCGAAGCCCAGAAGGATGATAAGGAAATTGCAGAGATAAGGAAAAGGATGAGTGAAGGAAAAGCAAAGGGATTTCGTGAGGACGAACATGACACCTTGTGGTTTGAGGATCGAATCTATGTGCCCAACGACCCAGAGAGCAGGAAGTTGATACTGCAGGAAGCACATGATTCGCCATACTCGATACACCCCGGAAACACCAAGATGTATTTGGATTTGAAGGAATGTTTCTGGTGGACGAGAATGAAGAAGGATATTGCCAAGTATGTAGTCGTATGTGATGTATGCCAGAGAGTAAAGGCAGAACATCAGAAGCCAGCAGGATTGCTGCAGCCTATGTCGATACCTGAATGGAAGTGGGAAAAGCTTGGCATGGATTTTATCACCGGATTGCCTAGGACCAAAGCAGGATATGACTCAATCTGGGTAGTTGTGGATCGATTGACGAAAGTAGCCCACTTTATCCCCGTGAAAACCACATACACCAGTGCGAAGTTGGCCAAGATATACATAACCAGGATAGTATGTCTGCACTGAGTTCCGAGGACCATTGTATCAGATAGAGGAACACAGTTCACCTCAAAGTTTTGGCATCAGCTACACCAAACTTTGGGAACGAGGCTGGAATTCAGCACCGCTTTTCATCCGCAAACCGATGGACAGACCGAGAGAGTCAACCAGACCCTGGAAGATATGTTGAGAGCTTGTGCACTAGATTATGGATCTAGTTGGGATGACAATTTGCCCTACACAGAGTTCTAGTACAACAATAGTTACCAGGCCAGTTTGAAGATGGCACCGTTCGAGGCATTGTATGGAAGGAGATGCCGAACACCGTTAATGTGGGATGAAGTTGGAGACCGATAGTTTTTTGGACCAGACTTGATCAAAGAGTCTGAGGAGAAGGTGAAGTTGATTCGAGATAGATTTAAGGTAGCTCAGTCCAGGCAAAAGAGTTATGCAGACTCGAAGCGCAAGAAGATAGCCTATGAGATCGGAGACAGAGCGTACTTGAGAGTATCACCTCTGCGAGGAGTTAAACGTTTCAGAGTTAAAGGAAAGCTAGCCCCGAGATTTGTGGGACCTTACCGTGTTTTGGAACGCATGGGAGAGGTTGCCTATAAGTTGGAATTACCCGAAGGATTGTCAGGAGTGCACGAAAGGGTTTCACGTTTCGCAGCTTAAGAAGTGCCACGCGGAGATGGCCGATATTCCGCTTAGAGACACAGTACCCCTGGAAGCAATTCAGTTGGACAGTGATTTAAACTACGAGGAGAAGCCTGTTAAGATCCTCTAATTTTCGAGCAGAGTCACCCGCAGTAAGGTTATCAAGTTTTGCAAAGTTCAGTGGAGTCACCACACCGAGGAAGAAGCCACCTGGGAACGAGAAGATGATCTACGCAAGGACCACCCACACCTGTTCTCTAGCAAAGTCGAATCTCGAGGGCGAGATTCATTCTAAGGGGGGTAGGTTTGTAACATCCCAAATTTTTAATTTGGGATGTTATACATAGATCATACTGCATTGCATGCTCTTTGCATTTTTGTTGTGGAGTTCCTCGAAATTCTAAGCAACTCAAGGACCTACGGAGAGAGTTGGGAATTGTACCGTTTTCGTATTTGAGTTCGCTCGAATACCGGTACGAGGACAGTGTGATTATAATTATTTTTCTCTCCTAAAAATATTTCTAAATACAATATATGAGTGGAGATAATATGACTTCTCCCAAAATAACAGAAATATTGGAGGAAAAATGTTTAAATCACTTTTGGTTTTTTTCTGGATTTATTTGCGATTTTATTTGCATAGGAAAAATGCGCGTTTTTCAAACTTGCATTTATGTCCAGGAAAAATGTTCACTTTGTCCTAAATATTATTAGAGGACGGCAAAAATTTATTTCTGGATTTTTGGAGTCCATTTAGTATTTCTTTCGTTAGTTTTTCTGCGCTAGGACTCTTTTAGAAAAAAAAAGGCAAACCGAGTTAGGGCCGTATCCGCCCGGGACTCTGGGCTTTATAAGCCGCCGCCCCGGCCCGTTAGCGTCGCAGCCGCCCCAGCCTGCCCTAAGCCACCCCGCGCCGCCGCCCCGACTCGCCGCGCCGCCGCCGGACCGCCGCCGCCGGACCCGCCGGAATCTCGCCGGAGTTCGTCGATCCGAGGTAGTTATTGTTTTTTAAACCGATCGATTTTTCGTAAATCGTAGATCCGTTTTTTTATTAGGTTTAGATTGGTTCGGTTTTTCTTCGGTTTAGCTATTTAGCGGATGTTCATCCATACGTTCGTTTTAATGAACGCTTTTCGTCCGTTAGTCGCAGACAGCGAACATTCGTTCGTTAGCCTATTCGTCAGTTTTCTTTTTTGGGGTATTTATCCGTGATTTTTCCGATCGCGATTTCTGCCCTGATCTTGTTTTTCGTTTTTCTTTATGCTCGAGAGTCGGAATCAGGTGATTCAAAATCCCAGATCTTCGTCTCGATGCCCGATTTCCGTTTAACGAACTTGAACAGAGTTTTGGATATTGTAAAATTTGACTGTAGATCAATTAGTAACCGGAGCTCGTTTCTTTCGCAGTTTGAGTTTCGTTGCTTCTTTTGAGTTGATTCTTTTTGCAAACCGGAGTTCTTAAGTTGAACTTTCTGGTTAGATCGCTTCGTTTGGCGTTTTGTTTGTGCATCATTGCTTGTTTGCTTATGTATGCTATTGTTTGCCTGCGATAGAATACCCGGACTGTGAAGCGTGCTACTACGAGTCTCTAGGTTTTGCGAATCGTCAGCAAGGCAAGTAACACTTTGATCATACCTTTTATTACGCAGTATTTATGCATTAGATCAAACCCTCACACATTGCATGAATAGGATCTCTTAACTTGTGGGACTGGGAAGTAGATTGAGGTAGAACCGATTACCTTCATTATTTTCAAACCCTTGGGAGTTACTTGTACGTTTGCTTAGGTTGCTATGCAATGCTCGTAGACGTGGTTTGGGTTTGAGTGAAATCCATGACAGATGTGAGTTGTTAATTAAGGTTTCAACTTAAGGTGGCTACTTGAATACACATCTGGGTGGATTGGTTGCAGGGCACCTAGAGAATCCAGTGTTGTCCTAGGAAATCCCGGGGTTCCGTGTGATTTTTCCTATGTAATGCCACTCAGGCTCAAAGGGATCATAAAACTATTCATGCTAGAAACTTCCGTGTGCAGCCACATAACAATATGGGCTCTGGCGTAGTTGAGTAAGTTGTGAGAAACCTTTCCGTGATGGGCTACTAGATGTAGAGGGATTGTAGGTGTACCGGCCTATCTATCTGGTTAAGGGGGCCTCTTCGGAAAGACTGTGTCTCGGTCATCCGTTTCTCAAACACCATGAAGTGCGAGAAACCAAACGGAGGCGATCGAGTCTTCTGGGAAAAGTGCACAAACCTCTGCAGAGTGTACAAACTGATCATGATTAGCCGTGTCCCCGGTTATGGACATCTTGAGTATCTGGTACTTAAATTATTGGTTGATCTCATCACTCTATAATTTAATTTGTTGGGTTAATGATGAACTTTTAATTTGGGATTGAGTTGGAGGTACCTTCTCAATGATTTTCAACCACCATAGTATAGCATTTATTCTGTTACTTGCATCTTCTGTGTTACCAGCATATTCCATGTGCTGACCCATTTTTGGGCTACAACATATTACGTTGCAGACTTTTCAGACGGGGAATAAGACGTGCTAGGTCGTTTGTCATGCACTCAGCTATGACGTTGGAGTTGATGGACTCATTTATCTTCCAAGCCTTCTGCTGTTATTTTCTTAGATGGCTAAGCCATAGATTTTGTAATAAGTTCGCATTGGAGACATTCGATGTAATAAGTGTGTGATTGCCACTCTGTTGTAAACCCTTCAAGTACTGTGTGTGTCAGCATTACCGATCCAGGGATGACACAAAACACAGAGACTTCGGTCCATTCGGAGCGTGGTCGCTACACAAAGAATTGTTGAAGTGGACTGCATTTGATTCCTTCATTGTTATTAAATCTGTGTTTTCTCTGTCTCTTTTTTTCATGGCTAGTCTTCTAATGTGGGTTGTATTTCCCTTTACATAGTGGAAGAAGTCTAGTAAGAGCAATGCAACCGAAGATGATGCTGAGGAAGATGATTCTCGATTTCACAAGACCGTACGTTTGGCGCTTCCCACTGTTTGCAAGGCTACTGCCTTATTGAAAGAGGCACACTATAGTCGTATTCGGGATGCTGGATTTGGTGTTGTCTTTGAACTGACAGTACAGAAAAATGTGTCATGGATTCTTATGTGCTATCTGATGGGAGTGATTGACCCTGCCACCATGATAATGGAGTTTGGGAATGACAGGGTTCTTCGAATCAATCGTGGTGCAGTTCATCACATTTTTGATTTACCCATGGGACGTCACAGTGCACCCATGCCTGCTGCCAGCGGCCATGATGACTCATTGAGTGCCCTCAAGGATGAACTTGGCTTTGACCATTCAAAAAGTATAGGTGTCAAGGACTTGCTTGAGAAGTTGAAGGTGTTGGTGCAGGAAGATGATTATGTGACTGTTGACCTTGCTGTGAAGGTGTTCTTCCTGATACTCTACCAGAATTTGCTGTGCCCCGGGCCTATAGTTCGTTTGGGTAGAGTTGCTGCAATGGTAGATAACATGGATTATGCGGCTATTGCTCAGATGAATTTTGCCATCTTGTTGTTGATGAGTTGCAGGCAGCTGTGGTGAGGTGGCAAACAGAAGGCAACAAGAAGAATTGTGCAGAGGGTTGTGCCATTGACCCCCTGATTATGTATCTTGACTGCTTGAAGCTTCGCAAATTTTCAGTCATGCACACATTGACGCCACGTGCGTCGTACCTGATGACCAAGGACCTGATGAAGTTATACAATCAGGATGTTCTTGTGAAGGGAAAGATTTTCTTGGAAACTAACAAATTTGGGAAGCTGCCGGTTAGTGTATCTGAGTTTTTCATATCAATTTTTTTAAAAGGTGCAGCCATTATAAATCTGAACTTCTCTAGTACTGACATGTGTACTTCTCTTTGCCTCTTGTCTTTTTTTTTGGCAGTGGAACGCATCAGGTGATATTGTGTATACCGTCATGTTGCAGCTGTATACGGCAGCTCTGAATCGGGACCTAGCACTGATGCTAGATTTTATGAGCCTATATGTAGCCAGCTTCCTACCTGTGATGATGAGGTGTCGTGTACTCGTGGTTTCATGGCTCGTTAGATGTTTGATAATAGAAGCTCTTCTAAACATACATTTGTTGGCGGCAAAAAACACGAGGAGATTGATGAGCTGCTTCTGAAGGTTTTGAAGTTGACTGAAGATTTGCCAACCTCTGGTGACAGGTTGAGGACAGTTACTGGTTTTTTCCCTGTTGGCCATGGCCCACGAGATGAAGATATTGTTGCTACTCACAATTTTGATTGTGGCGTGATTGAAAGCCTGAAGATTGCAGTGACGAATGTTCGGTCTTCGTGTGCTCAATTGAGACATTCACAAGAGGAAAAATGTGGTCGGTATGAGAAGGATGCTGGGCATACTTTGGTTGAAATTATCCATTAGGAGGCTGGCGTTGGCGCTGAGAATGTATGTTCTAGGTTTTTTGTGGCTTTTGAACCTCTTTTGTGTATTATGTGGACTGCTCTTCATTATTTTTCTTTTTTGTGATAGGCTGGAGTGGAATCTTCTAGTGTCCATGGAACTAGGGACGATGGAATTGGTCAGGTACAAGTACTTCTGCCATGATGGTTCTGCCATGCGTCCCTCTTCTTAAACTTGCATTTTTATTGTATTTTTTGTACTTCACGGTTGTAAAGTGTGTACTGCTTGTGCATAGTTGAAGTTTTCCCTATTTTTTTGTTACCATGTTATTTTTGTTTTTGGTTTGTTCTATGCCTGTAGACTGGTGTTGCTGCTTGTGATGTGCACAAAGAGTCCTACGATGGCTTTGGGAAGGACGAGGTCTTGGCTGATGCATCGTCCCCTCCGGATGTGGTAGCTGATAAGGTATAGTTGTATTGCTTGTTCTGTTAGTGTGTTGTAATCTAATTTTTTTGTTGTTTGTTGTGAACTTGATGTATGATGTTATGTTCACTCATATGAATTTTTCATTTATATATGTTAGCTGCAATAGTTTTACATGTTTGAGCTTCAGTCTTTGACAGAAGTGAACTGGATTCCATTTCGCATGCGTGATCCAGAATGTTTTATGTACGTAAGCTTCAGTATTTAACATAACTGAACTGTAGCGTTTGATAAAGTGAATTGCAGTTCTTTTTTTACGTACATGTGGGTTGAAGTTGTAGTTATTTTGATACACGTGGGTTGCAGTTGTTGTTGCGTTAATTATCCCCACGCTTATTTTTGTATTATTGTGTGTTTTTTAATCTTTCCACAGCCTGGAGAAGAAAACGTGGAAGTTCACGTTGATCCGAATCAGGGCGGTTGTGCTATTGATGGTGGTGGCAGTGTTGGTGCTTCTGCATCGATAGCTGTTGGCTGTGTAGACCCTTCTGTAGCTCAAGAATCCCATGATGATGTTTCCCCCAGTCGGCATGAAGATTCCGATTTTGGTATTGAAAAGCCGCTGGAGAATGTCGTCCCTTCTGTTAGTGTTGTTGCTTCCCCTGTTTGTCTGGCGGCCAACGATGTTCCTGAAGTATCGAGAGTGGAGCCTCATGTAGCTGCAGTATTTGAGGATGTTGTGGTTGACCAAACTGTTGTAAGTCCATAGAATGCTGATGTTGCTGCAGAAGGGCAGTCCAGTGAGGTTGTGGTGGATTCGTCGCAACCTATCCAAGAAAATGTTTGCTCAACTCTGAAGAACAACAGCATGGAGACTCTGACACTGAAGGCAAGAGTTTTGTTTCGAAAAGTGCAGTTGAAACTTGATCTTTTGTTTGTGATTTTCAAAATAGCTAGCAGAATTTCCTTATCTTAATTTTTGAACTTCATTATTTTGGATAAGTAAACTTCATCTTTTTGTTACAGATGATGAACTTCCTGTTTTGACACCGTCGAGCATTGATCCAGCTCTTCTGAAAAGATACAATGACTTGTATGCTGTTATTACGAGGGTTCGGAAGGACAAGAAGAAGAAGTATGGTTATTTAGAAATTGTTTTGTGCATATGTATTTTCTAATTTTGGTTTTTAGCCCTTTTTCTTTGTGGTTATTTTTTTAGTATCTTATGTTTCAGTTTTTCATGAAAAATTCAGGGACATGATTGCTTTTAAACCTGAGATGGGTGATATTACCATTGGCGAAGTTGGTCAATCCTGTTGGGATAAAGGGATGCTCACTACAAGGCTTGTAGATCTTGGGGTTTCTTTGCTGGTAAATAAGTTTAAGGGATCTCCGACAATGGTTGTCCCGTTCCATATTTGTGTAAGAATGCAGATTTTTTTTAATGATTTTCTTTTCTGATTTCGTTGGACGTCATGTTTTCTTCAGTACTATTTGATTTTGGGTTTTGTATTGCCAGACAAATATTTGGAATGGTGGTACTGTAGGCAGGAGTGTTAAAATGATGTTCTCTTCAAAAGCTGAGGAGCGTGTTGATAAAAAGGATATGGTGAGTAACGTTTTATGTGTCGACAACTATATTTTGCTTGTTTGTTTTTATTGTGTGCTGTTTCTTCTTCTTATAATAATTTTATTTATTTATTCGTGCTTCGAACGGGTCCTTTTTGCAACTTTTGATCCGCCAGATACGAGGGATGGCGTTGGTTATTATTGTGTAGTTGCGTTGTATGTGAAAGCAAGGCGGTTTGAATTTCTTGACTCGCTCAATAAACCTGGCAGCCCTGATCCGATCAGGGTTTTTAGGAGGATGGTTAAAAATATCAAGCGTGCATGAAAAAAAGGAAGCTCAAGTTCTGATGAGCCGCTAAATCCTCCTACACTTGATGGATTTGTGTTGAAACATGTCATTGTCCCAATACAGCCTAATGGGTGTATTCCCTACAGCCGCTCTTCACCATACTGCTCAAGTTTTTTTAATTTCATTTTGTGAGACTGATGTTTTTTATTGTTTTATTTGCAGGCATGATTGTGGATTCTATATGTTTCAATTCCTGCAGAGTTGGGAAGGTCTACAAGTTGCTAAGTTTGGGGTGGAGCACATTGGCTACATTAGAAAGGCCATGCTCTATAGTTGGCTCACATCGAGAAAGTGTTCCCTTGATTTAACATCACTTTTATTCTTTGCAGATAAAAGTTGTTTCAGTGAACTTCTTCATCCTTCCTTTATTTATTTTTTGTCTACCGCTTGCTTCCGGTTCTTAAGGTTTTTTTACTAGTTTGTTTAGTTAATTTTGTGATTTAGAATGTATGTGTATATTTATTTGTTGTGTTAATGAGATGCATTTTATTTTTTGGGCAAGTGAGCTGCATTGTTTCTTTATAAGTGGGCTGCATTATTGTATACAAGTGGGCTGCATTGTTGTATACATTTCTTCGTTATCCATTGATGTAGGCAAGTAGACTGCATTGCTGTAGACAATTGTGTTGCATTATATTCTTTAGTGAACTGCATTTTTTATTTTAATGAGATGCATTGCATGTTTTTTGGTTTTGTATTTTTGTGCTGATTGTTTCCATGGTTTTTCTACACGGTTTTAGGTTTTGATTGGGGGCTTCATGAAGATTGTACGTCACTGTTCGAGTCCTAGTGTTCTGATGTGGTTATGGAGGATTGCGCCATTGTAATCTCTCCAGATAATTCTGGTTCTTTGGCTGGAGATGGTTTAAACCCAGTTGTAGTGTCTGGACCTGATGGTGGAAGGGTTTCTCGACCTAGCTCTCCACGCGATGTATTTGATGTTGATGATGATGATTTTATTACACCGTGTCCTCGCGTCACGAGGACTCGGAGTGCAGCAATTAATGGTCCTCCTGTGGATGACGTTGAAGTTTTTTAGAACTAGAGGGCAGGTGACAGGGCTTTTAAGTTGAGATGCTCTATAGAGAAATTGAAGCCTCCGAGGTTCAAATATATTGATGAGGTGAGGAAAATAAAGGATCTTGTTCTGAGCAAAGATTTTCTAACCAAATACCACGAGTAAGTTCTATGTGTGTGCCCTTGATCCTTTTTGTGTGTTTTGTTTTTAATATTAATTTTATTGATCTCATCTCTGGATGTTTACTGCAGGAATGTGTTTTTTATGGTGAACAGTCCTTTTGGTGATCTTGATAATTACACTGTTGAATATATCTATAATACATTTGGCAAAGGAGCTTTAATGGATTCGTATCTAATGGGTTTTGTCATCAAGTACTGGAAGCAAGACCCTGAAATGGGTTTAGTTTATCATTCTGGTGAACATGTCGTACTTTCACCGTTATTTATCACGGTAAACGTGTGCTGTCATTTTTTCTATTTGTACTGGGTTTTTCATGTCCATGCCTTCATGCATTGTTTATTCTTTATTCACGTTGTTTTTTTGTTCTTTTTTCTTTGCGGTATGTTCTTCAGATGGAAACTTTTGTGAAGAGAGATGATGAAGGATGCCCTGTGTTGCCAGTTGTGCATAGCCCGTTCGTTTTACAAGATGCAGTTAACCATTTCAAGGTTTTTGTGGGTGACGACGTAAACCTGTTGGATGCAAAACTGGTAAGTTCATTGTTTCCCGTCATTTATTTTTTCTGGTTTGATGCATTTCTTTTTATAGTTATTTTTTGGAACAGTGGTTCTAGTGCTACGTGTCGAAATAAGTTTTCATTTCATTCTTTGTTTTTTTGATGTGAACAGATTATGATGCCGCGCTCCAAGGATGGTCATTATTCGTTATACACGATGAACCAGCATCGCCAGACGTTTGATATCCATGAAACTAGGAAGTACACTGGCCATGCTGATGTCACGACAAAGTGGCTCAGGAGTGATTACCACTCAGATTGCACTGAAGTGGTATGTCATTTTTTCTTGCCAAGTGCAAAGCTTTTTTGTGTTTTTGCTACTGTATTTTTTTTATAAACTGCACATGCAATGTTAGCACCCATAGAACCACACTTGTTTGTGTAGTCCACTCCAACATATGCGTGACAGAACTGCAGTTTTCTCAGAGCCCCATAATCCTTGTAAAAAAGGAGATAAAAGGAAAATGACCTCACGTGCATCTAAAAGAAGAACTGTCTAGACATTAAGAACAACTTTTGTATTTTTTTGGTTCGTTCGAATAGTAATTTGATCTATGGTGTGTGTTATTTGTACATTGTGCTTCCTTTCTTTGCCAGATGAGGAGGATGACTCACTTGCTGAAGGCGATTTATTGTGAAAAAGTGTATAAATCTAAGAACCACCCTGACTGGGTTAAATTGGCAGAGAAGCCCTCTTACCCAGTCGTGCCAGCGCAGGGAGCAAACGAGTGCGGAATCTATGTTCTGAGGGTGACGCAGTTGTATGGCGGCCAACGTCTAGTTGAGAAAATTATCAAAACCGACGTAACACCTTCTCTGTTTTCTTATTTTTCTTGTTACTTTTTTATTATTTTACCTTTTCACTTTTTGTTCTTTATGACAACCTTTTTATTTAATCACTGTCTGCATTTTTATTAATTTTCTTTTTCAGCCCGCTGTTGAAGATTGGAAGGCGGAGTACATGTTCCAGCTGCTGTTCAATTCTTCGAACATTTTGTTTTATGAAGATATGCCGCTTGAGCTACGAGAACTGATTGCGAACCTCGGGCTTACTTCTCTGTCGCAATCGCAGTCGCAGTCGCAGACGCAATAACAATCTACTTGGTAAAAACCCTATGTATGGACAAGAACTAGTGTTCATGTTGTGTACTGTGTGGTGTCTAAGGTATATAATGTATGAAAAGACTTGTGTTTCCTGTTTGTTGTAATTTTTCGTCTGCTTTTTTGTAGGAGTGTTTTATGGACGAATTTGTATCTGTATGTGTATTTTATATAAATATTTCGTACAATATATATATGTGTATATTTTTATTTTTGTTGACTTACACGTTCTGTGTGAACTGGCATTTTTGTCATGCTTATATGTAGCTTATGTGTCCCATAAACTGCATTGCATGTGATGCCGAACTTCTTCGTCCAACAAAAAGCACTGCATTTGTCTACATGTTTGTGCTTCACTTGTTTTGTTTTTTTTTTGCTGCACTTTTTCCCGCAGACCCTGCATTCATGTGTGTATGCTGGAACGGCGTTGCTTTTATAATACTGCACTGCTTCACCTAACCAAGTGCACTGCTATTGCCTAAAGATGAGCCCTTC